>OX328126.1:56608148-57001778 GCA_946811695.1 Gonocerus acuteangulatus
CTTTCACAGCATTTGTTAATTAATTATTCTTTCTGTGATAAGGTTTAATAAAATCATCTTGAACACTCAATTATTTTATTTATTAGGTGAATACATACTTTCATTAGGACTCATATTTTACATTATCATTTCTTAATGTCCTTTATTTCAATTAATTCACAATATATGCTTCAATTATCACATTTCACTATTGATCAACCACTAGTTTTCAATTATTTCTTCACAAATTCTGCAGAACAACTTAATTTATTCCAGCTTCTTGATCCACATTGTTTACATGGCAGGTAACCTCCCTTCTGGTCTCCCGCTTGCCGGCTTCCAGCGAGGTAGGCACTCCCGCGCTTTCTCAATCAAGAGCTGGTCTTTCTCATGCCTGTGACGTCACCGTGTATTCTTCTTGTGGCGTCTCACAGCGCTAGTTTGTTCTTTTTCATTCAGATTTGTCTTTGTGTTGATCATATTGCTTTAATTCAATTCTATATGTGTTTGAGCATTATTCAATTATTTCATGTGATTTATTTCTTCATTTTCTATTTTGTATTTTTCTTATTGTTGACACTTTGGGCTGCTGTTTATTTTCTCTTGTATCTCCTCTCCTTTTATCGGTCAGCTTTGTCTTCTCACCTCCCGCCCGGTAGGTTGCTTATTTTGTCACCCTTTCATCCATTTGATTTATTTAACAAAAACACCATGTCTGATAAATTGTCGTTATCATTGGAACGGCGGCTACGCAGTTTAGCCCGTAGCATCACCGGCATCATCAACACATTAAAGGCCACCGCGGATGATGATATCCACCTCCTTGAGGCGTCTCTTGACACAGCGCGCTCTTTCTGGAAGCTGTACCAGGAATCCTTCCTACAGCGCGAGGAACTATCCGGCGAACCCGAAGTGAGCCCCTTTCCCGCCGAATCATGGAATGCGCAGTTTCTTTTGTTTCAAACCGAGATGATCACCCATGAGGCCAAACTCCTTAGGCTCAAAGACGCAGCATGCAGAGCCGCTAGAGTTTGTGAAGCGGTACCACAGCCTGACGACCTTCCAAATGCTACCTGCAACGGAGGCCACACCCGTCTGCAGCTTCCCAGGATTCCTATTCCTTTCTTCTCAGGCGACATCATCAAATGGACACATTTTCGAGACACCTTCGCCTCTATGGTGCACGATGATCCTGGCTTGTCTAATGTAGAGAAGTTCCACTATTTATTAGGAGCATTGAAGGGAGAAGCCGCTGCTCTCATATCCCGCTTTCCTGTTGAAGACAACTCCTACGTCCAGGCTTGGGAAAAGGTGCTCAAAACCTATGACAATCCCCGAATTTTAGCCAGTCTTCTAATTCATCGTATAGTGGACTGTGAAATCAAGACGAACCGGAGTGAACTACAACGGTACGATGAGTTCCTCACTGATGTCGCAGACAGCATAGACTCATTCCGTTCCTTAAAACTAGAACACCCTGAGGAGTTTCTTCTATCTTCGCTTGCTTTACGAGCCTTAGATGCCGACACTCGAAAGGACTTCGAGATAGACATCAAATCGGCCAAAAGTTTCCCCACTGCTGATGATGTCATCAACTTCGTGCGGGAACGCAGGACAGCCTTAATGATGTCGTTCCGTGCATCGACCACATCTTCAGCCAGTCGTAGTTCTACAAGGAAATCTTCTACCAGTCCTCGATACCCCAACAGAAGAGCCACCATATACAATCCTGTCTCTCTTCACGCCAGTTACGCCGACACAAGATGCAAAGATGGCTGTCAAGATGTAACTTCAGGCGGTGAATCTAGTTCTCAGAAGCTCAGTAACCCTCCTGCTCTGAAACAAACCATTAGATGTCCCTCTTGCCAAGAAGCGCACTATTTAGGTCTTTGTCCAAGGTTTCAAGATCTTCCGCCCGGCAAGAGAGCAGAGCTTGCCAAGTCTCTTCATGTTTGTTTTAATTGCTTGAGAACAGGCCACGGGGTAACTTGTTGCTCCTCCAAATTTCGGTGCAGACATTGCAAGGGTAAACACCACACCCTCATTCACCCCAAGACCAGGAATGTGGCAGAGGCCAAGGATGAGAACCGCGACCAGACAGAGCCTGAAATCTTCACAGGATTTGGATCGACTCGTCAATCTATCAACCCGAACAATGGTACGGTTATGCTTGGGACCGCCAAGGTCCTCGTGATGAGTGATAATGGAGATTTTCAAATGGCGAGGGCAGTTCTTGACTCAGGAAGCCAGAACACATTCATAACCACATCACTTGCAAACAAACTCAAGTCAAAGATTGTTCCATTCGAGGGCTCCATTACGAGCCTCGGCGAGTCTGCTCTCCCAAAATCACAGCTTATAGGCTCCATCAATTGCGAAATCCAATCTTCGCGAGGCAATCACGAATTTCCGGTAAAACCCATCGTGATTGATCGAATAACGTCTGTTCTTCCAGGTCGCCGCATACCTCTGAGCATCGCCGAAAAATTCCGCCACCTACCCCTGGCCGATCACGATTTTTGCTGTCCTGGACCAGTAGATCTTCTGATTGGAGGCGATATCTACCCTCGAGTCATCACGGGAGCTCCTTACCACTCAGAAGTTGAGGATTTGTACTTAACTCCCACAGTATTTGGTCTCATCATATCGGGATCTCTGAACGAGGCCCCATCCAACTCCAGCTTCTCATTCTTTACGGAATCCCAGCTCAATGTAGAAAACCAGTTAAAACGGTTCTGGGAAATCGAAGAGCCTCTACCTACAGATAGGAGCGACCCACAAGACAAATTCTGCGAGGAACATTTTCTTCGCACCCACTCGCGTTCCTCCGATGGCAGGTACATCGTTAGACTTCCCTTTGAGAAGGACATCTCTGAGATAGGGCAAAACAGAGACATGGTTTTCCGACGATTCTACGCCCTCGAGCACAAACTTAGCAAGAATCCCAAACTTTCAGAAAAATACTCGGAGTTTATGACAGATTATCATAAGTTAGGGCATATGTCACCGGCAATTGAATCATCTTCATATCTCATACCCCACCACGGTGTTTGGCAGGATGGCACGCAAGGCCGAAAGCTGCGTGTGGTTTTTGATGGCTCGTGTCAGTCTTCGATTCAAAGCTTGAACGATGCCCTCCTATCAGGCCCCAGTCTGCAAGGTGACCTGTGCAACATCTTGATTCAGTTCAGGCTCTACGTCATACCCCTGTGTGCAGATCTCGTAAAAATGTACCGCCAGATCCTACTACATCCATCTGATAGGCGATTCCAGCACATCCTTTGGCGTGAAAGGCCTTCAGATTCGATTCAGGAATTCGAGCTGAACACGGTCACATATGGCGTCAAGTCGAGCGCACTTCAAGCTATCCGAACCATCAAGCAACTCGTCATCGATGAAGGCGCAAACTATCCTATCGCAGCAGGCCGTGTCTTGACGGACATGTATGTAGACGACATCGCCAGCGGCGCCGATACCATGGAGGAAGCCATGCAATTGCGGAGTGAATTGCGCGCTTTGTTCCAGAAGGGAGGTTTCACACTTGGTAAGTGGGCCTCAACCATCCCTGATATAATTCCTGCCGACGCGGACACGATTTCATCCAAAGCTCTCCAATCCTCAGATGATCATTGCTTAAAAATTCTTGGCCTTATCTGGAACTCTAGGGACGACGTATTTTCATATACTGTACGCTCGCCGCCCACGCATGGAGTCACCAAGCGTGCTATGCTGTCCGCTGTGGCAAGGACGTTCGACCCTTTGGGTTTGCTTTCCCCTGTCATATTTCTCGCAAAGGCTCTAATTCAGGATGTGTGGAGGACCAAGCTTGGATGGGATGACTTGCTCAAGGGAGAACTCCTAGAAAACTGGAAGAATTTAACAAACGATTGGTGCGACTTGTCACAACTCTCAATACCACGCTACATATCCTTTCCTAATGCTCAGTTCAAAGTGATAGGCTTTTGTGATGCCTCCCAGAAAGGTTATGCAGCAGCGTTGTACTTGCGAACAGAAGCTCCTAGTGGTGACGTGAAGGTCTCCCTAATCAAGGCCAAAACGAAGGTGGCCCCCTTGAAATACACATCTATCCCCAGACTAGAGCTCTGTGGTGCACTTCTTCTCTCTCGTCTGGTATCTTCCGTTCCAGACACATTAAGGCGAGAAGTCATTTGTTTCTCTGACTCCAAAGTTGTTCTCGACTGGTTAGCAACCCCAGTGCATACTCTGAAGGTGTTCGAGGCTAACCGAGTGTCCCAAATTGTGAAAACCGTCCCTGACAACTATTGGCGCCACGTACCGTCAGAGGAGAATCCCGCCGACCTGGCGTCCCGCGGCTGCACTCCCTCCCGGCTAAAGGACAAAGGACTCTGGTGGAACGGACCATCCTGGCTATGCTCTCCCACTAGCGACTGGTTTCAGCCCACCGAAACAAGGGTTTCACTGAGTGCATTTTCTCAGCCGAGCAAAGAGCAGGAACTCACGCATGATTGGACCACGAGATTTTCCTCCTACGTCACCTTAATTCGTGCTATCGCCAGAATCTTGCGCTACACGAAACGAACCCTTCGTAGATTAAGGACCCGCCTCAAAGGGAGTCTGACACACCACCCACTTGCCTTGAAGCCATTTCAACCGAGGAGTTTCGTGACGCCGAACTTAGAGTCATCAGGTTCACACAAAATTTGTACCTTCCCAAAGAACTGTTCAACGAACCTGATACGACACCCAAGGCCTACGCTCCACTCTCGCCATTCCTTGACGAACGACGAGTTCTCAGGGTGGGCGGAAGGCTACACAACGCTCCAATTGAGTCATCAAGCAAGCATCCTATTTTGCTTCCTTATAATTCCTAGCTAGCACGACTCGTCATTGCGCATATACACAATAACCATTTTCACGCTGGGCCAACGCTCACCTTGTCTCTTCTTAGGGCAAAGTATTGGATTCCCAGAGCTCCCAAACTCATAAGTAGTTGTATCAAGCGCTGCTCGCATTGCCGCATACTAAAGGCGAAACCCATCACACCGTACATGGCATCCCTGCCTAAAGACAGATTCAACCAGTTCCGGGCATTCACTGAAGTTGGAGTGGACTACGCAGGACCCTTCCTGATCAAGGAATCGCGGCTGCGGACTTCGGCTACCGGCAAAGCATACTTGTCTGTATTTGTATGCCTAGCGACCAAAGCGCTACACTTGGAGCTGGTCCTTTCACTAACTACCAGCTCGTTTCTCTCAGCCCTTGAGCGATTCATGGCGCGTCGGGGTACTCCTGCCGTGATCTGGTCCGATCACGGCACCAATTTCGTCGGAGCTTCAAGATTTCTCAAGGATTTATAAAAGTTTCAAATTGAGGTTTCCGACACCATCACCAACTCACTCGCCCCCAAAGGCGTCCGATGGAAGTTCATTCCACCGCGTGCTCCACACTTCGGCGGTCTCTGGGAAGCTGCAGTGAAGTCGACGAAAACTCTCTTAGCTGGATACCTAGGGAAGCAGCCATACCATTACGACGAGCTGGTCACGGCCTTCACAAAAATAGAAGGTCTTTTAAATTCCCGTCCCTTATGCCCTCTCAATGAAGACGTGGAAGACTATGACTTTCTTACTCCCGGCCATTTTTTGATAGGCTCCGCCTTATGTACTCTCGCCGAACCTGCTTCATCGAACCAAGTTTTAAGTTCCCACCCTTCGAAATGGGAAACCATGCAATTACAAATAGCTCGAATCTGGAATCGTTGGCGCAGAGAGTACTTGCACACACTTCAACAAAGGGTGAAATGGACTCGTAAGGTCCCTAATATGTAGGTAGGTGATCTCGTGATACTAATCGAGAAACGGTCCTTGCTCGGACAGTGGCCAGTCGCTAGGATTGTAGAGACTCATCCTGGACGTGATGGCACGATCCGCACTGTTATCGTGCGTACACCATCCGGCGGCATCCTCACCAGAGCTGTAACTTCCCTAGCTCCATTGTTCTCCTCTGAGATGGGTGATCCCTCAGAGAGTTAGATACTCCCTTATATTGTTTATTTGTTGTATATTTACCTTTCTATTTCCCTTTTCTCCAGATGGAATTACATGTATTTTTTCCCCCTTTTTTCATCCCTTTATCTATGCCTAGTTGAACTTTATTCATTCTTCTCTTGAAGGCATTGCATGTATTTTGTTCCTTATTTTTCTCGTCAAGTTGACTAACTTATTTATTTACATTATCATACTTTTTTTTTCTTTTCTTTAAATTATTACATTGGGTGAAGCTCACCAAATTACAAGTGTATTTTTTTTTTCTTTAAATTATTATGAATAATTTAGGTGGGCGGTATGTTTAGGGTTGCCACCCTAAAGATGCTTTTTTTTTTCTTTTCAACTCTGCAACAGTAGCGCCGTCTACCTCACCGGGTTGAACTACCCCCGGTCAAGTCGAGACAGACGAAGTCCACCCCGCTTACACAGCGTGTACAGAAAAGGTCCACTCGCTTTCGCACAGCGTTCAAAGTGATTTTTTTTGTACCATTTCACCGGCTTTACTACCTACACTATGGCTGAGTAGTCACCGCAAACCACCGGGCCATGGAAGTGAGGAAGACACCAACTGACCATAAATGAAGAAACAGGGAGAGATGCACCCCTTCTATCCAACAAGGCACCATCTACAGGTACCTATTTAATGTAATTTCATGGATCTCCAGCAGCCCAACATTTTCATCACCACATCATCAGCTCATCATCATTTCAACTCATCTGTCCCACCACTTTCAAAATTTCATTAATACATTAACCTATATTTGTTCTGATTTTGGCAATTTCCCCCCACTACTCTTTGTACTCAATAAATATAAATTATCAACTCAATATTCATACAGTCCACTTATTTATCCAGCCCCACAACAATATTACTTCCACATCATACCATATAAAAAATGGTGGTGTGGCAATCCTTTTTACAATATATATATATATATATATATATATACAAATTTGAACCACCGTTATTTTCGGTCTCTAGGGGTTCTGAAACGCGAAATTTTCTAGTCGGCACTTTCGGATTGTTTCAT
Source organism: Gonocerus acuteangulatus (assembly GCA_946811695.1). NCBI lineage: Eukaryota > Metazoa > Arthropoda > Insecta > Hemiptera > Coreidae > Gonocerus > Gonocerus acuteangulatus. The sequence continues at coordinate 56,615,185 of OX328126.1, forward strand.
TGTATCAACCTTAAAGTCCGTCACGCAGGAGCTGCATAACTAAGCACTTTCCTCAGAATTTGGGTAGTGTAGACTGCTTTCCAGAACAATTTGCTTAAAATATCCTACATAAATAAAATAAAAACATGAATAGTTCTCTTTTAAATTTGTAATGAGTAACTGATCAATTATTAATTTACTTCCAGAGTTATGTTTACACATGGTACCTATTACACTACGTAATAAATACAAAAAACCTCATATTATCGTATTTTGATCTAAGGCAGGAACAGGATACAGTCACTCTAGTGGTAGAAAGCGCTCCTTGCGGCGGCTTTGTGAACCTACGTCTCGCGGGCTTTTCTATTGAAATATATTACAAATTAAACCCCCGCTTTCCGATTGACCGATTCAGCTCATTTTTACAACACTTCTTTCTCATGAGTTACCCACGACGTATACCGCGTTTCGTTACAATACAGCAGAAATTACGACCGGTATGAGTATATTAGGAATTTTGGTCTGGAGTAAACCCCCCCTTCTAATGAACCGATTTAGTATATTTTTACAACACATATTTACCTGTAGATTACCACTACGAATACCGAGTTTCGTCGAAATATACCAAAAATCACGGCTGGTAGTGGCGAATTAGTATTGTGGGTCCGGAGTAAACCCCCCCTCCTAATGAACCGATTTAGTTTATTTTTACAACACATATTTACCTGTGGATTACCACTACGAATACCGAGTTTCGTCGAAATATACAAAAAATCACGGCTGGTAGTGGCGAATTGGTATTGTGGGTCCGGAGTAACCCCCCCCCCCTTCTAATGAACCGATTTAGTTCATTTTTATATCTCACTTTTCTCTCTATATTACCACTACGAATACCAAGTTTCGTTGAAATATAAAAAATATTACGGCTGACATAGTCAAATTAGTGTTTTGGGTTCGGGGTAAACCCCCCCTTCCGGTGGACCGACTTTGGTGGTTAACGAACTCGTTCAATCGTTTGCTAATTGAATGCTATATACCAAGTTTCGTGACGAAAAAACAAAAACTCTGGCCGCTATCGTGTTAACAGACATATATATATATATATATATATATATATATATATATATATATATATATATATATATATATATATGTATATATATAGATGTAGATATTTATAAATTTTAACGGGGGTCATTTTCGGTGTCTACTAGGTAGGATCGATAAAGATTTGAAGAAATTTTTCAAAAATTCCGTCATGAGTCCAACCTCAATAGCTACTTTCCTTTGGAGGAAAGTGCTAATAAGCGGGGTTCCTCCCTATGGGGGAGGGAGGAACCGCGCTAAAAGTACAAAAAAAAAAAAAAGAAATTATATTCACAAGGTTCTTTCAAGAGTGCAATCCTCATTGGTACTATTAGCACTTTCCTCCGAAGGAAAGTAGCTATTGAGGTTGCACTCATGGCGGAATTTTTGAAAAATTTCTTCAAATCTTTATCGATCCTACCTAGTAGAAACCGAAAATGACCCCCGTTAAAATTTATATATATCTATATATATTTGCATATATATATATATATATATATATATACACATATATATATATATATATATATATATATATATATATATATACATATATATATACATATGTGTGTGTGTGTCTGTTAACACGATAGCGGATAGAGTTTTTGTTTTTTCTTCACGAAACGTGGTTTATAGCGTTCAATTAACAAACGATTGAACGAGTTCGTTAACCACTAAAATCGGTCCACCGGGAGGGGGGGGGGGGTTTACCCCGGACCCAAAACACTAATTTGACCGTGCCAGCCGTAGTTTTTGTTATATTTCAACGAAACTCGGTATTCGTTATGTTGATCTAAAGAGAGACATACGTTGTAAAAATAAACTAAATCGGTTGATTAGGAGGGGGGGGGGGGGTTTACTCCGGACCCACCTTACCAATTTTTGCCACTACCAGCCGTAATTTTTGTTAAATTTCAACGAAACTCGGTATTCGTGGAGGTAATACACAGAGAAAAATGGGTTGTAAAAATAAACTAAATCGGGTTATTTGGAGGGGGGGGGGGGTTTACTCCGGACCTAAAGTACTAATATACTCTTACCGGTCGTAATTTTTGCTGTATTGTAACGAAACGCGGTATACGTCGTGGGTATCTCATGAGAAAGAAGTGTTGTAAAAATGAAGTAAATATTTCTGTTGGAAAGGAGGGTTTACTTTAAACTCTCTTTCATTAGAATTAGCCGGCCAGACGTAGGTTTCCAAAGGCGCCGCGAGGAGCGCTATCTCCCACAAGGGGACTGTATCCTGTCCCTGCGTCTGATCAAAAGACGGAAAATTAAGTTTTTGCGTATTTATTAGGTAGTACAGTATCATGTATTAACATAACTCTGGAAGTAAATTATTTACAAAATTAATAATGGAACAGTTCTCATAAGAAATGTAAATGAGCAGAAATATTCACGTTTTTATTTTATTTATATAGGTTATTTACAGCAAATTATTCAGTACTGTAGTCTTCACTAAACAAATTCTGAGGATAGTGCTTAGTTATGCAGCTCCAGCGTGACGGACTTTTTTTTGGGTGTACATCAAGGGTTCCGACCGAGTTTCGGAAATAGAATTCTCTGACATTTCCCTGACCTAACAGATAGTGATAATTTATATTAATCGAGGGATTCGGTGTTGAGTTGCACATAATAAAACAAATTTGTGTAATTACATGAGTTAATAAACATGCATTAACTTAATATGCTAGCTTACAGGAGTTATGCTAACGAAAAGGGATTTTTTATTTATTTATTGACTGCAGACTGCAAGGGCGTTTATTAGGGCAGCTGGGTACATTTGGTTGGTAAGGAACACTAAAAATCTAGAACTTGAAATAGTTAGCCAACCAAAACGGTTTTACACTAAAATATATATATATATATATATATATATATATATATATATATATATATATATATATATTTTCTGAAGTAAGTGATCTTATAAAATGTATTAAGGTGTTTATGACGGATTTTTACCGATAAAATCAAAATTTCCGGAGGGGTGCAACTCCCCTGCCTTATATACGCCCAAGACAGAGTATTACCAGACGCGATAAAAATACAGGTGCGTCAGATAAATAATCAGTATAAAATATATTGTAATATTCGTGTTTTCAATGTGCGATTTCACTGGATGCTTAAAAATTCCCTTTGACAGATTTACTTATTATTATTATTTCCTGAGATTTTGCTCCTCTAGAAGATACAGACCCTGGATTTTCAGATGCCAAAAACATTGCAGCAAATAAGGAAAGTACTCCAAAAGGAATACCAAAGGATACAAAACTGGAGAGATTAAGCCCTAAAGGAAGAACCAAATATCTTCAGCAGAAGAACACATGTGCAGTCAGATTTACTGTGGAAGGACACGAAATGTAATTAATTAATTTTGTTGTATTATTTCTTTTTTTTTTGTTTATCCTAGTGTTCAAAGAGTTATTTTTATGTAATTTTGTAACTTTCAAAACTTTATTTTAGTAAATTACAATATTAAAATTCCACGAAAGAAATCACCTAGCTGTGAAGCTCCTAAAATTAAATAAATAAAAATAAATAAATGTGCAAAAAATGCCTCGTTCAAAGAATAATTTCCTCTATATTTTCTGAAAAAAAATCAAGTTAAGAGATGAGCCGTAACTTATGTTTCTCTTATAAGAAACTTTGGGCTGAGATAAAACAACGTTCTGTAGTTGTTGGAGAGAGAGAAAGCAAGTGGGTCAGCCGGTTCCTATTGTAACTTCCAGCTGACAAAAATAAATGGAACGTTCTACACACCCGCTGGTAACGGTCGCACGCCTTTTCATCGTAGAAGTAATCGCGTCCAAATACCAAGTTTAAGCGTACGTCCGAGTCGGAAGAACCGCGTCATCATAGCGTATTTACGTTTTTATCCCTTGTGCCATTTGGAAAGATTAGGCATTTAATTTTAGACGATTTTTCAAACAGCTTCGAGATATATAAGAATATATCCGAAGAAAAACCTAGTGTTTTCCAATTTTCCCAAATACGGTGATAAATATGGCAATGAAAATGTGACATTAGGTTCCCATCAACCAAATACTTGTAATACCTTTATCAGGAACTCTAGTAACGCTAAAACGTACGTGCAAGGAGTTTGCGGTGGACAGATTCTGCAGGTTAACGAAGTTGCCTTTCAAGTTGGAAAAAGTATTTTTATATCAAATGTCATCATCATTTTTTGTATTACTTTACTATTATTAAAACTGCACTAGATTTTTTTATCCTCTATGCCACCTCCTCAGAGGACATTAAAACACTCCATGCGCTTCACTTACCACACATATCGTCCCATACACCCTTAATATGGGTAGCGAGTGTACCACAAAAGCAGGGTTTTCATGGCTCATGAAAAGGTAGCATGAAAGCCATGAAACATGTGGGGCAGTTATAAAATTAAGTAGTACGAAAAAAAAACCATATCAAATTTCTTCAAATTTAGGTCTATAAATTGGTTTCCTTCTGCTAAAAGCCCCCTCAGATTTGTCAAAAGGTTACCTCTGAATGATTTATTGAAAAAGTAGTACAATTAGATCCTTAGATAGATTTAGAAAAAATGAATTTTAATAATTTATTTATTGAATCATCTACTATATATTTGTCAAATACCACTCACTCACTCATCTATCAACGCCCAGCCCAAACCGCTCGACAGAAAATTTTGAAATTTTGCATGGACACTCCCTATATAACGTAGGCGCTCGCTAAGAAAGGATTTTTTGATACTCGTATTTTTAAGCATTTTTAGGGGGGTTTAAAGTTTGAGTTGGTTAGAGAAGGCAAGCCTAGGCAGCCTGCGTTGCTAGGACGATAAAGAACAGCTGTTACCTTACATTATCTACTATCTCATAGTTTTATTTCTAATTGAGGTTAATTTCAACTATGATGGCAGACCTTGAATTACTAGAAATTAACTGTCCCTCCTAGAGTTTTAATTGCGTTTCTTTTCTTCCTGTCCCCGTCAGATAGGCTTGCCATATTTTTGGAGAGTTAAACCGAGACACATTAATATGGGATGGGCATACCAGGGGGGGGGGGATAAAAAGAGTACAAATTAGAAGCAAAATGGTTGGTGAGTTTTAAGCCTAGCAACTAACGGGAAGGGGGAATCCTAAACTGTTAGTCTACCCTAACCTTAAAAATAAGAACGGAACTTTTTTTGCTACTTGATTTTCTTAAAACAATCTCTCAGCCAAATAGTAGTGTCTGGCAGCTGGCAGCGCTGTGCAGGTAGTTCCAGCGTTTTACAGTTAGATTACTTCTGATTTCTTTGACACTGTGAGCAGTAGTAACAATGTTAATTGTAGAAAAGTAACCGATTTAAAAAAGATTCTTATAAACATGAATTCATTAATTTTTACATCTTACAGCCTTTTCCGGGACATTGATAAAACCGGGCGGGACACCGAAACAATTGCAAAATACCGGGACAGTCCCGGTCAAACCGTGATGTATGGCATATCCTTAGGTTTTCCAGGCGAGGTAATAATATCCGGAACCCTTGCACAGCCTCCTCGCCTATAACCTTGGTAATACTCGTAAATATATTGGGTGTTACCATATGACTTCTTGGAAACATAAACTTTTAAATTTTAACGCCCATTGAATAAAATATAGTATGACGGGAACCGTGCTGTAATAAACTGCACAGAATTGTATAGTAACGTAATTTTAATGAAACATTATTTAACGCAATAAAATAACTACTTATCTGGCGTGACGAAGCACGGGCATTCAGCTAGTCTATTTGATATTTATACGCACAATATGTTTTGTCACATGTAGAGGTATGTAATATACTGTGTTTACGTGGCTCCTCTACAACGGTTCATGTTATAGACAAATGTTACAACGGAATTTCATATTATTAATTTAAACAACACAGAGAAAGGTCCCGTTATATTGATATGCGTGTAATGTTTTTATTTTTCGATGCTTAGTTGAGTGGTTGTTTTAATTTATTCTTGTTCATATTTGTAAAGTTAAATTCCTCATTCAATATACTGTTCTTCCCCCTTTTCTCGTTCTCTTTCCTTCAAGACTTCCTTTCCTTGAGCGTTCGTTAGGAAGTCGTAGTCGTACAATCCGAGCCTAAGTTTTCGGAGTCATTGTTCAGAATTCCCTGGCGTTAGAACATAAAAGCTCAAAGGGAACATTTACAGACAACCTTATTTGCATAAGGCTTTTGTTCTAAGGACACTTAATCCTCGCCTGCAAGACGCAACCTTGGAAAGTTATGTGGTTTGCTTTGAATATAAGTTAAAACACTTAATAATAAATAACAATGGGGTTTTATGAAGTCCTGCGCCACTTTTTCTAGTTTTATGATACATGAAGATAACCCTAATGTACATCTTATATATTGATATTACATGTACTTATTTCATGGTAGGGAATCGAAGAGCTTAGAAATCTAATTACAGACGTAGAGTTACAAACTTCTTCTTTTTACGGCACATTGCAGTTTAGTATTAATTGTTACAGTTGCTATATTTAGTATAACCACAATGTTTAATTGTTAAAAAAAAGAGAAAGTCCTAGAATATTTGTTTGGGGTACTCCATCAAAGACTGACTGATTGGTCTGAAGTTTTTCTTACGCGTTTAAAATGCATCAATACTAAGATATCTAAATTTTGATCAAGTTTGAAGGGAAAAAAAAATTATAGAAAGACTAGTAGGTTTTTTTTTTTGGGCGAATGGTAAATATTCGTAAATTTATTGAAATCGGTTGCCAAATCTTGATAAGTGAAAAGTAACCACTCGAAAGACCAACGTTGGGTTTATATTTAAGGGTAAATCATATAAGGCCACCACAGTATTAGAAAAGTGTCTTTGAATTTACAGAAGTATTGGTCTGGTTCCATAAACGCCAAGTATTAAGAGATACAATTCTGTGATTGCCAAAACACAATAGATATAAGCATTATAAGGCAGATACAAACACTAAAATGAGGCAGTTCCTTTGAGTCGTCCTTTTTATTATTATTTGTATACAGATGGAGAAAACACTTCATGAAAAAGCTAAAATGTTATTTAAAGCAAACTAAACATTTATTATTAAGCCTATTAGATCGTGTAAATACTGCAAAGGGGCATTGAGAATGCATAGTGCTGGTAATGGGCCAGTGCAATGTAAACTATAGTAGGACTTAGTCTCACAATTCTAGGGGTTCTACATCCGAAACAGAATTCTCAGGAGAGTGAGCCTTCAACTAAAGTACATGCACACACAGAAGAGGGAGACACATTGTCCCACTGCCCACGGGCTTGCCACCTCGAGAGCTTCACCGCCAACAATAGCCGCTATCCAGCCAACACGTCTATTCCTTCGTACCTTCGTCCTTCAAGCCTAGATATCGCCAGTATTTCAGATGATAAAAAATATCTCATTCAGAAGCTTAAGAACTAAACACAATCCTACGAAAAGCTGTTAGATTTTACCAAATACGTAATGAATGAGATTTAAGTAACCTATATAAATAAATGATCATGTTGATTAGATAGTTAGCCGTCGAGGTGATAAGTAAAGATGGAATGGTTGGGATTCGGCTAAATAAACCTCAATATGATTTTGTTTTTAAAAAATCTATATTTCGGACGTTTCGGCTACTCATTGGTAGCCTTCGTCAGCTAAAATGACAACAAAAAAAAAAAAAAAAGAAATTAATACAAAAACAAAAAAAATTATGATTGTGATAGGTAACAGAGCTATAGATACAATTAACTTATAAAAGAACATATCGTCTTAAAATCTTAGAATGGAAAAGTAAATAGGTACAATAATTGATTTTAATAGTATTTAGTAACGTTATTTGATTTTACAAAGAAATAAGAATCTACATACCAATGACAAATATAGTATCTAATAGTAACATTAATTAATTTTACAAAGAAATAAGATACTACATACCAATAGAAATGCCGAGCGGCAGAGGAAGTCGAAGGTTGGCAATTAAGTAACCATTGTAGAGTGTCTAAGGAGAAAAGGAATCTACTGGGGTATAAGTAAGTGAAAACAGCAGGTGGTGGGGGAAATGTCGGTAAGGATCAAAAAGCATGTTTATGACATGTCGGTAAGGATCAAAAGGCATGTTAATGACATATTTATGACAGGAAAGGAGAAAAAGGTGTTAATGGAAGGATACTCAAGGGGCATGGTAAAAATCTAGGTGGGCGAAACATAACAAATAAAGCAGTTAATGTGAACAAAGAGTGTACTGCTTTATCGACCCCCTGCCAGAAAAACAAACAAGAAAAAGTGGAATATATATATATATATATATATATATTTAAAAATTAAGAATTAAAGCTGCGGAAACCAAAAGTGACTTCTTTTTCGATTCTCGGACATTGTGAAATATTTAAAAACGAGAAAGTTGACACCTTGGAAAGGAAAGCAATAAGAGTAGGTATACCATAACATGAAGTTCCAAAAAATGGTTTTATATACCATTGAAAAGTGTCTTTATGGATGAGATGGCAGTCTGTCTAGCAATGACTGAGAGATTACAAACTCCGCTACATAAAAGTGTTAAATCCTGGAATGCATAAAAAAAATTAAAAAATAACAAAATAAGTGGTCTTATCTCGACTGAGAATCGGCCACAGAAACCTCACAAATTCCTTCCTCATGTTAAAGGAAGTGCTGCAGGATGTAAAAAATACCCTCACAAATTGTGTGTGCAGCTTGAGTTTATGTCCAGCTTTCTTACTCCCCATATGGAATTGTAGGCTATCAAACTAACACTTGTTTATTTAATAATTTTTAAATATTCATCTATTGTTTTTCAATTGAAAACAAATGATATTTAGAATTAAAATTCAATCAGAGCCGAATAATCACATATAATTACTTATTGTCCAATAATAATTAATAATAATAATAAAAATCACCACACAAAGGAGTGTTATTGACATTAAGGGTTGACACGCCATTGAAGAAATAACAAATAAAAATAGAATGGCATCTAACTAAACATCTGTATAACTAATATTAATGTTTTAATTATCTTCCTAAATCCTAGTCTTTGTGCGTTCAGGAGCGCAACACCATAAAAACCTATTTAAAATCCATTTCAAGGGAAGACATATTAATCCTTTATTCGCAATTTCACAATTTCCTCTGCACTTGGAATAAGTAATGGACCCCATTCTCCAGTAATTGCCCGGTAAGTGGCTAGGCATTCGCGAAAACCCCAGTTGGGGAGCTCTTAGCCTCATGTAGCCCTGAAATAAACATTCTACAAGACCATAAATTCAATTCACTCCTTACACGCAGGACTGCTTCCAGGGCACAGAGGAAACTTTTAATATATTAATTTTAATACTCAAACAACTTTTCTATTTGCGCACACTCGATTATTAACAGCCGAATGGTTTTATTTTCAATTTAAATTTCATCCGCTTCAATTATTCCCATTCAGTGAGGAAGGGTTTTGGATTAAGGGGTGATAATTTGGCGATTGCATCAAGGCGTATGGTGTGAGCCCGCATAACTCTAAGGTTTCGCGTTTCAATATAAGTTGCGCCTTCCCACATCAGTGGCCGCTGTATTAACACTCCTCTTGAAACTCTTCCAAAGAAAGACTAGGTCATATTAATTGCTTGGATTAATTATGTAAAACTTATAACAGAGTAGAAATTAAAAATATTTTTCTAAATTTATCGAGCAATGAATCTAATAGCAAATAATAATTTTTGGAAATTCTTACAAACTTGAGGCTCCCAAAAATCTATTTTTATTTTATTATTTTTGATTTGTAATACTTTAAAAAATATTTCCAATTCATTCTCGAAATTATTTATTAAAAACTGCCATAAAATATATTTAATGCTCAACCAGAACGTGATTTGAATGTTCTAACACACAGCCTTTATTGTTTAGGTGTAACATGCTTAATGTAAAGGGGAATTTCTACATTAATAGTAATTTCATTTCATGAAAACATCATAGAAATTAAAGAAACAAATTCGTTGTTTTGAGTGAATTTTTATCGAATAAAAGAAAAGGAATTTCTTAAGAATTATAAATAATGAAAAAACAGAAGGCCTATGTTTGAATTTTTTTCCCTCATTCACGCTTATAAATGAAAAAAACTTAAAAAAAAATAAGCCCTAACCTATTGTGTGATATTCAATTAGTTAAGAGCTCCTCAGAAGTTTAGAACTTTCCCTTTCTTTTTTTAAGCATCTTAAACAATTTAACTTTATTCTTTTTCTTTTTTCGTGCTCAACATTATTCGAAGCGTTTCCCCGAAAGAAAGAGAGGACATGAAGTATTAAGAGAGCCCATCGCTTCTGCTCCCAAGCCCTTCTCTGTTTCTTTAATGAGGCCCCAGAAAGAAGGTTCAAAAGTAATTTAACTTGGAAATTGCTTTTATGGGCAAATAATAAATGTTGACGTATCACATAAAGGCTTTTCCGAGCAGTTTGAAGAAAGTACAATAGAGACTCGAAGATTTAACGAATTTGTCAGATTTAAAATTCATGGGGTATTTATTTTTTTCAAAATAGGAAGAAGGCTTAACGGTAAAGAATCATATTTTACAAAAAATATAGCACGAGGGATTACTACAGTGTTACAGGCCAAAGATTCTTTTATTATAAAAATCATGTATTGGGAATAGAGCCCATTTTTTGTAAATATTTTTTACTTATCAGGCGGACGGTAAACAAATAAGAAATGCGAAATAATAATAAGTATTTATTACTCTTTGCACTACTAGTTTTCCAACTTTAGTGTCTCATCGGGAGCAAGGCTTCTAACTATTTAAAACCACAATAGGCAAAATAGACCTTCCACTATTTGTGCCACGTCATACTGTAAGAATGTAATAATTATTTAGCCTCATTATTGTCGGAAATACTTTTAATGCATTGATGTGAAATATATGTCAAAAACTACTCTAACTAATAATACAAGTTTCATTGTTTGTCCAAAGTAAATTTTATAATTAATTAATTGAATTTTTAAAGTTTCGAAAATAAAACGGTCAAACGTTTGTAATATTTTTGGAGGTATTAATAATTTATGATACAAAGAAAGGAATAAAAATGAACTTTTGAATATTTTAAGCAGTGAAGTACTGTAAAGAGTGGTTGATCTAGACCTCTGTCCTTGTAAAGATTATTTTCTCACTAAGTTAAGAGGTTCCGTGATTAAAAAACATTTTTAATGAATATTTTCGAATTAAAATCTGTAAAATTTATACAGTAAAATAATTAATTGTGCTCGTCTAAATATACATCTAGATGAAAAGGTATCAGGTAACTAAGCCTTATATTTTATGTTACTTATTGAACGTACTTACTGGCCTTACATAAATAGCCTTGCAAGAGTTCACTCGTGTGGAGATGTTATTTTCTATATATTCTGGCATTTTGTTATTGTATAGTTATGTTTTTTAAACTATTAATCTTAATGTAATCCTAATTTTTTTATGTTAGAAATAAATGGCAAGATTGCTGGTTCTTTAAACTTCGAGAAATCAAGCACACTCTAGAAGAATGCTAAGCCAGTAACAAGAACAACTCACTCCAACATTATTTCAAGAGAGGACAGACCTACATACTGCAACACACTTATAGATAAGGCACTTACTGATAGAGTGTAGACTCTAACTACTAAAATAAATTTTGAACTATCCCAACTTACTTATGACTTACATTTCAATGGTAGCTAGTACATTGATGATCTTATTATATGCCTTATTCATGCATATTTATACAGGAATTAAAAACAGAAAATACAAGAACAGCCATTTTTTGAAATTTATTCAAAAAATATACCTGCTTAGAATTCCATAATAGAGCCCTTCGTCACTCAAAATAAAGTTTATATATGTAAATAAACGTAAATTTAAATCTGGAGTCGTTTTCCTTTAAAGTCCGCTTTTAATTTAATAATTTTGTACTGACTCCTCAAGTTCCTTAATGTATTTACAGAACATTTACAGTACACATCCTATTATCCAAAGCATATTTTCACAAATAAACATTCTACCAAGTATAAACAAACATATTACTCTCCTATGGCTACCTGGACACGAATACATAAAAATGAGTTCGGCTGCGGACATACAGGCAAAACTAGCTTCAAACCGGCCTGAACCTGACGTAAGAACCGTGACAACATCTGACTCAAGAAAAACCATACAGACTAACACACTGTATGAATGGGAAGAAAATTGGGTAACAGAATCATTCACTCGACAAGACGAAGTAATTTTATGCAGACAGGATAGGCCACACCCGACATACCCACTCATACTTACTGGACAGAAAACAAACACCAACGTGTAGACTATGCAACCGAACATTAACTGTAAAACATATCCTGACGGACTGTAGACAACGCAGCCACTTAATGATCCCTACGACTTACTGAAAGAAGGTAGTCCGTACATTCAAACACTTCTCACACATTTAAAATATACACACATTTATTCGAAAGTATCACTATATGTCATTTTTAATGGAAATATTTTATTTTATATTATTTTTATTGTATATAATATATATATATATTTAAATTTTATTTTTTTTTTTTGTTAATACTTTTTGTTACCTTCGTTAATTTTATAACCAACTGACTATCACTCGACTACCAACTGACTGACTTTGATTCTGCCGTTCTAATGAGGTCGTCGCCCTTGTTACGAAACTCAGCATCAATAAATAAATTAATAATTTAATAATTTTATTTTATTTGACATAAAAATGAACAGATGTTCATATTATACATGTCTTTAATAATAACACCTCAAAATATTTTGGTTCTTATTTCAGTGCCTCCAGAAAAGTCCACAAATCAGGGATCAAAGAATATTCTACTCGTATCAGCCTTTAATTTTTTCTTAGTCTTAGCAATCATAATATATAATGGCGAAAAATAGAGGCACATTCTGTCGTGTGTAATTTAAGCGTTATGAAAAGTCGAGTTTCTGGTCATCGCTTTCGGATACTGTTCAGGTCCTAAGAGCGTTTCCTTCACAGGGAAAGGATATCCAATACAGGCTTCAACTGATTATGAACAACAGTCTTCCTCCGAGAACCCAATGAGCAGGCCAATTACCCATTCTGCAATTTAAACCGAGATACAATTTTCCCCGAACATCTAAATATGAGAAGTCAATCAACCCGGATAGTGTAATTAGGGGGTGAGAATGATTATTTACTAAGTGAGCCTTCATTCCCCTGAGTCAATCAATCCAGAACAGCCAAGTTGTGGTCGGGACAGAGTTAACCCAATAGTTACCTTCCTCCTCGTTAGCCAGCTCGGAGAAGCTTCTGGTAAACACCGCTGAACCAACCTCTCTTGATATGGGTTAGTTTTTCATGACATTCAAAACGGGTGTGAGATATTTAGAGCTGATTTTATTGAATGACATTAAGTCTCTATTTAAAATTTTGTTGACCAAAATATTGCATCCTTCCAAAGTGTTTTGTTGTATTTCAAAAACAAATCTTTTCAGAAGTTGTATTTTTGTTAATAACTTAGTCGTAATTTAAATAAATTATTCTTTAATAATTATTGACATATTATTATTCTTTATAGGTAGGCTTATAGAAAGTATCTTAATCATTTGAACATGTGAAAGGTTTATATTGTGAACTTAGGCCTCATTCATACATGAAGGAAATAGTTGATTACGATAGTAATTCATTACATTACCCTAACTATAAACATGACCGCCCCCCCTAACTATAAAAGACTAAAGCATCTTGTGGTATAAATTTATTATGTTTACATAAGTCGACGGGGTTTTGTAAAAAGTTAACCATTATAGTGAGAGGAGAAAAGTTCGCTTGAATTTCAACAGTTTATTGTTAATATTACTTTAGCATAAATATGCTTTAGCGGTGACTAAACGAAAAAACCCTTACAAAAAAGTGTCCACTGGCGTTCGCGCATGCGCAATGGCCATGTACGAAAAATATGACTGTATGTCATAGAGTACAATACATAGGATTATCGGGTGGACCTAGCGTTACAAAAAAGTGTCACAAGAAGGTGTCCGCTGGCATTAGCGCATGCGCGGTGGCCATGTACGAAAAACAAGACTGTAAGCTATACAGTACATTACATAGGTTTGTCGGGTGGACCTAAGCTGCAAAATGTGTCCACTATATTTATTAAATATATTTATTATATGATGAGCTTCGTAATGATAGCGATGAGCTCATGATAAAGTTGTTCACACGTTCCTTGTCCAGTCAAAAAAAAAAAGAAAAAAAAAAAAGAAGAACAAAAACGAAACAAAACAGTACCACAACATTAGGTATTAGATAAACAAACTATTTTAGGGATTTCCGCTGTGCAAGTATATTCAGAAATCGTATACATATATATATGTATATAATTCATTGATGTCTACATAGACATAAATGTATATTCAAACATAAATAAAAATAAGAAGAAAAAATAAATAAATTGAACAGGTAATAGAAATTATTGCATAGGTTGTTTGTATCTGAAAACTAAATAAATATAAACAAAACAAAAAACAAATAAAAAAAAAATATTATATATATATATATATATATATATATATATATATATATGTGTCCACTAGCGTTCGCGCATGCACGGTGGCCATGTACGAAAAAGAAGACTGTATGTCATACAGTACATTACATAGGTTTGTCTAAACGAATTTGAAATAAAGATTGTTTTTCTCTCTATCCTGTGAATTTTTTTAATTCTATTTAATTTTCGATTACATTTTTTAAAATAACTTTTACAAAATCACACAAGTATTTTATTATTTTCTTTTAAAAAACTTATTAATAACAATCAGGATCTTTCTTTTTGCATTTTTTGATTACATAATATGTTTCCTCCTTAAAGCAAGTGAGTGTTTTTCTTAATAAATTTACACACCTTCTAAACGCTCCCTACAGCTAATAAGTATCAAATCTATAGATAGCAATCAGCGAGTTGAGCCAAATATATGAGGAACTACTTTAAAACTATTAAATTATTAATGAAGCAATACAAAGTTAGTTACTCTTAGTTATAGTAATAACATTAATTATACGATTTTCTATGTTGGTATTAATAGAAATATATTTTTTTATTGGCTGAGGATAAATTAACAAATAGGTGGCGGTTAGGGCTGAATAAGCAGATGCGCCATAAAAAATAAAACCAAAGACAATAAAGTCACCTCAAAGAAAAATGTACGGTACAGTTTTACTATATTTGTTAAAATCGATGGGTTTAATTCGCGTAAACTACGCGTCTTTCAAATAATACAATACAATAAAACACTATCTGTATAAAATTTGAAAGAACTATTTTTTTTTTATTTATTAAAAAATTACAAACAATTTAATGACCTAAATTAGCAAAGGAGCCTTTATACTCATATCCGACTCCGATATAATCTGAAATGCATGGCTTTTTATTTCCCTAGATAATTTTATCTCCTCACTGATAATAATTTTTTTTCTAAAAATCTAAAAAAATGTACTTTTCTAAAAGCTTTAATATTTGTTTGTTTTTATATTTGAGTTCATGAGTTAATATGACACGACAGTTACTGCAAGCCGATTTTTTTCCTTTTTTTCCCTTTTAACAACACATGTCTAAGTAGTTGGCAAAAATATCTGCCAAGTTTCGTTGTAAAATAAAAACAATAACTGCTGGTACGAACAAATTAATAAATTAATTCCGGCGTAGACCAGCATTTTTAATAGAACGAGGCGAAAAGTGCAACCTACTTAATCTTTTGACAGATACACACACACATCGTGTACGTATGTTTGATGAAGATTTAAGGAAATATTTAAAAACTTCATTCATAAGCACAAAATAAACAACTACATTCTTTCAGGATGTGCTAAAAATGTCCGCCTCACTCTTTAGCGCGTTTTCGTTTTATCCCTAGTTACATTTATAAAGTAATATTGACAGTTATTAGTTTGTTTTGATCTTTCGTCAAACATGTAAAAATAAAATCTCAAAAGCGAAGATATTAGGCGGCACAAAAAAAACTGACGGCATCAAATGCAGAGATGACTCTATTTAAGCATCAGAATTTCTCAGAATGAGATCGCTCTATTAAAAATTGCATAAGATCTATGAGGAATTTCATAATCCTTCGAATAAATGCTTAGCTAGGATATCAGAAAATGTAGTTTGTTTCGTTTTCGTCGACAACAGTAATTGTACAAGCATTGAAAATGGTTTCATTAGATTTTCCAAGTTTAATTACTTATAAAAAGTGAGCCTTGAAATCTAATATCGCAAAACGTAAGCTTTACGATATGTTTCGAACGAAGTTCCGATAAACGTAACATGGAATTATTATAATTGATTATAGTTAGAATTAATTTTTTTTTGGGGGGGGGCGGTGGCCGTGAGTGTTAAGGCGTGAGCACTTAAAACTCCGTGACCACGGTCGTGGAATCGATTCCCACTATGGGTTGGCTTTTCATTAGAATAAAGAAAAGGCATCAGCCCTATTTTGGCTAGAAAAGTGTGGTAACCTATAGATAACCGGTCCTAAAATTCCTAGTTAATAATAATGGACGTTAAAATTTAAATAATGAAAGTAAGTAATAAATGTACTAATTTGTATATCAAGTTTTTTTTCTTTTTTTTAAGAAAGAAGAATTCGTTTGTTACAATGAGAGGAAAATTAACCATAAAATTAAAACATTTGATTTTATTCCAACCTGTGTTGAAAATTTATAAAGCACATTACAAAAAGCACCAGTGGCCAACAATTTTGTTCATTTACAAAAATTATTATGTACAGATGGAATGGTTGGGATTCGGCTAAATAAACCTCAATATGATTTTGTTTTAAAAAAATTTATATTTCGGACGTTTCGGCTACTCATTGGTAGCCTTCGTCAGCTAAAATGACAAAAAAAGAAGAAATTAATACAGAAACAAACAAGAAAAATTTATAATTGTGATAGGTAACAGAACTATAGATACAATTTAACTTATAACAGAACATATCGTCTTAAAGTTCTTAGAATGAGTAGAATGAAAAAGAAAATAGGTACAGTAATTGATTTTGATAGTAATTAGTAACATTAATTGATTTTACAAAGAAATAAGAGAACTATATACCAATGACAGATATAGTAGCTAATAGTAACATTAATTAATTTTACAGAGAGATAAGATACTACATACCAATGGAAATGCCGAGCGGCAGAGGAAGACCAAGGTTGGCAATTAAGTAACCATTGTGAAAGTGTCTAAGGAAAAAAGGAATCTGCAAGGGGTATATGTAACTGGAAACAGCAAGAGGTGGGGGAAACGGGCGGTAGGATCAAACAGATGTTTATGACATTTTATGACAGGAAAGGAGAAAAAGGTGTTAATGGAAGGATACCCAAGGGGCAAGGTAAAAATCTAGGTAGGTGGTCGGGCGAGTATTTGGAAAATATTAGCGTACATAGGAGAATGCCTTGTTGGTCAGTTTTGTAATTTATATTGTTTTTGTTTAAGTTTATGTGTACACATTCCGAGATCTGTAGTCTTTTTTTGTTATTTTGTTGCGTCCGAAATATAGATTTTTTTAAAACAAAATCATATTGAGGTTTATTTAGCCGAATCCCAACCATTCCATCTGTACTTATCACCTCGACGGCTAACTATCTAATCATCATGAAAAATTATTATTTTTGTGAGAGAAAATCAAATGCATATTTTTATTTATGATACACTTATTATACGGGTCGTGGGTATTTGTATTTAGGAACCAGCGGAGACGTCTCAGCCCACCATTCCCCGGACTGACCTTCTCACGTTCTAGCCTGTCGCTAAAGCCCATGAGCCGAGTATAGTCTGTGTCCCTTATGCCGGTCGCTTCTGTCGCGGTCTGTGGCCATCTGCTTCCCTTGGCGTTACGAAGTTGTCCCTCGGTGCAGATTTTCATCCGGTTCCAGCTTTTACTCTTCAAGCTGCCCTCTCGGCGATACGTAAAACTTTCCATACCTGCGTTATTCCTACCCTTCGACCTCTTTCTTTTTTTTTCTTCCTTCCATGCCGTGTTCCCACCGGTGAATTCCCTAAAGGTAAGACTGATTTTGCGCCTTTTGTCGATTGTTTTTTCGCCCTCCGCTTTAATCTGAGCTCACCAGGACAATACAATTTTTTTTTAATTGCCTTTCCTTTATCCTACACTTTTATTTTCGTGACCTATGCGTTGTGAAATTTGGAATTTCCTTGTCGGCACTTTAAATTCGTAAGTTGGTTTCGTCCGTTTAAGGCAGGGAGGAAAAGCGCTAAAAGCTAAGTCAGGAGTTCGCAGAATGTAAAATATATCTGTAGTCACATGGAGGAAAAGGGATTCCAGGAAGAGATTCTTAGGGCGTAAAAGGTTTCCATTAAAGGGAAAGGGATAAAACTAGGGTTTAAAACGGGCCGAACGGTTTGAAGGGCCCTTGTTTTATCTTTTAAAACTCTTCTTTCGAATATAGAGATAGCCCTTCAGCTTTAGTCTGGACTTCTCCATTTCCAGTACTGAGGCATTTCCGATACATTCAAGGGAGTGGATCCTCTCAACTATAACTCCACGCTTGCCGAAGCGTAGCTTTAATCCGACTTGGAATAGGGCTTTTCTCTTGTATTGTTTTCTTCAGATCGGATAAGCATGGAGCGTAGGCTGTATTAGGAAGCGGTCCGAAGGCGTTTCAATGTAGCGTTGTCTTAACGTAAGCCGTAGGCCTATTACGGAAATTTTATGCTCAACGTATAAATAGTTAATTATGAAATAATTTTATTTAATATTTCTCCATGGCAAAAAGTGATTTTTTATAATTAAGTAATGAATCATATGTTTACAATAAGACTTTACTTCTACTTTACACAGAAACATGAAGTAAAAAAAAAAAAAATAAAATGATTTATTTAATAGGATCGAATTTCTTAAGTAAATACTGTATTTTTATTTTTCCTAAAACAGAGTACCTATATATTAGTCTTTTAACTAAATAGTTCTTCTTGTATAACCAGTTTAAAGATAAAAGTAGCTTAAGATTAAATAGAAATAAAACAGAAGAAGAAATCGTTATGGAACATAGTTATTAAAGAATTAATGAAACATAAGCCTCGGCCCAATTTCTATAGTTAATAGTAACTAATATTAGATTAAATTTATAGAAATAAGCATTTCTCAACAAAGTAAATGTTGCTTTTGATGCATCAGAGTACAAAATTCACGCTCTTGGAGAGTTTGCACTTTTTGTATGAGAAAATTGATTTTTCCCTGCACAAATAGCACGAATTATTTTTTTTAGAAAGAAAAATGTAATAGTTTACAAGGCCTGATTTCGGGGCCCTTGAATCAGGTCCGTTCGACGTCGGCCCTGAAATCCGATGTTGAAAATTTGGCTCCTTGTCACGATATAGGGTGGCGACCAGGAAAGGAGGACCAGGCATGCCCTACTGATTTCGGGAGGGAAGGTGGTAATATACAACGTCTCTACTGCTTTCCATCAACACACTCAAGAAATTCTGGAAATTATCAACGCCCAATGTACTGTGATGGAGATTCGGGGGCTATGAATGAAAGGCAGAGTGAAAATACTGTAGCGTATATTGACAGGACAACTGGCCTGGACGGGATGGTGATAGAGAAGAAAGAGAGGCTAGGTGAAGCTTATATAGGAAGATAGGAATAGAAGATCGTGAGAATGGTAGACCACGCTGGTCGTTGCTTTGCTGACGGATGGTCTGACAGTACATGGGCTTATATAAGGGGGGAGGTGAGGGGGCCGCAGCCCCCCCCCCCTCAAAATTTTGATTTGATGGTAAAAATTTGTCGTAAAACCCTTAAAAATAAATTAAAGAAGCTTACTTAGTTCATAAATAATATATTATTTTACGTGTAATAGCGTTTTAGTTGCCTAAAACTATTCCAAGTTCTAAATTTTTAGTCTTCCATACCCCGGAAATGGTCGCAGCCCCCCCGAAACTTTTCCAGGCCCTCCCGAAATTATTTTCTATATACGCCCATGTGACAGTATCCAGTTCTATACGCTTTCTCACAGTACCCAGAAGTCTTGCATGACTTTATTCAGGAAGCATTGCTTATGAAGATGCCGAAGTGACACATTTTTATGAGGATGAAACATTTTTTTACAATTTCACTTCCCTCCATCATATGAAATAATCTCAGAAATTTCGAGTTCCCTTTTCTATCTCACCTGCGAGTCGAATATAGTTTTTAAATTATTAACTCACAAGTCTGTATCTTCCGAAAATATCCTCGACATCATCTCCGTAATGAAAACCCTGCTTGTAAAGCTGTATGTTAAAAAGACTAAAGGGTAATTGGTGTCTTGAGCCAAACACACAAAAAATACAAAAGAAATGTTTTTGTTCTTCCCAAATATTGAGAAGCATGAGTTAGTTGACACAGTACTCAACAACTGCAATATTGATGACAGACAAAATTAATAAGTCAATATATAAGTTCTTTTCATTTAGAAGTCAGACGTCGGGAATATTTCATCCCCGTTATAATTAATTGATAATGCAGATATTGATCTTCCACGTCACGCGAATAGACAGGGAGTTAGTGATAACTGACTTCTTGGCAGTTTGTCAAAAAGCCCGTCATCTAAATCCACCAGATGATGGCTTTGTCACTTTCAGAAAAAGAAGAATTTTTTTTCGCTCTAAAAGCTCCAACTTGAAAGGGAATGAAATAATGATTATATCTGCTTAATTAAGAGCTCCGATTTTAATTAATTTTTAATTCGTGCAACAGGCAGTTTTTGAGCAGCAGCCGTGAAATAAGCTCCGTATTAAAAGTTGAAGTAAATTTTTAATTGCCCCGGAGATCAACTTATAAGATAGGAGGCAGTAATGGGTTTGTATAAAAACATAATAAAAAAAAAAGTTCGATTCAATTTCATTTTAAACACATTATATTAACACTGTATATTCAAGCGAGGACGTCCTTAACAAAATTCTAGCTTCAATTTAACATTCAGCGATTAATTTAAATTCTCGGAAAGGGTGGACCAAAACTTCATAAAACATTTTGTTAAAGCAATATTACATTTATTATTTTAGCAAGTTTCGCTATAAGAAGGATAACCTGTGGGTAATTTTCGTTTAATGCTCGCATTTCTAATTTAATATAAAAATAATCATATTTTGAATAACGTAGTAAATATATTAACATATATTAGCTACTTGTGGCGCCCGCGACTTCGTCCGCCTAAAATGTGACTTTGAGCAGCATTTTTTTTATATATATCTTTTGGTTTATTTTGGATTATAAGTACCTTCTTTTGGGTATTTTATGTTTTACGCCACACTCTTTGATCACCGCTGATACTCGAGCATACAAAGTAGATAATATATCAAATGTTCGGCGTGATTCTTTAAATTCGTACAACTTTTTTATTTATAAGCCCATTGACAAGAAATAAACACTAAATGTTAAGTGAAGCATACCATAATAAATCAGTGAATACTGCACCTAAATCGGATATGCCGGTTCTGAGATTAGCGTACACAAACGCACAGACTATCAGTCAAAAATTCAAACAATTATAGTTTTGGGTGCTATATCTTCCACATGTACAGACATCCGTTAAATGTTATTATGCATTTGATTATAATTAAATTTCAGTGATCAGTTATGATATATTTCACATCATGACTTTATTCAAACTATATGATGATTTGAAACATTCAGAAAAAAAAAAACAATAGATTTCAAAGGGGAAAGGCTTAAAAAAGAATAAGGCCAAAATTCTGGAAGTTATAATGATTATTTTAAAATGAATTTCCATTTATTTATTTTTTAATGAAACTCAGTTTATTTTTAGATTAAATTAAAGATGCGGTCTTTAAACGAAAAATATAAATTTTTATATCAATATTTAAATTTGTTTCATTACCCATAAGTGGGGTCTCCCGAGGTCTAGTGGTTAGAGCGCTAGATTCATGAGCGATGGGTTCGATCCCAACCCGCGGCAGGAATTTTCTCATCTCAGGGCTCGCTGAGAAGATTCCTGGCTGCACCCTGGATGTCGGCGCTAATGTCCAAGATTTATGTTGATGCGGAGTAAAAAAAAAAAAATTACCCATAAGCCACGAAAAAAATGGTTGTATTGTATGGATGTCATGTCTGTTGGATAGAAGTGCATATATTCCAGGCTCAGAGAAGACTGACTGTTTATTGAGACCACTGACCCTTAGAACTTCATACATTAATCATAACACCAGGTTGTTTCCCAAATTAGAAAACTCTCATTCATTAAGATGTTGTGCCTTCTTATCAAAACAAATTTGGAGCGACTGCGTAATGCTTACTGTATTGTGTACTAGGAATCCTAGGAAACCATGCACAACATTGTGATCCTAAACATAGTGATTGTGCGGGTTATTGAGGCAGTGTGAATTATTATCTACAATATAATCTCCACACAATATCTGCATTATGTTTCATATCATTGACAACCACCACCTGTCAACGAATTGGTGAGATGTCATAATAGAAGATCACTTTTGCTAGTGATATAAGAGTTCTGTATAAATAGAAGAATGGTCGATTCCTCTTAGAAAAGATCCTAAATATTAATTCTACAATTGATATTATAGCTATAGAATTTATAATATCATAATACAACAAAGGAAGGTCCCTTTCTATACCAACCAAACCCTTCTGACTACAAGAAAATAAGCACTAGAAAAAACCCTAGTTGAAAGTTCAGGAAAACAAAATTTTCAACGATGGAACCTTATTACAATAATGACTTAATCCGCACGAAGTAACACCCTTTTTGTGGTGATCACGAAAAAAAAAATTACACATGAAATCAAGCCACTTTCAAGAAAACATATTTTTACATTCTGGAGAAAATTGAAAAGTATTGCTCAAATGAAAACGATAGATACAAAAAAAAAAAAAAAAAAAAAAAAAAAAAAAAAAATCAGATGTTACATGTTAATCTGAATTATGTTATGACAATATCTTTTTCTTATATTTGAGAAAATTATGTAGCAGAAATCTAAATCTATTGCGCTTTTGAAAAAAACATTTTTCAAGACAATTGTCATAAACAGAATTGAGAATTATATTAAATATCTCGAAATAAGTTAATATCATGCAACGCCACAAATGGAAACGTGACAAATCAATGGAAGGGTAACCCTATTTTCAACAATCAATTATAAACCAATAACTTACAGGAGGACGATTTGGGCCGGATAAATGTTGGATCTACTATTTCGAGTCCTTAAAGTTAGATCTATTCTGTACTTTTTGATTTCATATTTTGTGTGAGATTTATTCAATTTAAGAACATCGATTTCATTGCCAATTAATTTGTAATAAAATAAAATATTTGAAATGACTCCTCGTTCTGGAAACCTCCATGATGACACATTTTCTTTAATTTAAAATGTCCTTGTTCAATATGGTCACTTACAGGCATTCCAATTCCACAATATATATTTAATCGGGATAAATATTTCGGAATATTATTTTGAAGGAAATGTATAATTTTGTTGCCTAGTCTGCTCACAGACATTATAGTTCATAGCTGTGTGACAGAAGAAAATAATTATGTCAACCTTCCAAGTTGATATGTAATACGATGAAAATATTATAAATTTGACACAAATGTTGTATAAAACAAACGATTATTTATTAATTCTATGGTAGGAGGCCGTGGGTTAAATTGTTTGTGTCGAAATATACCGTGTCATTTTCATCAGCTTTAATAAAATATGCTTCAACGATCGGTCAGTTTAATTGTTCCGCATCAACAGCAACGACCGCGACTCCACACTCCTGAATACTTCATAAGCACTTAGAACGCTTCTTCTAGGTTTTGGGTTATTGATCACAGAATCATAGCCTCTTTTAGTAAACTTGGTCGAACTATTGAAAATTAAAAAAATATTCCTAAAGAGGAAAGTGTCGCTCAAGAATATTATATTAATAAAAGCTATAAAGAAAATATCACGAGGTCATGCTGTAGAATTTGGCTTATACTAATGAATAAGAATCCAACTCGCAGGAACTGCGCTTTTCCGTTCTTAACCCTAGTGTCTCATGGAAATATAGAATACGTTTTTTTTTTTTGTTTTTTTTTTGTTTTTTTTTTATCATGCGGAATCATCCTAAATTAAAATAAAAAAGGAAATTACTGCTTCCACCTTCACAACGTTCCCTCTATGAAGACTCGGCTACAAATACTTTTCTCATTTTCATATCTCGTTTTACTAAAATACTCATTTTACTGTTAAATGCAATTAAAATATAACCAATGTAAAACGTACACCAAATACCGTTCAAAAGAATAAAACCGAAAACTTTGAATTTTATAGAGCGATTTCTACGAATGAGATCGTCCCACAGAAAATGACTTAAGAATCGCTTTTGTAGGAAATTTAGTATTCTTTCGAATGGTTGCCGTCCTCTTACCACTATTTCCAAACTGTTTCAAAGTTTTTTAGGAAAATATACGAAAATCCCAAAACTGCTCAAATCTGTTGATACATTGTTTTTCTAATAATTAATTAACTCCAAATGTAACAAAAATGCTAACATATTAGTTAGGATGACATATTAGTTAGGATGACATATTAGGATGAATACAAGTATATACTTCAAAATGTAATGAAGTCTTCAAAAAAGTACAAAAAAAAACACCACAGCAAAAGTGATAATACTGCAGTAAATAATCAAAACAGACTAGTGGCGAAAATGTTCAATAGCGATTACAAACGGATTAGTTCTTCTCTCTTCGTAGACCTGATGAAGACGTAAAATTCAAGTCAAAACGCCGGCAATAAGAACCCATCTTTATTTTTAAATCTCTAATTTTATTAACTGATTTCATGATCATGACACTATTTAATTAATGGTCTTTACTGATGGATCACGTTTTCTTGTTGTTTGATCAATCTCATGCAGCCCCACGACCACGTGTTTAGAAGCTCGGTAGAACTGACTTACCCTAAAAGCTGAAGCCCAACTCAGAAGGGTGCCTTTGTGAACGTATAATATAATTTAGATAGTATTGAATAATTTCCGGACCGTCGGTCTTGGACTATGGGACGGCTTAATCCCCCATTGGGGCAGATCAGAAGTCGAGGGGGCGCTGATCGGTTTCCCATCCACAGAACGGAGGGTCACCGGTTTCCCCCTATCACGGAAAGGGCCGATGTCTCAGGCTTACTCTAAATATATAAATATTATGCGTGAAAGGATTAAATTCCAGAAATAAATATTTTATGACTTTTGAATTTTATTTAACCAGTGACTTAATATAAATATAAATAGTAATGGTTTAATGTATGGTTTCACTTTAATGGAAACGAAGTGCAACGTAATTTGTTTAAATCGAATAAAATAATTTGTGGCTGATTTTGTGTTATTAATAGTTCTGTAGATACGTTCTACTCCTTGAGTTTCCGAATGATATTTTAACTCATAAGCACATTTTTGAAATAGTTCACATGTAATCATTGCCGCTGAAGAATTTATGCATTTATGAATAAAAAGTTTCACGTCATACGTCAAGAAGTGAGCTTCCATTCTTTTTAAATATAACTGGTGTTTGGAGTCCAGGCATCGAACAGTTACAGGTGGAAGTGTTTGGAACAAAATTTTTGACTTCGTAACATTGTTTGGTCTAGATAGGAGGTCAACAGAAAATAGTGGAGCAATATGTTATTGAAAGGAATGTAATGTTCTACAACCCTATAACCGGCATTTATTTTTCAGGTTTATCTTTGAAGAGTTATCCAAGACATTCAAGATCGGATATTTCGAAAACTACAGATATTTGGTAAAACTGTATTGAGTAGAACTTGTAGTAAATTTAAGTAGCTTTCATTTGTTATAGGATGGCCATGTCGCTGGGACGTATGGTTTCCAAGATGTAAGTAAAAACCCGAAAAACAGGACCTTCTAAACCACTCTGGGTCAAAGGCTATGGGTGGGGACTTTTGATATGTTCACATCCTAAGTAGCCCAAACAAATTTACGAAGTCAAAAATTTTGTTTAGCTGTTTTTGAGCATTCATTGTCTGAACTGTTGTGAGGCATAACATTTCTCTTTTCGGCATACCTTAAATGGACAGAGGTTATTAAATTTTAAAATGAAATGTTTCTCATTTGACGGTCGGGAGGATGTGTAAAAGGTGGCACAAAGGCCTTAATCATTTCGAATGATTCCAGAAGAATTAAACACTTACAAATATACTAATCGAATGAATAGCGATATCAAGCCTGGTTTACGGCTGTTGAGGAAAATAGTTGGGATACGGCTAAGAGAGAAAGTAAGATTTTCAAAAAAAAAATATTTCCAACATTTCGGCATGCTTTATGATAGCCTGCTTCTGCTTAAAAATTATACATAATGAATTACAAGCCAGAATATCCAAAACTATAAGCAAAATATTATATCATAACATTATAAAACAATTTTTTAGCGCACATTAAGAAACCAAAGGTTTTTCTTATGAATAAATGTATTAAAAAAAATCAGTCCCGTAACAAGCCACGAGGTCCCTGAGGGGCAGATACTGTAGATGTATCTGATTCATGACCATAGTGCACACTACGGAGGTAGTGTGGTCAGTACTATGCTCCGGCCGCATGCTTTTCCCCTTGCTGCTTCGACTGCTTTAGTCATTAGCACCAAGGTGCCCATTAATAAATTAATTAAAGCCTGGGTTGGCCTAGGGAGGGTCAGAGAGGCCGAATTCAACCCATGAACGAAGACACTAGAAGAAAAAATCTTAAGTGTTTACTCGGGATTTGAACTCACTTCCTCCAGCATATGAGTGTCCTCCAGTGCTCTCATAAATAAATGGATTAGTAGTTATAAATTGTAAGTAAAAAATAAAAAATAACAGAGGCCCAAATTAAAAAAGGCGGAAATCGATGCTTATATCTTTCTTTGCCTCTCTTAATTGTTTTTCTTAATTTATTTTTTTGCTGAAGAAGGCTTTCAAAACGTTCGAAATATAAATTTTTCAGGAAATCGGACATTTTCTCTTAGCCAAATCGCAACCATTGTTGACTTATGAAGAACTTTATCTCTCTTGTACGATCTTTCTCCCAATGGAAGTTAGGTTCACTTTAATATCAACTCCACTAGCTATGTATTTATTTAAATATCTTCCCGAATTAAATTTTTTTTACAAATCACTATTGAATGAGCTATCACCTCATACTTGTGTTAAATAGTTAGCTGTTTTTAAACTGCCACAATACTGAAATACCACAATGGAAGTTATGTTTCAAGCAATGGCTTATAACAGCGTGGTACCCTTAGTAGGTAAAAATACAAAATAGAAAAATAAATTAATCAATACCTAGTCAAAATATTTTTTTAAAGTGGAGTCATCATAGGCTAAGGCAATTCAACAGAGAAATAAATACTTAGAAAGAAATCCTTGCGGTGAACAAATAAACTATATTATTAAATAAGAGGAAAACCTCAGTTACTTCTGTTAAAAATGTAAGATTTTATGAAATTTATATGTGATAAAAGTTTCTTCTAAAACATCAATGTCTCGAAGTTTTCATAGTAACTCCTGTGTTCAAATATTTATCCAGTCGTTTCAGAAGTTAGAAGCAAGATTAGTTATTGATATCCTTTTTTTTTAAATCATCAAGGTCCAGAACGAAAAAATGAACAGAAATAATGAATATCATGTCATTAATTATTAGGTTGATAATTATAAGTCATCAAGGTAAACCAATACCTAGATTATAAAGAAAAATATTATTACAGTAAATATTTGAAGCAAATATTGTTTTTTTAAATAAATTAAAATAATAACGGAATGTACATTCTGATAATTGCACAAAATTTTATTTTAAGGAATAAATAATACCCGTGGTTGAATGCCCTAAAAGTTAATTATCTAGAAAATTACAAAATAAAAAATAAAGTAGCTAAAAACGGACGGTTACTGCTTTATCAAACCGAAACCTCCAAAGAATTGAAAACAATACGGAAATATATTGGGGAATCGTTGAGAAAATGTAATGTATATGCATGTGATACATACACACACACACACACACACACACACACACACACACACACACACACACAAACACACATATATATATATATATATATATATATATATATATATATATATATATATATATATATATATATATATAAAATTATCGAATAAATATTAAAATGTCTGTCGCAAAAAAAAATCAGAATGTTTAACTAAGAAAATGTTAATTCGAAATAAATCACTACGGAAACGAATATGTCTTTCTGCTGTTAGATTTGGTGATATATTGAAGAATGATATAGTGACCGTTATTTGAGATGGGACAATGAAATAAATGGTTTGAAATCTGGATAGGAACATTATAACGATGGGGAGGAGTCGAGTCCCGCTGGGAGAGATAGCCCAAAGGGGTATTTGTCATCGGGCCACTTATCATTTCTCTCTTCCTTACCTTTCTTTACTACAGTCCAGGGAACCGCCTTCATATCATACATCCCATAATTAATCATATCCACCTAATTAGTTATCTTTCCATGAAAGCAATAATCTTTGTAATTTTATTTATTTATTTAATAGTGTTTCACTACTTTGGAAACTAACTTTTTAAACAGCTAAATTTATTATTATAAGCAACAATCAAAATAAAATAAAGAACCCTTCAAATAAACGAAACCAACAATTTTAGTTTTAAGCGCTTATTTCGCCATAAAAAAACATCGTCCCATCGAAAATTATTTGAGTATGTTATTGTAGAAAATGCATTAAGCTTTAGAATAATCACTGTCCATTTAACACGATTTACCAATAAAAATACTCATGTCTGTTATAAACTTTTTATTTCGAATTCTTCCTAATCTCCAAATGCAGTCAACATTTAA
Source organism: Gonocerus acuteangulatus (assembly GCA_946811695.1). Lineage (NCBI taxonomy): Eukaryota > Metazoa > Arthropoda > Insecta > Hemiptera > Coreidae > Gonocerus > Gonocerus acuteangulatus. Next base: position 56,644,122 of record OX328126.1, read on the forward strand.
ATGTCTTTGTTTAGGTGAATATTAAATATGTTTGGGTGGTATCCAATATATAACTCGTCGGACGTCAAAATTTCAATAAAAAATAAATATGCAGAAAATATTTTCACTGAATCCAACGAATTTAAGTACCCAAACGGAAAATAAGTTTCACTTAGGTTTTTTACAGATATCGCCTTTAATGGTTTTATACGTTTCCCTACATTAGAGAACCCATAAATAAAAAAAAAATTCGGCGAATTTGGCCATAAAACAGTGCTTCGGTAGTTGGATGTTGGAGAGGTTAACGAACGACGTTTTAAATTTAACTAAGTATTTTTGTACCAAATTTCATCGCGATCGGACAATTTATGAGGTTGTGATATATATATATATATATATTTGAACCACCATTTTTTTGTGATTTATGCGTTTTGAAACACTAAATTTTCAAGTCGGCCCTTCCGGATTGCGTCATTAGCTCAAAATGATAAGAGGATTTCTTCCCTATGGAGTGAGGGAGGTCGCGCAAATAGTAAAACTATTACTATTTATATTATTCAAATTATTAAATAATTATCAATTAGAAGGCTGGAGTAGGTTTTAATCAAACGAACGAAAGAAATATCGAACACAGGGGAAAATAAAGATATAAATTATTATAAGGGTGACTTGAGCTAACTTCGAGCGTCATTACACTTCACTCCGAACGTTTCTAATATACTTAACAGGAATTATTGAAAAGGCAGACGGCAAAGTTTTCTACTTGTCCTTTTCTCTTTAAATCAACTGTGGCTCTTTTTTATTATTTACCAACAAATAGAGAATCAAATTATATTCATATAAATGTCCTCTTCAATTAATATTAAAAACTATATAAAATATACATAAAATTAATATTACACATAAAATTAATATAAATATGAGAATATAAAAAAAATTGTATGAGTATGAGAAATTAATTAAACAAAAAAATAAGAAAGTAAAATAACACAACAAAAAACCGTAGCAGAAGTTGGAAAGTTTAGGTTAGATACTCTTAATATTTTATCATTAGTAAAACTAAATAAAAATTTCCGAAATTTTAAGTATCCATTTCTTCAAATGAGGTAGCCCAATTGAAATTCTAAAACTAACCGTACTTGCAGACAATTCATTACGCTTCTGAAAATTGACTTCCTATCTACCACAGTTTAATATTTCATCTATTTTAAACGGTACTCAAATTTATGTGTCTAAGTTTGTTTTTAAAATTTTAATTGTTAAATAGAGAATCAAATTATAACCATATAAATTCCCTCTTCAAGTAATATTAAAAAAAATGAATATACATGCACATAAAATTTATATTAAAATGTGAACATAAAAAAATTAAATAATGAAAAATTAATTGAACAAAAACATAAGAAAGTATATGAACACAAAAAAAACAAACAAAAACAGTGCTCTAAACTAGATTAGATTTCTTGAAGGTAAAACAGATAGGTTATTTTGTACACATTTGCTAATAGGAAAAGCAAATAGTGTACAAAAGAAACACGATACCGACATAGGTACCAAAGAAAGTTGATTAAAAATGTTATATTCGACCACTACCGTTAATGATGTTTATCGAAGGCAAAAATTACAAACAAACAATTAAAGTGAACTTGTATAAGGTTCTCTCATAAACAAAAGAATTAAATATAAAAGAAAATCCGACTCGCAATAACTGTGTCGGTTAAATTGCATAACTATAACCGAGCATATAAGAATTGTGTTAATATTATCCATAAAAAGTAAATTTAATTTATTGCCAGTTTTGCTGGATAGTTATGCTAATTAAAGTAACAATTATTTAAAAACTAAAAAAAAAAAAAAACACTAAATTTTAAGGAGCACGGTGAATTTAATCCCTCTGAACCTTCAGGAATGACCGCCCGTTAAGATTTCTTCTTCAAATTCTTCCAGTTCATTTTTTAAGAAATTAAATGTTCCGAAAAAGTCGTACTGAATTGACTCCATATTCAAAGGTCATACACAAAGGTGCTCGTAGCGTTGCAATTGTTTTAGCGCAAATTTCTCTAATTAAGCAGTGCTCTAGAAAGTGGATTTTGCAGGTTAACATCCTCGGTATTCTGTATCGTCAAACGATTCGTTTAATCGAAATCTCACAAGTTTCGCCTACAGTTCCCCTTCATATAATAAAACTAATAGTTTTTAAAAGTATCAGCAAGCAAACATCAGCTAGAACTATCATATCATTTAGTATTAAGAATGCCTCTGATTACCAAATCCTTTCTCATTGAGCAACACCACATCGATCCGTTAACTCTCAATGAACGACACAATCCGGTTTAAAAGGGTTCTATGCTTGAGAACTATTTAAGAGACAAATAAAGGCTAGACTGTAAATTTGGAATATTTTTTGACAATCAGGAAAAAAAAGAAGCCAATTTACGAAAGCAGGTTCATGATATTAGGTCATGAGAATTAAGAAAACTATATTTAAAATAAATATGTAATGGTATATATTTATTTAATAGTTATTCTAAAGTTTATTTTCATTGGCTGACATGACCAAGCTCTGACTATTGCCACACTGATAATTAATGGTGATAGTTTTAACAACGATTTTTGTACATTCCAAAGATTTGGTGAAAGATGGAATTTTTAAAAATTGCTTCAGTTAGTTATCTTTTGAAGCTGATAGATTCTCAATATAGCCTTTTTAGAATTGATTAATTTCCATATATTTATACAAATAGGTCTCAATGTACATACATGTGCAACGGTACTAATTTAACGTTCTAAACTAAAGAGAAACGAGTATTTTCGAAAGCAGTTGAAAATGATAAAATGAGAGAACGTTTTTATGATTATTTTGATAATTCAGTTAGATATTAGAACGTATAAAAGAGACGAGCTGTCTATTATAAGTTATTCTTGTCCCAAACGTCCAGAAGAATATGCGTCATTCACGCAGCTTCTGTGAGACGGACTTTTATTGTGAGTGCGATTTCGTATTATGCTGTAACTAAGAGAAGCTCTGGATTGACTCTTTTCATTGAACTTATAAATGTATTGATCTAACATCCAAAGCAAGCGTTTTTTTTCAGACCAATCATCCGTATGAAGTGGATTTGAGTATTAAGGAAAAATTTCGTTTGAATTAACGAAACAGCCATATCCAGGAAACCTGCTGCATTCTTAATGTGGTAAATGTTAGCTCTATTTCAGGTCCTCTTTTAGGTTCTATTATGGCCCTTTGTAGTGGAGCTTGTTGATGTTATCAAACACAATTACAGAACAACTGTCTAACTATTTCGGTAGCTTGGAAATTCCAAAAGGCACCGCGATTAATCAATGGATTTCCCTGCTATTATTTTGTTTGCATACATACAGTTAAATAATTATTTTTTTTACTAAAAGGCAGGACATCATCGCATATTTTCAATTAATACTGATCCCTAGCGTAATTTGGAAAGCTTAGATTAGATCTTCCTAATATGTATCTCCGGAGTACCACAGGGAAGTATTCTTGGTCCTCTCCTCTACCTTTTATACACCGCAGACATCCCTACCCACCCCAGCACCCACTTAACTACCTATGCTGATGATACAGCCATATTTTCCTCCTCTCCTGACCCCGTAACTGCTTCCTGTTATCTACAAGAACATCTGGAATCTGTCGAGCACTGGTGCAACAAGTGGAAAATAAAGGTGAATCCTGAGAAATGCTGCCAAATCACATTCACCCTCAATAAGAGAACCTGCCCTCCAGTCATCATATTCAGCCACGAACTCCCCATATCCAACGAAGTGCGCTACCTGGGATTATTACTGGACAGTAGACTCACTTGGAACCCACACACCCGACTGAAAAGACAGGAACTGAACAGGAGATAAGGACTCTTACGACGACTACTGGGACCTTCATCAAAACTGACAATACACAACAAACTCATTGTTTACAAAACCATAATCCGACCTATTTGGACTTACGGACTTGAACTCTGGGGTACAACTAAAACTTCTAACATACAGAGAATACAGGCATTCCAATCCAAAGTCCTCCGCAAAATAGTTAATGCTCCTTTCTATGTTTCCAATAAAACCCTTCATAGTGACCTCAACATCCCTTTCGTTCAAGAACTGGCAAAATCCCGCTTCCTAACGTTTCATTCCAAACTGTCCTTCCATCCCAATCCTAGAGCACAAACACTTTCCTCCCAAACTCACCCCAAAAATCCGCCTAGAAGGCTCAAGAGACATTGGCCTCGTGATCAATTAACTGAATAGGGACAAAACATTATTCTAAGTAGGAAGTGCCAGTATTGATTGGCTCCTTCCAAAAGTGTTATTATTATGGTGTTATTATTTTTATTATTATTTCCTATTCATTGTTTTTGTTTGTTTTGTTTTTATGTACTTTTTCTTTCTTTTTTTTTATTTTTTTTTTATTTTTTTTATTTTTTATTTTATTTTTTATTTATTTGCTTATTTGTTTTTTTATTTATTTTGTATTTCAACTCAATTCTGTATATAATTATTATTTTTATCTGAGAGCAAACTTAACTAATGTACTCTCCAAATGTACAGATGTTAAATAAACGTATTACTAAAAAAAAAAAAAAAAAAAAAAAAAAAAAAATATGTATCTCATCATCAGTGAACCTAAATAATAATTTTCGAAATTTTAAGTATCAATTTTTCCAATTGATGTAACCCAATCGAAGTTCTAAAACTTTAGAATATACTTTTGCCTTACCACAATTTAATATTTCCTCTATTTCAAAGGGTACTCAAATTTATGTGTCTGAGTATTGTTCTTCTTAATTTTCTATATCGCGATAAAATTATAGCATTCTTTAGCAAATGTATTAATGATAAATAAAGCTGTTATCAATGGGAACGTCGTCAAAATATAGTGTAGTAAATCTTTATGATCAAAACTGGAGTTCTGTCTGGAATGTTCGTAGAGATTTAGAAATAAGGTTTTATCTTAATTCTTTGAACTTGATGAAATGAATGAATACATAGATTATTATGTTTTATGATTTTAACCGATTTATGATGTATTCATTATCCCCCCAAGAAAACATAAATGTGAAATAGAGGCCAAGTTCCTCCCCCCACACAGAAACACTCCCTTCCCCAAAAACATCCCCTCCTAAAACCCCCCAAAACGCCTTACCATCCCTCACTCCAAAAAAGTAGTATGAGTTAGTGCATTAAGTGCACCATATTTTCAACCAAAAATATTTGCCAATACAAGAGATGATACAAGAAAGAAATGTCCAAGTTCATTACTTGGAAGACCTCATAGTTACTTACTAAGAACAGTAAAGACACTTCAACTGACCTTTAAAAACAACAATAAAAATACTTATATCCAGTTACTAAAATATCACTTTCCTCAAACAGGTATATTCTTAAACTTGGCAATGTTTTATTTGTGCCGAAATTATCTTTAGAGAGAAAACTAAACATTGCCAAGTATAAGAATATACCTGTTTGAGGAAAGTGATATTTTAGTAACTGGATATAAGTATTTTTATTGTTGTTTTTAAAGGTCAGTTGAAGTGTCTTTACTGTTCTTAGTAAGTAACTATGAGGTCTTCCAAGTAATGAACTTGGACATTTCTTTCTTGTATCATCTCTTGTATTGGCAAATATTTTTGGTTGAAAATATGGTGCACTTAATGCACTAACTCATACTACTTTTTTGGAGTGAGGGATGGTAAGGCGTTTTGGGGGGGTTTTAGGAGGGGATGTTTTTGGGGAAGGGAGTGTTTCTGTGTGGGGGGAGGAACTTGGCCTCTATTTCACATTTATGTTTTTTTTGGGATCTCATTACTTTTTTCTAAGTATTAATTAAAATTTAGTTGCCGCAAACCTACTGGCTTTTGTACTTCAAAACCAGGGTCTTTGGATTCAGCATAAAGTTCTCCTTACTGCTTGATATTTGATACCAATAATCAACCTACATACATCTATTCACTAGACTAGAAAAGTTAGAAGCTCTTCCAGATGACATTACTAGAGGACAAATTGATAGCTCTCTTAACTAAACTATAACACTGTAAAACACAGGAACCTTATCCCGAGGATAATGATCACAATAGGGAAAGTGTAGAAGGCCTTCAAAAAAAAAGATAAGAACAAAGACGATACGTTTTGGGTTTGTGATCCTAAACTTCGTAATTTAGATGGCTCGACTATGAAAAACTTAGTATATGCTTTCAAGTATATTATGCAGTTAACCCATACGACTTTATTTACTACATTTAAGAAAGAAGTCACAACTGTTGTTGTTAAGATGGGTCGAAATGTTTCTTAAAACATCAAATATAGGTTCTCCTTATCAAGAAGATTCATTTAATACCCCACATGATGGGTTTCAGAAGGAATGATGGCTTTCCGATGGAACAAAACGTCATAGGTAATATGACACTCCCGTATCAAGACCTACCTGCGTGCCAAGTTTGGTCAAAATAGGCCAAACGGTGTGAATTTGTATAAGGAACAAACATACAGACAGACAGCTGAAAGACCTTTTTTACCTAGCCTAGTGCGTTCCCCGGACCAAGGCCTACCTGTGTGCCAAGTTTAGTCAAAATCGGTCAAACGGAGTGCATTTGTGGAAGGAATAAACATGCAGACAGACAGCTGATAGTCGATTTTGACCTAGCCTATGATACTACCAGGATAAAGACCTACCTATGTACAATGTTTGGTCAAAATCGATCAAATCGTGTGGATTTGTATAAGGAATAAACAGTTAGGCAAACAGCTGATAAGACGATTTTGAACTAGCCTATGACACTCCCCGGATCAAGACCGACATGTGTGTCAAATTTTGTCAAAAACGGTCAAACTGTGTGTATTTGTATGAGGAACAAACATACAGACAGACAGGTGGTATCAGATTTTGACCGAGTCTTTATGCGTCTAATTGTTTCTTAAAACATCAAATATAGGTTCTTCATACCGAGACGATTCATTTGATTCCCCACATCAAGGGCACGCCCCCGCCCCGGAAGCGGAGTCAAACACAACTTTTCAGAATTTTTCGATTTTTTCCTTTCATAACACCTTAATATCTATCATCATGCAAAATTTCAAGTCTCTAGCATCATTGGAAGTGCCTAATAATTTTGATGAGTGAGTGAGTGAGTGAGTGAGTCCTATAAATCCCGATTTTCGATCGCTTATATCTCAGAAACTGTTCGAGATAGAATTATGAAAATTTCCAGTTTTACTCACATCTAGTAGTATAATACCTGTGTAAAATTTCATAACTTTATCTTTACCTGGTTGAAAGTTATGAGAGGGTAAATATCGGCTCTAAGACCTCCTGTAATATACACACAGTATGCTTAGGCCAGAACTTGGCCTGACGCACTGCCGTGCGACTAGATAAGTGAAGGAATTAAGATAAAACTTATTTTCAAAATCTCTACTATGTTATAAAAATAATAAAACAAGTCCCATGTTATGGTGGAGAGGCTTGAAAGGTTCATGTGTTTTGATCGATGAGTAGGTAACTTACTTTGAGTTTTGAGAAATTGAGATAATTCTAGTCCAAAGTTTTAGCTGAGGCTACATTTTTGTGAATGCAATACACTAGTATCAAATGTAGGCAAACAACTTGTTTTATTGGTAGTCGTAAGGTCCATGGCAAATTTTTAGGTAATAATTTATTATTTATTAACCTCTCAGTGATCCTATTTTATAATCTATTATTGTTTTAATAGTATCTCAGTGTTGCAATAGCTCTAAACTGGCAAGATCCATGACATTTTACAATATTCGATTACTAAGTCGCGGTTTAGTTAAATACCTTAAATACCCGGGTATTTATGAAATTGGGTATTTACCCTGGGTATATACCCTGGGTATTTTACAACACGAACATTCAGAGACAACCCAATATTTATATTTATTTTGTATTTATATAGAATTCTTCAGAAATACGGGGATTACTAATAGCCACCTTGAATGTGGTTAGTTACGCAGCTACTGTGTGACGGATTCGAAATCTTACCATGATAACATCTTTTGAAGTAATTAAGCCTTGCGGAGACGCAGCGAAAAAACCCTGTTTTTTCCATATTTCACTTTCATGAAAGGATAATAATTTCCAGTGAGTTTCCTTTTAATCCATTGCATAATATGTGTAGGATAGCAAGGCTTGTGACAGAGATAAAGGCATGCCCACAAAGAGTGTGATATCACTTGGCTATTACCAGTAGCCACTATCGGGCATGCCAATGGGCTGGCGATAATACAGGCCCATTATCACGGAGACTGGTGCATTCACTCCTATAGATAGGCCACAGATTTTGGTGATTAGTGACTCACCTTTCTCATACATGCTCTACTTATTACCAATTGTACCTATATCCTCTTCTAAATTTAAATTTTGTATAAAATTCAATAGCATTGTTATGATTTAATTCAATTCGAAGCATTATTTTTTGTAATCTTTTATTTATAACATGGAATGTAGGCTCACATTTAATATAGTACAATTCATTTATTAATTAATGAATTGAATTAATTTGCATTAAAATGTCCTATTGAATAATGCACTTAATGGAAACTGAATTGGTTTTTCTACTAGTCAATCTACTCGTAAAACGCCCTTCACGCAAGAGCTTTATAACTAAGTACATACCACAGGAAGGCTCATAGTTATATATAGGAATATGTATTTAAATCGATCCATACATTTTAACGGGGCCATTTTTTAATTAATATTGTAGTATTAATTATATTTTGTTTAGGCATGCAAATATATAGGTTATTTTATTTTTATTTATTATATGTAATTCTTTGTTTATACTGCATATAAGGCGTATAGATACAAATGCGCTTTTATCGGCTTTCCTAAATTTTTCATAAATCTGCAAAAACCTGAAAAGGCTACCAAATAAATAACTACAATTCTCTAATTGAATTGTATTGTTTGACAAATTAACATAATTTTTATTTTTAAAATTAATTTATGTTTAGAAACATTCTCGAAATCATTAAAAACGTTATAAGTCTGCATAGAGGCGCTTCTGCATTTATCTAATGGATTTTGCATTAGCCATTAGGGGATAGAATCAGTTATGCTCCTAAAATAGTCGCGTGGATGATTTTACGCAATTGGTGTTTCACTGTCTTCATAAAACAGTTTTTATATTTTAAATAAAATACATTTTTGTGATTAACTAGTAATTATTTTTTAGGTTTATAAAAAAAAACAACTATATTTCATTATTATGTTTGTATTCAAGATAAGTATCTAATGAAAACTATACAAACATTTCAACTTCTAGCAGGTAATCACAACATTCTTCATCATCTGGTTCGCCGACATAAACACAAATGTCGGCGAACCAATAACATTTTTGTAAAATAAGAGGTCATTAGATCATAATAATGAATTCCAATCTTCACCAAAATGATTAGATAATAGTTTCTTGAAAGCTGCAAGAAGCAGAAACTTCGTTTTGAAATGGTGGTACATCTCTGATACTAAATTTTAATGTTGAGAATACAAGTATTTTAAGAACACTTTTAGCATCTAATATTAACTTCTCTTGTGAGAAGAAATTGCTTTGGCTTGTTTTTCACTCTAGTTAAATAGTATCTCTTACACTCTGCAAATTTCAATTTTGGTCTGAGGGTTTCGTTATGTCTTTTTCATAGGCCTTCCAATCTTTAACTGAATATTCCACACCTAATTTACAAACAGTATCGTAACGTTCATAATGTCTACATATATTCAGGACGCTATAAAATACACTATTACAGGCATATAAGAAATACTCTGCTTTATTATGCATCATCGGTCAAGACATTTTGTATAGGATAGAGACCGTTTTACGCATACTTTTTTAAAATGTAATCATAGAGACTCGAACGTTATTAGCCGAAAATGGGATAGAAGCGCTCTTGAATCTATACGCCTCATTTATATATATATATACATACCTGCATTAAGTTGAGGGTTCTCATTTAAAGGACCGATGGAAAAAGTCCCTGTAGCACCATGGATGCTTAGTAAGAGTGGAAACCTGGCACTATTTGCCTAGAAGAAAAAGCTTTGTTAAAAAAAAAAAAAAAAAAAAAAAATCCTTCACTTTCTGCTTATTTTGTTTTCTTTAAATACCATTTATTTTTATTTTCCTTAACTAATCGATTTATTGAATTCATCAAATTGGAATAGGAACAACTACAAACGAGGCTGAATTGCCTTTTAAATAAATAAATAAAGAAATACACAGAAAGCCTACGTTGCATCAGGCTGGACTTATTGTTATCTGAGAATGTAGAGTAATTTGAATAAATTTATGAATTCATTTTTATTTGTATTTATTGATCTTTGGTCTATCTAAACAAAATGTGTTTTTTTTAATATAAACACAATAAATATATAGCTAGCTATTAATCAGTTAATAAAACCGATACAAAGAAATAAAAAGTTCTTTATGTGTGACATGTAAGTCATTAAAACTGTGTAATTAATACTTGAAGAACTTTGAAAATTTTCTTCGATTTTGGAAAGTAAAGGTCGCATTAAAACATAATACGGAATGTTGCCTTTTGTATATAATGTTGTAAATTTCTGATGATTTCAAACAGAATTTTACCTGGAAAATCCATGTGGTCTGGCATAATCTCACATTTAGGTTTTCGGCTGCAATAATAATAGCTTTATCGGAATACTGTTGGCTTGAAATACTTGAGGTTTTACCCACTAAAAAGCACAGGTAGCTTGCGGTTCATTCCGGAGAATTCAGAGGAATTTCATTTTTGTGAAGGAACGAACGGAAGGGGGAATTCCAATTTCCTTTTTGTCGACCTTCTAAACCATAATCACTTCCTTTAATACTGATTTTCAAATCACAGGTTTTCCGAAACAGTGTGTTAAAGCCAATTTATATAAATTATTGATATTGTGTGAAATGTTCTTTATTGATATTGTGTTTTTTTGTTTGGCGATTATGAGACGTGGTTTCTAAAAAACGTTTGAATTTTTTAGATATTCTAAACAGCATATCTGCTAGACTTGTGAGGCTCGACAATGTTCTGAAAATATAATAAGCAGTCAACGGGCGAAGAGACAAGGGATCCTAGTAAAAATAGGAGGTAAAAACTAGGCGATACTGTGTGAGAAACGAACTGTGTCAGTCTGAGTTTTGCAATTTGTAATCAGGGTTTGAATGTTTAATACGATATTAGTGCTGATATGAAGTTAGATGAAAAATTAAATGTTTATTTATGTTCAATTGTAAAATTTTGTGAATTTAACTTCTTTACACGTAAATTAATAAACGTTTTTATTTTATTAGCTTTCATGAAAAAAAAAAAAAAAAAAAAAAATGCATTGAAATCGGTAAATATTTAAAGGCTGCAGTCTTTTTTGAAACACGGTATGACGTTTGGCCCCACTCTGAGCATCTAAATCAGATTGGCCATTAATGTCTTAAAGTGGTTTGAATTGTTATCCATTGAGCAACATTCTATCCATTATGAGTATATTATCACATTTCCCACACGCAGTGATGTGGGGTGGGTAAATACCCAGTGGGTAGGTAAATATAAATTGGGTATTTACCCACAGGGAAGGTAAATACCCAAAAAGTGGGTATTTTCCGGTTTTGAGCTTGATAAAACTATATTTTTTGATGCAAACAAGGACTGAAACTTACCCATTTGATCATAAAAGCTTAATGAACATTAATACTTACCCAGTAATATTTTAAAGAAATTTAAAAGTCGGTCCGGGTATTTATAGGTATTTACAACTTCATGTATATCTATGAATTTTCATGATTACTTTTACAGCGGGGAAGGTTAATTAATTTTAAAAAGGTTTTAATGAAGCCTATTCAATTATTAAGGACTTATTTAAATTTTAAAAAAGGGCCAAAAACATTTTTAATGTTTATTATAATAGTTCAAAACCATTTTAAGTTAAGTTTAAGTTTGTGATCCTTGTTAATATTATTTGAAATTATGCTTATAGAGTAGTAACAACATTACAGTAAGCGGAAATCTCACCAGAAATGAAAAGGTAGTAGCTTCTTGATGACAGAGTGTTTTGGGTCCGAGTTGGGCTACTAGTGAACATCCTTGATCCAATTGTTGAACTTATCACTGCCATTCAGTTAAATGCCCCTTTGATCGCCACAGTTCATAAGAGATTTAAGAATTACTGAAAACTCTTCAACAAGAAACCCAGAATCTTCTCTTCAATAAACGGAGGAAAAACTTGTGTTAACTAAATAGGAGAAACGCATTCAGTTTGGTGTTGGAAAGGCACATCTTGCAGCAGACTTGTTGAACTCTTCTGTTTTGTGTGTAAGTTAGGCAGAAGCATGGGATTGAAATCAGTTAATCTTCGGAAAAACATAGCTGGCTATAGGGACCAAGAGAGATTATCACAAAGATCCTTTATTTGGGAAGGTCTTGAAGACAATGACAAAGAAAATAATAAAACAAGTCCCATGTTATGGTGGAGAGGCTTGAAAGGTACATGTGTTTTGATCGATGAGTAGGTAACTTAATTTGAGTTTTGAGAAATTGAGATAATCCTAGTCTAAAGTTTTAGCTGAGGCTACATTTTTGTGAATGCAATACAGTAGTATCAAATTTAGGCAAACAACTTGTTTTATTGGTAGTCGTAAGGTCCATGGCAAATTTTTAGGTAATAATTTATTATTTATTAACCTCTCAGTGATCCTATTTTATAATCTATTATTGTTTTAATAGTATCTCAGTGTTGCAATAGCTCTAAACTGGCAAGATCCATGACATTTTACAATATTCTATTACTAAGTCGCGGTTTAGTTAAATACCTTAAATACCCGGGTATTTATGAAATTGGGTATTTACCCTGGGTATTTACCCTGAAGGATAAATACCCGGGTATTTTACAACACTGCCCACACGTAGTTATAGAATAGAACATGTAATAATATACTGAGAAGTATCTAAAAGAGTATAAGGGAAAAATAAAAGAAAATAATATATATATATAAAACAAAATCTAAAATTATGACTCCGTCTATTTTATTATGGATTAGTTCTTCAATCATTCATTCGCTAAAATTTAGGTTTCCATTTTTTCAGCTATTGATAAAAAATATTTTATTGTAAAAACGATGGACAGTAAATGATTCTCTGTTTATTTAATTTTCTAAGTAAAACAAAATAAACTAAAACTTTTATTATACATAACTCAGATTTTTAGGACAAATTTTCAACAGGTTACTACTCTTTCCTAGCCAGGGTAGTGCTATTACCTTGTTTTTTTTGTTTTTTTTCTATGAATTGCCTTAACCCTTAGTGCGAATCGAATTAAAGTGCTCATTTCTGCCTTCCCCGGTCTGCCTTCCAGGTTTACAGCCTGAAAACCGGAGTTAGAGAGTGTGGAAACACGAATCTCGCAACTGCATTCTATAAATCGAGCTCGCCCTTCGATATTTTCATAATAAGTTTGTAATGTATAATAATGTTTCTGTAATATTGCTTTGCCATGATATGAAATCTTTTTTTTATAAAATTAAAAAAAGTCCTTAAAGTTTCAACAAATTTCGAAATTGAGTTAAACATGATCACTTGTTGTTCTATACAGCACCGCCAATTTGTCTTATAAAGTGATTATAATCTCCAATAACAGAAGATAATTGTTTTTCGACTTCAAAATATTTATCATACCTTGATTCGATTTTGTCATCTTAAAATGCCCACGTAATTTTTTCGTTGTTTTCATTTGATTAAATTTTTTTCGGGGGGTATGGCACTGAGAATATCTAAAATATAATGAGTAAGGTGCTTTAATGTTTGCATTGCGTGTTATTTTTATCTTCTTTAATATATTGGATATAGAAAATACTCTTCACGCATTCGTTTGGCTAAGGGTATAAACTTTAACAGGAGTTAATGAATAAATTATATTATTATTCTTTAACGATGTTTCACATCAGGGCGATTTCCATCGAATATATGTCGTATGCCAATAAATTAAAATAAAAATTTACTAAAAATTATGAAGAACCATGGGGGAAAGAAATTTAATTTAGAAATGAAAAAACAGAATAATAAGAATACAATATAAATAGAAGATACACCCAAAAAAAAAACAAAAAAAAAACACAGCAGATGTAATAAAATGAAATGAATGTACTCTAAGAATAAGTATAATATGTATATTATCATAAAATTATTATTAAATTATTTAGAAGTCATTAAATTATTTATTAGTCAGTGCGGCTTTATTCCTGAATAACCTAAATTTCACGAGTTGAAACAAAACAAACAAAAAACAAAAAAAAAACATGTTTACGCCTTTTCCTTGCAAAATTTTGATCCTGGGATGCAAAACACACGGTCAGCCAACACCGTAGGTACCCAATGGGGGGTACCGCCCCTTGCGGGGTGCTGGTGCATTTTATGTGGGTGGTAATGGGTACTTTCCTAATTATAAATATAATATAATAAAATACTTTGACCTTTCATACTATATAAAACAACAAAATACAGTGGCCATTGTCTTGAACTGCTTTAATCGTCGACAAACAATAGAATTGACATAGAACGGAGAAGTGGAGTTTAAGACGCAGTCCTAATGCGTCATCGCATGACTTATTTTGGTCATCAATAGAACACTTCAATGGCGCTTCAGTGGAAGAATCTAGTTCCTAAAGACCTACATCGTTTATTGATTGGTCGCTAGGAAACTAAACTTAAATGATTATATTTTTTACCTAAACATATAGTAAGAAATAAGAAAACATATCTGGTATTATAATGAATTATAAAATAAGTGGATATACATATTTATTAAAAAACACACTCAATCTCATATATATATATATATATATATATATATATATATATATATATATATATATATATATATATATATATGTATGGATGTCGTCTCACTTTTGGAATTTTTCGCTCGAATCGTGTCCAGCAATCTATTTTGATAGCATATGAATCTGATTTTATTAAGCTAACGTACTTCATTTTTACTAATTTTGAAGGGGTCATCCCGTAGTCTAGTGGCTAGCACCTTCGATTCATTAGCGGGAGATGATGATGGGTTCGATTCCCACCGGTGCACCGCGGCGGCAGGAATTTTCTCACCTCACGGATCGTTAGGAAAATTCCTCGCTGCACCCTGGATGTCGGCGCTAATGGCCAAGGTGTTGATGCTCCGTTAAAAAAAAAAAAAAAAAAAAAAAAAAAAAAAAAAAAAAAAAACAACTATTTTTTTCAAAATAATGTTTTACATCTTGTATTGAAATTAATTGGAAATGTAAATTAATTGTGTTTTATATTTATATATTATTTTTATGCATTGCGATTTATATACATCTGTATACATTTTATTTAAACCTTATAAACCCTTCTATAAAGTCTAGTATTATTATTGTAAATATGAAGCGTTCCATATCGAAAGAATAACAACAGTTCCACCACTGCAGAGCGTAATTAGCCCCTTCATATTCCAGAACATCTTCATGGGAATGTTGATGAAAAATGAGTAGTTTCAATGATAGAAAATAAATTCTAGTCGAGTCTAAACGCGTTTAAAATATAGGAAATATTACTAATCGCCTGACTCATTTGCACATATTGTATTATTTCAGTCCAAGACCACTCGGGACAAAGTCCTTCTTCCCAAAATAGGCTGTAAGCCTATTTATTAATAACATTTTCCGCTGAAAATACACCAAAAAGTATTAAATAAGTAGGGAATGGAGTGCGTAAACATAGAGTACTTGCGCAGAGAGGTTTTCTTGTTTTGTTTTTTATTTTTATAATTCGTATATTTGTGGATAGGGTCATTTAATTATTAATTATAAACATAAATCGTTTATCCCAAACACTGAAGCTTATGACTTTTTTTTTTTTTTTTAAATTCGCATTTTGTAATTTAATATAAGATTTGTTTAAAAAAAGTTATATTTTTAGTATAAAATTTTTCTCTTTCATATAAAACCAATTTCATAATTAATTACTTAGTACTAAGTATCATAAGATACAAGGCCTTAAGGAAATCCCGAAAATACCCAATTAAGCCGAGACTTTACTTTTTAAAGTAGAAGTATCTCTTAAATAACGGTCCAGAATTTTCTCTGGGTCATTAAATTTCAAAGCTTTTTATTCTCCCTTGTTACTGACAGCAGAAATACTGACCCTTAGCTGAAATTTATGAGCGGCGTTAGTACTGGCTGTAGTAGATAGAAAAGGCTAGAGATGACAGTAGTAAAAAGGCTTTACTTTCCAGCAGTAAATTTCATTTGCTGTCCCCCAAGCACCACTTCCCTGGGCTTTCTTGTTGCCTTTTAGAATTTGACCGAAAGAAGATGGTGTATATTTGCCATTCATTCTAAAAGAAATAAGCTATATATATTTTTTTTATTGCTTCTTGTTAGAAGTGACTTCTTACAATGAATTTATTAACCAAAATGAAAATCTAGCTAGAGTTTTGTGAAATACGATAAAAGTCAAGGTTTATAGTGAGTGCCTCCACTAACAAAGCTTTTTTTTTAGCTAATGTATTTGAGAATATATTTTTAAACTCTTTACGCTCATGGATGCGCTTTATCGATAGATTGCGCAGAAGTTTACTTTCACAACACTTGTTTCTTTTTAGATAGACAAAACTTATGCCGATTCAACTATAATGTAATTTGAATCATTAGTAATCCCGAGCCTCGTGTACAGATCATTCGATTTTTCTGGAAAAGAGATTAGAAAGGGTGGTTTCCCTAGCCAATCAACAAAGAAGCACGAAGGAATCCTGAGGAAGCTGGAGAAGAAACCGGCAAAATTTTGCAGCATGGAGAGGAATCAACACCGCTGGAGAAAGAAGCCGCACCACAAACCAAACAGGTATATAAATAAATGTTGACGGGAGCCAGTTTTTGTCTAGTGGGTAGAATCGATACAGGTTCGAATACTTATTTCAAAATTGAAACTTCAATAGCTACATTCCTTGGGAATGTGCTAAAAAGAGCAGCGGTGAACGGCCAACTAAGCAAACCTATCTAAAGCCAAGGACGAAGGGAGAAACCCAAAGGGGTAGGGAGAGAGGAAGCAAACGTACTACGAATTAAAGGCGTACCAGTAAACGTATTAATAGAAACGCTTAAATGCTTAGATTTTTTCAGCGGGAATTATAAACAGTTTTTATGGGGCGGATTCTGCTGATTAACGAACTGTGCCCTTCCTAAAAAAGGATTTTTGTGTTAAATTTAATTACATTATGACAACTGTTGCAGAAAATAGATCTTGAACAGACTCACACATGTACATTAAATCGAATGACGGGGTTTTATGGCAACAGGGTTTTGAAACGTAAACATTTTTGACAGCACTTTCAGATGTCATGAGCAGATTATCCTCTCTGTAAGAAGAAGGGAAACTAGATTAAATTTCTGAAGGTTTTTTGGGGATTGTGATTAGTATTTTATAATTTTCAATAAAAGCCGCAAAACGGGTGGAAGTTGAAATATTGTAAAAGTTGAATGAAATACTTGACTGTGTTGAATAAAGAGACTTGATGCTATTGACCTGAGAGGTATTGATTCTAGATAGAAGAAGATTATTTGTCCTGGAATAGTGAAGGAGCGGTGTTATTTCAAACGACAAGTGGCTCCTATTCACCTTGATGGGGCTTGTCTCTCATTGACGAGCTTCGTGGCGTCTCTCAAAAGGGAGCTAAGTAAGGCATCAGCATTGTTTGATAAAGTTCACCAAAGGCGGAAAGATCGTTATTAAGTTAGTCTGGAGTTTTTAGAGGCACTCCGGTTTCTTGAGAGTTGCTCGTCCAACTCTTACCCTTTTTAGGAGGTCGGATCTTAAGGCGAATAAATAGTTTTGGGTGACCTAATATAAAAGCCAAGTTTTTATTAGTGGTAATTTTGCAAAACGAAAAATGAAAAATTTCGTATGAACGTTTTTTATGTGTTTTTTATGGGGATGTAGGTAATGCATTTCCCTTGTTTGCATTTCTCTAAAAAAACAATAAAAATAACTGGCCACAAGGGCTCATAGGGGTAGTCTATGACTCTTGGCTAAACGGCAATACTGTAGACATAAGTAGTATGGACTGCACTCTTCTTCGGACGCATGATTTTCCCCTTTGCAGTAACCCATTAATAAATTAATTAAAAGCAAGGTGTGCTTAGGGACCTCAAATCCAACCCTCGAACGAGGTCACGAGATCAGAAAAACTTCAGTGCACAGCCAAGATTTGAAGATCCTCCATTACATTAGTTAAGTACTCCACCACTGAGCTAACCTGGCCCCTAAATAAAATATTTCTTAACTATATAGTATTGTGGTGAAATAATTTAATTGAACCCAAACAAAGAAGACCCGAATAAAGACAAAATAATATATTGAAAAATTCTATACATTATTTAAGACATTAAAGGCAAGTCTAAAGGGGTTAGTGTTCCGACAAGCCGTGTCGTCCACAATCCAAGGGCAAAGTCTCGAATCTGAAAAACATATTATCATATTCGATAGTTTCGACATGGCAGGGACGATATGATGACAGTATTTGTTTCATTTGATTTGTTTATTCTAATAATTAATATCGTTAGTTGAAAGACATTGATAAGAATTTATGCACTCAACTTATTTATTTATTTTCTAAATAACTTCTTTATGCCTAAAAGATTGATGGGTCTTTCGTTTTAGCTATCCCTCCATTTTGTTGCGGAAAACTTCTATTTTCGTTTCTTGAAGTAAATATTTTTCGTACGGTATGATGATTTTTTTTTTCATGTATACTACAAAATAAGACTTCATTGAGTTTTTTTTTTTAACTTATTTTTTATTTTACTATTCGTAACTTACGGAAGATTGACAATGAAATTCGGCTCTAATTTACTTTTATTTTTCTGTTATGTACTTGAAGCGTTCTTACAGCAATGTTTTATTTTTTTTTTTTTTATTTTTTTTTTTTTTTTTATTTTTTTTTTTTTTATTTATTTAATTATACTGCCTCTACCCGTGTGAGTCATTGGCAGTTCTATGTTGTTATATTTCTTGATAGAGGCCTATATCAAATTACAGCAATGGTGATCTAGTCCTTAATAAATTATATAAAATAATTAAATGATAATTTACTAATCCATCCAACGTGATCAGTGAAATATGAACAATAAAATACGTATGTAAAAGTATAAAATAAACGAGTGATTTCGTCAAAAAGTAATCGTAAAAAGTTTACCATGAATGAAATAAATCAGAAGAAAATTATTACGATATAAGAAACGTCTGTGCCATCTTAACAATTAAACGTTAGAAGTTGCTTGTAGGCTGTTTCCTTTTATTAGCTCCCTTCATAGGGAGGAACCCCGCTTATAAGGTTGATGTATATATATATATATATATATATATATATATATATATATATATATATATATACATATTTAACCCTTGGTTACTAACCTTTACTTTATACCACTCACACTAACCTCGGGTCATATTGACCCGTAACTTAAAAGATAAGAAATAATTATAAGAATACAATAAAAAATGAAAATCTTATCATTTTTACATGGTAAATATTATATATTTTACTACAAAAATAAATTTCCAAAAATTAAAATTGAAGAAAGACGTTGTTTTCGAGGTAAGTAATACCACCAAAAGTTTTGAAAAAAATTGGTAATTAAATTTTGCCACACTAATTTATGCATTATGATAATTAATAAACTACATTTAATTGTTGGAACAACTGTGGCATGCATATTCTAAATGTTTTTTACAAACAAATTTGTCACATTTTACAAAAATTGTTTAGACTTTGAGCTGGGACAGAGAACACATCGCTTCCTTTTCCCTCTCCTGAAGGGATTTGTAGCATTGTCTCGAGAGTTTCTTCAGCATCAATTATTAATGCCCCTTTTTCCTCCTGATATATATTTAAACTTATTTTTAAACTTCTGTTAACACGAACATTTTGAGACCTTCTAATGATATGACTTAAAGTTAGACTGTGGCCAAGATTTTTGAGGTAGTCCCTCCTTCTGTATTTTTTTCAAGCACATATGCATTATTGTGTTTGAAAATAAAATATGAATTTACCCAGTGAAATTTATGCTTTGAAAAAATAGGGCCATTGGCCACCTACATGTCCTTATTCCTACGTTATAATTGCTGCAAATTTGGTCTTTTGAATCAACCCCATCCTTAGTTGCATTATAGGCCAGAATAATCTCTGATTTTTTTTTTTTTTTTTTTTTTTTTTCAGAATCTAATGTTGGTTCAGGGTGAAGTGAGGATAGCAAAAATACAGCCCTTCTTTTTGTGGTAAAATACGAAGTAAGAGTGAAGTCTTTAGTGAACACAAATAAACTTGATCTCGGTCTCATTTTCCGATCTTTGTTGGGTAGGAACTATATGAAATAGAGGGTGGGAGTGTCTGAACTAGAGACAATTTTTTCCCCAATAAAGGGTTGGCTTGTGCAACAATAGTATACCAGTTATCAGTGGTTATATTTCGGCCCGTCGGATCCCCACAGGTCCATATAATTAGAGGGGCACATTTTATACATTCCCGCTAAAATCAGTAAACCAATGAGTCCTTCTAATTCCGTTTCATCGGTCTCTAAACAAATGTGACATTCTTAAAGTTTTTTTGGACTTGTTTTATGTGTTTGTTTATTGCCTGGTGCAGGGACAAACGTGATCTAGCACAAAAGTGAGCTGCAGACTTGGGCCTCTCCCACTAAGCACGGGTCACTTTTCCCTTAACCACCATTACACTCATACTAACCTCGAGTCACTTACCGATTTATTGTGTTCCACTCGCACTAACCTCGGGTAAATAGTTATTTATTTCTATAATAATAATTAAAATACTGGATATAAATATTTGGACTGCAAAAGGAAACTAAAAAAGTCCGTCACGCAGGAGCTGCATAACTAAGCACTTTCCTCAGAATTGGGTAGTGTCGAGTGCATTCCTCAATAATTTGCTTAAAATAACCTATATAGATAAATAAAATAAAAACATAATTAACACCTGTTTCAATTCAATTCAAACATAGTACAAAGTAACTCCCCCCTTCCGATAGACCGATTTAGTTCATTTTTACAACACTTCTTCCTTATTAGATACCCAGGACTTAAACCGCGTTTCGTTACGATTCAGCAGAAATTACGACCGGTATGAGCAAATTAGTAATTTGGGTCCGGAGTAAACCCCCCCCCCCCTCCTAACGAACCGATTTAGTTTATTGTTACAACACATTTTTCTCTTTAGTTGACCAGAACGAATACCGAGTTTCGTTGAAATACAGCACAAATTATGGCTGGTATTGGCAAATAACTACTTTGGCTCCGGAGTAAACCCCCTCTCCAGATGGACCAATTTTGTTGGTTAACGAACTCGTTCAATCGTTTGATTGGGGAATACTACATACCAAGTTTTGTAGGGAAGAAACAAAAACTTTGGCCGGTATCGTGTTAACGGACACATATCTATCTATCTATCTATCTATATATCTATATATATATATATATATATATATATATATATATATATATATATATATATATAAATTTTAACTAGGGTCATTTTCGGTGTCTACTGGGGAGGATCGATAAAGATTCAAAGAAATTTTTCAAAAATTCCGTCATGAGTGCAACCTCAATAGCTACTTTCCTTCGGAGAAAAGTGCTAAAACCTATTTGGATGATTCAAGTCAAAGAGGATTCTTGCAAAAAATACTTACCCATTTCTATCATAAAAATGTAAGTTATTTATTGATGACGTTTTGCCTCATAATATTTATTGTATTATGTCTTTTTAGATGGAAATCATTTGACAAAGTAGCTATTACAATAAGAAACATGGTGTAGCCTCGGAAATTGATTTATCTTAACCCTACAATTTTTAGCATACTTTTTAATTTTCACTACCAGGGTATTGTACCTCTGACCACGTTGTACCTCTGACTAGTTGTTGTTCCTTTGACTCGGTCAAAGGTACAACATATCTGAGTATTTTTTTGATAATTCAACTTTTATGTTCTTCTGCTACAAATTTAAAAAAAATAATTAATATTACTATTACATATTTAGTTGCGGTATCTGTGGTATTAAATGTCCAATTTTTAAGAACCAATATTTGAAAAAGCAAACTTTAAGTGACATGTTTACGAAGAATACTAATTACAATGAAATAAAAAAAATGAATTTAGCTTTAATATTCAAGCTAAAAAAAATTCAATCTTGCAAAGTAGTCGAAGGTACAACACCTTCCCTTATATATATATATACATATATATATATACACATATATATATATATATATCCCCCCCCCAGACGAATGGTCCAATTTTGATGAAATTTGGTACAAAAAACTTTCGTCTAATTTGAAAGGTCAAGTTCGTTAACCAGCAGAATCCGCCCACCGGAACATGGTTTTTGGAGCGAATGTCGCGCGAAAAAAATCGTACCGCTTACTTCATTTGCTTGCATGTACTCGTTTTATTGGCTTCTGGGTCTAGGAAAACGAATGAAACCATTTTTAAGGCGATAGCTTTAACCATTTTCGAGAAAATTGGAAAAATAGTTGTTGAATAACGTTTTTGGTTTGGGTACTTAGAATCATGGGATTCAGTTGAAACATTTTCTGCATTTCGAATTTCATCAAAACTAATATGTTGAAATTTGTGTTACGTTTGGAGTTAAGGAAGGGTTAGAATAAAATATTTTATTAACAGGCAAGAAAAGTTCTGGTAACTTTGTATACTTTCCTTAATATATCGAAAACGGTTAAAAATCTTGGTAAGCGGAAGCTCGCTAAATTCGCTTACTAAATGCTCTACAAAAAAGATGCTGAAGAGAGTTTTTATAAGGCAATGTCAATCGGAGAAATAAGTGCTTAAAACTTTAAAGTATTGATTTAGTTTATTCGAACTGTTCTTTTTGTCTGTTTTTATTCCTCGTTATTTTTTAAGTGCTTATAGTTGGATAATGTATTTGACAATAAAATTGGTTAAGTAAAACAAGAAAAACAATTTATTGTTAGAAATATAGCTTTCAACGATAGAGAATCGAAGAAATGGAGACAATTTTCAACTGCGGGGCCTTTCTGGGATTGGCCGACCCATCCAGGTAAGACAATAAATAAAGACCTTTCGAGAAAGGTGGAACCGAAATAATAAATGTTTCTATTTTAATCTTTCCAAATGAGACTAGGGATAAGAACGGGACCGCGCTAAGATGATGTAGTTCCTGCGAGTCTGACTTTTATAGAGACACGCAACGGTTAGTCTCTGTTTAGTGAATATATGCGGGTGAGTGAGTATGCCACGAATATCCGATGCGCAGCCCTGATAATATTACTTCATGCAGTTCAATTATGTATTGCTCTTTAATTAGCTCAATTTACCTTAATTAGACATCTTGTGTATATGTTTCATGTTACTTGCTCCAGATAATTCATGTTACTTTTATTTGAAAATCTGTTGCTATAAGTACAGATGTTTCACATTGCATTTCCAATATATTTTAAATGTTTCACATCTTTCTTTATTTAGTCTTTTTATATTCTGTAAAAATTCCTCGAATTAGGAAATCGAATAATGCAATATATCAATGTCACGTTTTTGTTATCTGACGTAAGGCTCCATCTAAACTTAATAATTTAATACTTCGAATTTTTGTTATAATAATTTAAAAGAATCAAAACATTGTTTATGATTTACCTAAATATATTAGAAGCAGAAACTGTCAAAACGAGCTAATGGACGAACCGTGTATTTTATAATATAATGCATATCCAATTTTAGAGGTGTGATTAATAATAAATGGCTTGGTTGAATAAATACATTAGGAATAATCTTTGTGATTTCAGCGGCCATCCTAAGCCCGACAGCTGACGTCCTCTGGCCCCCGATTAATCTACAGAATAAACAGAAATGCTGCGGATTTGGGGTCGGAACGAAAATAAATAGAAATTGGATTAATTATTTATCAAAGAGCGTTGCATTGGCCGAACGCTCTCGCCACATTTCTCTGGCCTCATGGCGCTGGTGGGGGGATTGATTGGACTCAACACGTATAATTTGGCTGGCCTGGCTTAGTGGAAATTAAATTATATTATAGTCGCTACATATAAATCCTTCATTTGAACTTTAATTTATACGCCTAATATTCATTGGGTAGGTGCTGGATAAGTTAAATACACGATCCATCTATTTTATAATGAAATAATAATTCCTGATAGTTATGTGTTATGTAGGCCATTTTCTAGTGGGAAAACAAAATTTACATTCGTTTTTTTTTTCGCTTGGGGTGTATTTAGATTATAAAATCGTGGAACTACAGCTACAAAAGAAATGAAGTACTGGAGAGATGAAGTACTTCTAACAAGACTTAATAAATATTACAACCATTAGGTACTAACCAACATCCACTTATTGACTAATTAGTCTATATTCATAGTAAGCTCTTAACGAAGCTATTTTAGGGGAACGTTTGCCTTAATACAATCAGTCTGTGTTAGTAGTATGTGAGCTCCTGAAGAAGCACATAAACTGGCGTGAAGCGCGACCCCATGCTGAAATACCCCATAAGGTCTACGGCACAAGCTCCCTTTCTCGCTACGGTAAGTTACAACGACGCCATAATGCTGAATTCATGATGCAACGAATTAAACCTGATCTCCTTCCAGAAAGCGGTATTCCGTGAGAAGTTCGGTATTCCCAAATTGGATCGGTGCGTGCTTGAGTACGTCCGGTGTCAGTAGAATACGAACATCACGAAACAGAGAACAAGGAGCATGGATGTGATGCGTGACGGATCGTTACCAATTAGTGGAGCAAGTCGTGTTAATGCGGTTTACCAACGTAGGAACGAAGAAATGAGATTGATAAGACGAGATAGACATCCATATAATTCTATTTAACTGCATGAAAACAACGAATAGTACGCACGTGCGACCAATGGCGCCCATGAATACTTTATTCACCAGAAATATTTCTAAACTACTCAATAAGAAGTGTCTGATATAATATATTATTATTATACAGGGTGTCACACATTGAGATTTCATAACTTTATTGATTTACTAGCTGTTACCCGGCGTGCCATGCTACACCTACTTTCTGCATATAGAAAAGCCTAAATAAATTAGAAACCAAATAAGTATTATTAAAATCTAATAACACGAATCTGTAACTGTTATGAACCCGTGGCCTCCCAACTGTGAGTCCTAGACGACTTTGACCTAACCTATAACACCCCCCCGTATCAAGACATACATGTATGCCACGTTTGGTAAAAATCGGTCTAACGGTGTGGATTTAAAAAAAAAACAAAACATACGGACAGCAGCTGGTAGACGTTTTTTACCTGGCCTATGGAAATCCCATGATCAAGACCAACCTGTGTGCCCAGTTGATCAAAATATGTGAGACGGTGTGGGTTTGTATAAAGAACAAACATACAGACAGACAGATGGTAGCCGTTTTGACCTAGCCTATGGCAATCGCCTTATCAAGATCTACCAGTGTTCCAACTTAAGTCAAAATCGGTCGAACGGTGTGGATTTTTATAGGGAACAAACATACAGACAGACAGCTGGTAGAGGGATTTGACCTAGCCTACGGCACTCTCCAGATTAGGAGCTACCTGTGTACCGAGTTTAGTCAAAATTAACAACATCAATTAATAATTAACAGAAAACACAAATATTTGATCACTTTGAAACCAACACATTTTCCTAATGAGTTTCAGATAGAGCGGGCTCGCTACTTGATGGTTATGTGTGCTTTGGATACCCTGAACTACCCGTTCAATCGTAAGCTTTGAGGGCCTAGCCTAGATAAAATTGATCTTCAAACCCATGCTCATATTGTGTTGTGACCTATAGATCCAATTTCAAGAAGCAATTAAAATTTAGCCCTCTAAGATTAGAAGGGCGAATGGCAAAGCTGACGTTCATCGTCCATATTTCAATTTAAGGTACGTTTAAATTTACATATAATCATCGAAAAGTGTGTTTCTTATATCCAATTTATTACTTTTTATTGAAGGAAATGTAAAACAAAATTGCCATCTGTATGACTTGATTTCAACATTCTTGGCCTTCATGTCGAAATGCCACCTCGTTAGGGGCAACTTATAATACCATACTTCTAATAATACACGGTAAAACCGTTAATGAAGAGGTGCCTCTGAGGCAAAATTTTGAAATAAAGTTTCGTAGAAGGCGTTAAAAAATAAGGCACACACAGTGAAGAAATTAAGCACGATTCATAGGGCCTCAAATAGTACAGAAAACAACACTTTTTTCCTAAACATTTTCATAGATATTAAGGATGCCTATCTATCGTTAATGGGGGCAACGTAATAGAGCGATGGAGTAATATCCTAGAGGACCAAAGTTCAAATCCCGAGCAAGCACTAAAGATTTTTACCTTCTAGTGTCTTTGTTCATGGGTTGGATTCGGCCTCTCTGACCGTTCCAGGCCAACCCAGCCTTTAATTAATTTATTAATGGGTACCTTAGTAATAATGGCCCTAGCAGTCGAACAGCAAAGGGGAAAATCAGGCGACCTGGGCATATTATTGACCACTCTATCTCCCTAATGTGCCGTATGGTCATGAAACATATATGTCTATAGTATCTGCCCCTTAAGGCCCTCTTGGCCTGTTTCGAGACTGATACGGATATTACAAGACGGTTATAGAAACTTTACAATGTTGCCTAGAAAACGCATGGAGTCCATCAAAGAGTATAACACAGGCATTCTTTTCGTATTGTATTTGGGATTGGTCACATCCTTCTGAGGTGTCCGATGTATGGTGAAGCTAGATACCACTACATCTGCAGCTATTTCGAAGTAGAGGTCACCACTGAAGGCATGCAACAATGGATGTAAGAGATCATGAGAAGCTTAACTACTTTAGCGTCTACATTGTATATGTCCTCAGAATCCCTGCTTTTGTCAGATTTGATTAAACCTCTGGTACAAAACAAGTAAACACTAGCCAAGATATAGAAGCTATTATTATTTATTTTTTCCTTTTCATCCTATTTAAGCGTAAACTTTTCTTTATTACCCAGTGTGCCATGCTACACCTACTTTCTGTCTATGACTCTTCCCGTATCAAGATCTACTTGATACCTAGTTGTCTATACACAGTTACGAAAATCGGTCAAACGATGTGAATTTGTTTTAGTCCATAATGATACCGGCAGAGGCCAGCACAACAGTAATTCATCTAACAGCCGACAGAGGCCAGTAGTAGTCGATTCAAAATAGCCGTCACAATCTGAATGGTTCAGTGTAACCAAATTTTCTTTTCTCTCTACTCTAAAATTGTGTTATTTCGTGCACATTAAGTGTCCTCCCTGTAAAAATTTATTGCTTGAATACAATTTTTATGTAACGAAATCCGGAGGCCCGAAGGCCGTGAGCGATAAGGCGTGAGCACTTAACAATCCGTACCAAAGGGTCCTGCGTTCGATTCCCACTAGGGGTGGTGGCTTTTCTTGAGAAAAAAGGAAAGACATCAGCCCTATCCTGGCTAGAAAAGGGTGGTAACCTATAGGTAACCCGTCCTAAAATTCGTACTTAATAATAAATCAACGTTAAAATTTAGTAATAATAATAAAAAAAAAACTATTTGGGATTGGAGGTTTTTTAATAATTAACGCGCGACAGCACCCATTTATCTCTATTTGAACTTCAATACTCTATTTCCTCATATTGACAAGAAGAAAATGGAGTAATACATTTATTATATTGTTTATTTTACCCATTCGAATGGTCCAGTTAAATAACGACAGTCTACGTGCATTCCTCGACTACTGGAGGTTGTCGTACGAATTCAGGCAACTTAGTCAAATCGATGTTGCCAAAGTTCGATAAGAGAACCTCGGAAAGTCAAACAAAACTTAGGAGACTGACAATAATGAAGCTGACAAAGCAACTTGCTATCTTCGACTTGAAAATCGAAGTATTCAAGTAGATAAGCTATGCTTCATTCATGCTTGATCGAAAGAATGAATTTCAGAACGTCCCAGTATTTGTTTTAAATCTAATTCTGCAATTTCCTTCGGAAGAGAACCAATGTTGCTCAAATAAAAAATTCATTTCATTTGACTGTGGCTCACTTACACCCCAAACCACCCTAGTGTTAGGTGTGGTCAAGAATCAGATACCTCTACAGTATCTGCCCCTCTGGGCCCATGTGGCCTGTTACGGGACTGATTTATATACATATACTGCCCCTGAGAGTGTTTCGATTTTGTTCAATTTTAAGACAGAACTCCTTGATGAAATTTTATGTGTTGATTACTAGTTATAAAAAGAGTATTTTGTACAAATTTTATCGTTCAGTCCTTTTAAGTTTATCGTTGACGATTTTTAAGTTAATTTTAGGCACTTTACTGGATACCTAGCAACGTTGTGATAATATCTTTATTTGTAGATAGTTTCATGTACAATATGTTGATTTCCAGTTCAAGTTAATAGCTTAATAAATAAAGAAGGTATTTAACTTATCTGAAAACGCAACAAATGACCAAACAAAAAAAAAATGGTTGCTAACAACTGAATTACTAATTATATATATAAAAATATATTGTATAAAAATGAAATATAAAAAAATAGTTTCGTACTCCCAGATATATGGAAATTGTACTGTTAAAAATTAAATAAAACATGTCAGCAACATCCAATGATTGATTTGATATGTATTGACAAATACATATGGACTGACAAAATATTCTGATATTCCAATACATCATAGGAATTGTAAACGACGATACACACACACACACACGCATTTGCCATGGGAATGGCTTATACCAAGTGTTGTGGAGAAAAAATATTGGCTGCTATCGTGTTAGCAGACGTACAAATATAAAAATATATGTAAATTTCGTGAAGAATTTCATGATATTTTTCAAAAATGCATTCATTCAAGAGCACACTCAATAGCTAAATTCCTGCGGTGTGTGCTAGAATCGGATCGCCTTATTACGAGCTCTTAAAGCCAATGAATAAATTGATAACTTTTGATTTTAGATTTAAATGTTAAACACTTAGTTTTTATTGGCTTATTTAAAAACAGCTGGTTGCTATTTGGCTTGCAATAGTAAGGGTGGGTTTACACTTGCTAGTTATTGCAGGATATTTATATCAGAGAGAAATTGCCACTATTGAAACCCCATGTAAAATGTATGTCTGCAATAAATTGCTCATGGTAGAATTTATTGCCGACATACATTTTACATGGGGTTTCAATAGTCGCAATTTCTCTCTGATATAAATATCCTGCAATATCTAGCTATTGTAAACCCACCCTAAGATACTCCAAGGTTTCAAAGCTATGTGATGTTTGCCTTGTCGCTAATAGGGCTTCGATATTGGAGCTTATACACCTGTAGTCCTGTATTATTAGCCCCGCCATTAGGCATGTCGACATAAGGCCCATTATAGGATTAGCTTCTGTTAAAATAGAATTTGATTGATCGATAGGTAGTAGGAGTACATATTACGTATATATATGTAACTATCAACTGTCATAATGTCTGATATATGTTAAGAAACTACTACAAATTACACATAGAACACTTTATTTTCTAATCTTAAATTGTAAAATGTTTCTCGCCTTAGATTTGTACTCAGAATTTCCCGTTTTTACGCTCAGGTGTTTTGCCAAATACTCTGTGCTTTATATCACAGCATGGAAAAATACTTATTCATTTTTTTTTTATAAGCGTCTGCAAGGAAGGCGATTCGCTTAATATAATTATGAAACATTCATCTAATTATTCAGGCAATGACATGTATAAAAAAACAAAAAAAAAATCTACGAATGACTCAAAAAATATAACATTGAAACCAGAATATGATTTGCAAAATAATTAACTAAATATAATAAAGTTCAAACGAAACATCATTAAGAAATGAGAAAAATTTATTTGTTGTAAAATAAAAAGTCAATTACTTATTTACGTTTCAATTCTAATGGATATTTGCTTTTTCGATGAAGAAAATTATACCAACACAAAATAGAGTACGACAGAAATAAATAAAAATATAAGAAAATAAAAGCAGAATGTAAAAGGATGAGTGAGGGGGCATGACAACTGTTAATAAAATTGAATTTTATTTATTTAATTCATAAATGGAAAATTAATTCATCCAAAGAAGTTATTAGATGGAAAAAATAGCGTCATGTTTATCATAAGCCAGACAATGTTGTTGCCACATAGATTTAAATCCTAGTGGCGGGGGGCGTTAGCGTAAAAGGCAGGGCACCAGTTGTCCTGACAAGGCTAAGAATTGGACACTCACTCATAACACATTCGTACTTAATGGAGACAAGACAGACCCGTGTGCTCCCTGTGTAATGTTACCCTGACGATAAAACACATACTCACAGACTGCAGAAGGCGAGACAATTTACTCATGCCACACGACTTACACACATTACTCGCAGAAGGTAGCCCTCACATCAACAATATATTACATTATTTAAAGAACACTAATTTATACAAAAAAATCTAGCCAACCTTCCTTCTTCTCCTTGTGCTTTCGATTTCAAAAGTTTACTTTAATAACCTATAGATCTGATTTAATTATGCTAGTGTACCTTATTTTAGTTATTTTGTGTTTTATATTTGTATTGTAATGCATTGTAAATGTAAATGAATTGTGGTTTCTATTTTCATTTATTATTTTCATTCAGATGAATCTTGTTGTATATACATGTATGTGTGTATATGATATATATATATACGTGTATATGTATGTTAGTATATATATATATATATATATATATATATATATATATATATGTATATATCTTATTTTCGTATAAACATTAATTCAAGTATAAACGTCAACATAGTGTAAAAGAAGTGTATGTATTTTATAATCTGTATTAGGGCTCATAACCCTATTTGCGAAGCCCTTATAATGAAATAAATAAATAAAATAAAAGATAAAGATATTGTCGATACAAATGCAAAGTACGGAATGTGAAAAAAACGCTTTATTCATTTTCAAAATATACTGTTTGCTTTTGTACTGATGTACGATGTAACTCTCGAAAATTAAAGAATAATAATTATCAATTACAGAAAAACAAACTAACTAAAATCTGCGTTAAGTGTAATTAAAATATATTTTAAGACAACATTTTTATAGAGTCGGTAATGTAATAGTATAACAAAACCATTTTTCACATTGAATATTTTGTATTTGTATCGATGATATAAAAAGTTAAAGTAATCTTAAAAAGCGATTATGCGCGATTGAATTTTTACAGCGGAATTCGAGAAGATTTGGATGTTATTTCTATAAACCACTGGAAAGATTAAACAAAAGTCCGACTGGAACTGCCTCATCTTTGCGTGTTTCCCTATATCTATAAAAGAATTTTAAACTATGAATTAACTATATAATACGTTTTGGAAAGTCTGTTTTGTCTTGAATGCTCTTCAAGAGGGAAGCTACACAACTGCAATACCCACAAGACGATTATTGGAGAATGTCTGTAGGCCACTTATTTTGCAGTCAGCAAATGTGGTATTTTGAGGTATGATCATTTTCTGGAAATTTTATAATATAATTATAATTTCATTTTAACATTTTAAGGTTCAACAAATTTACTTATTTATTGACAAATAAATAGATATGTACATGCCGAATAATTTTAAGTCATGTGCCGATTAGCAGAAACGGCAGCGTCGATTGATAGCAGATATAACCTATTCGTAATTAGGGTTCCAATCCTACTAAGACGGACGAAACACGCTAATGAAATTTCTGTCATTGAATGAGAACTTGCAATTATTCTAGTTTAGTTCGATGCTACATATCGTCGATGCGAATCCAGAGTATCATTTTCCACAGATCACCACAGATCAGTTCCACAAGATCACCCTTTGAACGACATATTCACCTTACAAGAACTGGAACAAGTCTTAGCCAAAGTAAGGCTAACTGCTCCTGGACCAGACCAAATTACCTATGACATGATACAAAATCTACCCAAACATGGCCTATCAGTCCTTCTTAACCTGTTTAATGATATTTTCATGAGAGGTACCTATCCTATATCTTGGAATGAAGCTATCGTTATTCCAGTACACAAACCTGGGAAAGATAAAAAACACCCCTCTAGTTTTAGACCAATTTCGTTAACAAGTTGCATCTGCAAGACCGTAGAGAAAATGATTAATAACAGGCTGCTCTGGTTCCTCGAAAGCAGAAACTTACTGTCTCCCTTTCAGTGTGGCTTTAGACCAAAGCATTCTACAATGCATCACCTAGCAAAAGTGGAGAGTGACATTTTAAACGCATTCCTTCAGAAGAAGTCTGTACTGGCAGTATCACTTGATCTAGAGAAGGCGTACGATACGGTCTGGAGAAGACTAATTATCTCGCAACTTAAAAATTGGGGTGTTGAAGGGAATATTATTAATTTCCTGATAAATTATCTTTCCCAGAGAACATTCCGAGTTAGGGTAGGTGCAACTTTGTCAGATGCGTTTCCCCAGGAAAATGGAGTGCCTCAAGGAGGTGTACTCAGCACAACGCTATTTAACATTGCCATAAACTCCATCATGAACTGTATCCCCAATGAAGTATCTTACTGTTTGTTCGCTGACGACTTGCTTATCTACTATACATTTTCAGATGTTACCACAGCACAAGGACTCATACAAAACACACTACATACCCTAGAAACATGGTGTTCCAAAACAGGCTTTAAATTCTCTAGTGAAAAAACTAAACAAATGATACTTACTAGAAAAAGGACCAACTTTGTATACAACCTTACACTGAACAATGTGACAGTCAATACCACTACCACACTGACATTCTTGGGACTTATTCTAGACAGACGGCTTACATGGATTCCGCACTTGAAGAGTATTCTCAGCAAATGCAAGAAATCCTTGAATCTACTGAGAATCCTTGCCAACTCAAAGTGGGGAGCTGAGAGATGTTTAATGCTTACTTTCTATCGATCTTTTACCAGGTCCTTAATAGATTATGGTTGTATTGCTTATTCATCTGCCAGTAAAAAATCACTCAAGCTCCTTGACTCTATTCATCATACAGGCCTGAGAATTGCAACAGGAGCTTTTAGATCGAGCCCCACCGATAGCCTATGTGTTGAAGCAGGAGAACTTCCTATGGAGTATAGACGGCAGATTTTAAACTTAAAATTTATTTTAAAGTCAAAGGCATTAAAGAAACCTTGCGTAGATACATTTTTAAATAACCAATTTCATAATGAATATTTACAAAAAAATCCACGAATAAAACCGTTATTAATAAGACATCTATTAGACGCAAACAGCTCAACACTTTTAAATACACCTATACATACCAACGCAGTCCTTTCACAACCCCCATGGAGAGTTAAAAACTTCAAAATTAATCTCACGCTAACACAACACAAAAAGAAGGAACCCATTTCTTCTACGTTATACCAAAATGTCTTTAAATCTTTTAAAACGAGGCATCCTGAAGCACTATTTATCTTTACCGATGGTTCCAAAAGTGATTCAGGAACAGGCGCTGCAGCTATAGTTGATAACATGACCTACCAAATAAAACTACACGACGACTCTAGTATATACACTGCCGAACTGACAGCCATACTTACAGCTCTTTCCAACTTACAACACACAAATAGACGAGAAATCATTCTTTGCTCTGACTCACTAAGTTCATTGCTCTCCTTGGGAAATATCTACAGTACACACCCAGTAATAACACAAATACTTACACAATTACTAAACCTACAAAATAAAAACATAACAATGACTTGGCTACCCGGACATACAGGAATCCCAGAAAGCAACGAGATTGACAAACAAGCAAAATTAGCAACTAAAAGGAGATCACTCGATATTGACAAACTGACTTCTGAAGATTTGTGTTCGACAG
Source organism: Gonocerus acuteangulatus (assembly GCA_946811695.1). Classification (NCBI taxonomy): domain Eukaryota; kingdom Metazoa; phylum Arthropoda; class Insecta; order Hemiptera; family Coreidae; genus Gonocerus; species Gonocerus acuteangulatus. Next base: position 56,678,051 of record OX328126.1, read on the forward strand.
TTCAAAGACAGGTACTAACTTACTGGCAAAGATACTGGACACTAACAGACAACAAACTGCTTGAAATAAAGCCAACTGTAGAACCTTGGTCTAAACATAAATGGCCCCTAACAAGGAGAGACCAAGTTATATTGACCAGACTACGCATTGGACACTCATTCCTGACTCACTTCTACTTAATGAATAGAAAAGATAGACCTATTTGCAAATACTGTAACAGGACTCTTACTATAAAACATATACTTACAGAATGCAGACAGGGAAATCCACTAAACATACCTTATGACATTCAAGAACTGTTAACGGAGGACAGCCCACATATAAAAACAATATTACAACATTTTCATAACATAAACATATATCATAAAATCTAACAAGTATACTGTATAGAAAGGGGGAAAAAATATATATAATATAACTCTTCGTTACTTTAAAGGATCCTCATTTCTAGACATTATACATTAATATTCTTGTGTTTATAATACGAAATATGCTCGTATATCGGAATCAATTTAGCACCATAACCCTCAACGTTTTTTTTTTTTTTTTTTTTTTTTTTTTTTTTTTTTTTTTTTTTTTTTTTTTTTTTTTTTTGACTTCGGCTATATATATATTCATTATTATTATTATTTATTTATAATTTACTAATATTCACTTCTATATTTACTTTATTTTTTTATTTATTTATTTTATTTTTTTATTTTTTTTTTTTTTTTTATTTTTTTTTTTTATTTATTTTTTTTAATTTATTTATTTTTTCTTCCTTCTCTTCTTATTTTCACCTGTTATGTTACTAATACGTTTTCCCCTCTTAAGAGTTACTGCTTTTCTCGTTTTCCCGACTCTTACGTTGTTTAATAATTTTGTTCATTATCAAATCTAGGATATACCTTATTCACAGTATCAACAACAGTGCTTCTTCTTTTACACCTTCTTTCACGAAGTAATTGTAAACAGACCTTTTTTGTAACTACATGAACATTGTTCTAATGTATTTTATCTGTTATTATTAAGAATTCACAATGTATTTCTTTATTTATATTATTTTTTTTTTTAATTACAACTAGAAATGTATCTGTATAATTGTTTCGAGCACATCACCTTAGTTGCGGGTGCTCATAAATAAATGAATTAAAAAAAAAAAAAAAAAAGAATCCAGAGTATCGAATATAAAAATCACCTCTTTCAAGAGTGAAAATACTTCAATTTATTACCTTGCTTTTGGGCAGTCAAATAGTAGGCAGATTCGACCTTTTGAGAGTGGTTACATTCCACTTTCATTGTGTGAACTTAGATTCGAGAGTTTGCCGTCCATCAGCCCAACAGCAATCAGCAAAGATTTAAAATGAAAAATGTGTTTTTTCACATTCGATACTTTGCATTTGTATCGACGATATGGAAGATTTTAGAACACGGCTAATAACTAAACCCCGTGAATTCGCAATTAAATGCTTATATGAAGATAGCGTGTTGACTGGGCGTATGAAGGTGGTGACATGCTATCACACGAGAGGTGTGAAGGCAGTAATTAAGCGTGTGATAGGGAGGAAGTCCCTTGTCATCCAGTGCCATCATGAACTATGGCCATTGTTCGTGTAACCTCTAAGAATACAAAAGTCCGACTCGCAGGAACTGCAGCATCTTAGCGCGGTTCCGTTCATGTCCCTAGTGCCATTTGATAAGCTTAGAAAAGAAATAAACATTTTTTTTTTTTATATATCTCGAACATCTCGAATAAAAGTGATATTAAGGCGTCAGGGACACCGACAGTAACTAACTTTTACACAGAAGCGGAAATTACAGAATCCGGCTCTCATTCTAAAGCAAAGCTCTATAAATCAATACAAAATATGCCTAATAAAGCCTTTCTAGAGGATACAGAAGCATGGGGATATATGAGGGGGGCTGAGGGGGCTGCAGCCCCTCCCGAAATTTTGAATTGATGATAAAAACCTCTCGTAAAACCCTTAAAAATAAATTAAATAAGATCACTTAGTTCATAAAACATATTTTATTTTACGTGTAATAGCGTTTTAGTTGCCTAAAACTATTCCAAGCTCTAAATATTTAGTATTCCATACCCTGGAAATGGTCTCAGCCCCCCCCCCCCCCGAAATTGTTTTTATATACGCCCATGTACAAAAGGATCAAGAAGAAGTACACAAGATTGAGAAGAATACCCTGCCTAATATAGCCTATATAGAATAATATGCCGAATAAAACCTATCTAGTAAATACACAAGGACAATCGGTTTACAACTAAGTAGTCTTTATGAATATTTAGTATATAACCTATGTTTGGATCTGAGTTTTTGGGGTGCTCTCCGCTTAGGCTTTGTATTTGTGTCGGCAGATACCTGGGGTATATTTACAGCTCTTGAGGATTAACTCTTAGCAGGTAAATTTCCTGCGGCCCCCTTGTTTCTACGGGCATTGAACCGCCATATTCGCTCATAGTATCTAACCGCTGTGAAGTTTATTTTTTGGATTTAGGACTTAATATACATATGTAGACTAAATCATAGCAAGAAGTAATCCTCCGTCGTCGGTTCTTAACTATGTAGACTCGCTAATGTTATCCAATCTTTGACACATCGTATTTAAAATCCACAGCAAAAACACGACATTTCATCAGAATCCCCTGCTGAATAAAACTTATATAGAATAATACGCAAAATAAAGCCTATCTAGTGGATAAAAATAGAGGAAAAAAGCCGTTCGTGGTGGTAGAAAATCTTAAAAGTATTTCGCTCAGAAATCTCCGAAATATTGTCACTAATTTTACGTATCCTGTTTTATAGCCAAATAGATTTATATTCTATAATCAATATGAAAAACCTACTAACAATAAAAAACTATGGGTAACAGATGAAAATAGGGAATACCAAGAATAATTCTAAAGAACGAAATGAACACCAGTACTGTAATCTAGATCATCTTCGAATTCTAACAAACAAAATATCGATTCTAATTATACGTTTCCTGTTTTATTGACAAATACATTTGACTACTATAAGCAATTAAAAACACTAGGGAATATGCCAAAGAACTCGGAGTAGGAGCCTCGACAGTTTCAAGATATTTGAAGGAAATCGACAAATCCCAAAACTGACATTTCATACGGTACAGCCTGATATATTTTTAACAATGAATTGTTTTTCTTATTTTAATTAATCTGTTTTATTGTCAAATACATTATGCAACTTTCAGCAATTAAAAAATAACAAGGAATAAAAACAAACAAAAAGAACCGTTCGAATAAACGAAATCAATTACTTCAAAGTTTAAGCACTTATTTCTCCGATTGACATAGCCTAACCAAAAATTGTTTCAGAATCTTTTTTGTAGAACATTTAGTAAGATTTCACATGGTAACCCTCCATTTACCAATATTCCTAACCGTCTTCGAGGTATTAGGGAATGTATACGAAGTTCCCAAAACATTTCATGTATGTTAATAAAATATTTTATTCTAATCTTTCCTTAGCTGCAAACGTAACCAAAATTTTAACATATTAGTGTTGATGAAATTCAAACATGCAGAAAATGTTTCAACTGAATCCCATAATTTTAAGTATCAAAATCAAAGACAAAAAGAACAGTTCGAATAAACGAAATCAATTACTTTAAAGTTTTAAGCACTTATTTCTCCGATTGACATCGCCTAATCAAAACTTTCATTAGAACCTTTTTTGTAGAGCATTTAGTAAGCTTTCTAATGGTATTCTTCCGTTTCCCATGATTCTCAACCTTTTTCGAGATATTAAGGAAAGTATACAAAGTTACCAAAACTTTTTATGTCTGTTAATAAAATATTTTATTCTAACCCTTCCTTAACTCCAAACACAACCAAAATTTCAACATATTAGTTTTAATGACAGTAGAACATGCAGTAAATGTTTTAACTGAATCCCATGATTCTAAGTACCCAAACCAAAAACGGCATTCAAAAATTATTTTTTCAGTTTTCTCGAAAACGGTTAAAGCTATCGCCTTGAAAATGGTTCCATTAGTTTTCCTAGCCCAAGAAGCCTATAAAAAGAGTACTTACAAACTTATGAACTCAAAAACGTAAGCGTTACGATTTTTTTGCGCGAATTTCGCCCCAAACGCCATCTTCCAGTGGGCGGATTTTGCTGATTAACGAACTTGACCTTTCAAATTGGACGACAGATTTTTGTACCAAATTTCATCAAAATCGGACCATTAGGGAGGCCAGAAATCCGCGAACAGACAAATATATATATATATATATATATATATATATATATATATATATAAAAATAAATATATATATATATATATATATATATATATATATATATATATATACAAATTTGAACCACCGTTATTTTCGGTCTCTAGGGGTTCTGAAACGCGAAATTTTCTAGTCGGCACTTCCGGATTGTTTCATTGTATCAACCTTACAAGCGGGGTTCCTCCCTATGGGGGAGGGAAAAAGAAGGATTACAAATTGTTAAATGGTTAAATATGCTTAAATTTTTCTTTGATCTAATTTATTAAGAATTCAATCTATTTAAAATGTTTTAGTCCAAAAATGACACAAAACATTTTTATATTATTTGTATTATATCTATAATTTTTGGGTGAATTACTTTAACGTTTTTTAAAGGTTTTTTTTTCATTGTTTCAAGGATACATTTATTCCCTAAGTGACGTTTAAAACGAAGCCTAGAACTCCCATGTGCCTTGATAGGACTCCTTGGAGATGACACCCAACACAATGACGCACATCACAAAATAACATCTCATATTAAAACCAAAATAGATATCACGACTAATTTCTCATTTAAGGTGTATAAAGAGTTTATTTAATAATATGAATGACTTTACTACAACAGAAAAGATAAAATGATAATAATAATATGACAGGGGGCTCTACGACTCCCATCCTGAGTAACAGTACACCAAACACTCAACAAACACAGTCCAATAAATATCTACACTGGCATAAGGTCACCAACAGTACGCAGACTACCTTCCCTGGGTGCTCTTTCTGGAAGTAAGTCAAAATGCATTACTCACAAGCAAAATCGACACTGTCGCCTGCTGTGCATTAGTGACATTATAGCGCTAAAACCTACTTTTTCTCAAAGATTTTGTCATGTATTTATTTCTTTTTTAATTATTAGTAAATTTTCAGAGCCCAGTATGTACTGATCGGCCCTTTTTTATAAATTAAGTTTCTAGTAAAAATAACAAAATGTTATTTGAAATGAAACAACCCCTATTTTAAACATAAGCTATTAAGTGTTCTATTCAACACTTGTCGAATCACACCAGAAATAAATAACATCGAAATATGATAACGCAATGCCTGCGATTCAGATTTGTTTTTTTTTTAATATTTGAAGCCAAGGTATTATTTTTGCTATTTTAGAACAGCAGAGCAAAACAGAAATGCGAAATTCTTACTGAACTTTTTCATGTTTGACTTCGATAATACATCGAGGAGAAGTTTTGAAGTACACCTGCTGAAAAGTTTCCCGGAGACACAACCACTTTTATGCTTTAAACTCCAGAAGTCTCCCGACCAGCCCTAAGCCACCACCGAACATCCGGAAAAGTTTATCTTTTCTCCTCAAAAGTAGGCATTATAATTCAAATTTTTTTCAACCTTCACCTCCCAACTTCTACTCTGCTTAGTCCAACTAAAAATTTATTGTTCTCATGTTTTAGAAAAGCCTTGCCATTTGTAAATTTAAATATGTAATATGGCATTTATTTGTACATTACTCCATATTTGCCTCGTATTAAATCAACATCTCCTACAATTAACATGCTGTTCAGGTAGAACAAAATGAAGAATATACTCAAATATATCCAAAATAGAACACATAACAGCCCAATATCAGGAATGAAGGGCATTGAGAAAAAAAAAAATTAAAAAAAAAGAAAAAGGAAGACGACATATTGAAGTCAAGATAAAACAATAACATCAGGAACTAAAAAAGCGATTGTATTATCTTTTTTCAATTATTCCGTTAAAACATAAGTTCATTTATATATATATATATATATATATATATATATATATATATATATATATATATATATATATAAGTTTAAGAAATGTAATGATCGGAGAGTTCCGATTTGATTATTGGATTGTAAGGGGGCCATGTTAGCTCATTGGTAGAATACAATATGCTAGAGGACCCATGTTTAAATCCCGAGCACGCACTAAAAATTTGTATCTTCTAGTCGCTTCATTCTTAGGTTGGATTCGGCTTTCCTCGCCGTCCTTAGGCCAAACCAGCTTGTAATTAATTTTCTAATGGTTAGCAGCAAAGGGGAAGATTATGCGGCCGGAGCATATTACTGACCACAATATCTCCCTAAAGTACGGTATGGTCATGAATCACATCCTCTATATTATCTGCCCCTCTGGGCCCTAGTCGCCAGTTATGGGACTGATTTTCTCTTTTTTTCTAGGATTGTAAAAGATTATGAAATACTTGTTCGTTTGGCACCCGGCAAACCAAGAGTTATTTTTCATTACAAATTAAAATAATTTACGAAATTCATATGAGTACATTAGTAGAACCATTACTAATAAATCATTACAGATAACTTCTAGCAACATTAAGCTGTTAAAACCACATTACTAAAATGTATATGTCAGCAATTATAAAATTACACTAAATCATGGACATGCTACTGGCTACCGTGATAACATGCTGGTTTTCGGCCAATTAACAAATTTTCCTCCTTGTCAGAATACAGTCCCGTGTATTTCCAATTAGGTTTAGATAGTGAGGAAAAGCATGGGAAAGGAAGGAACCCAGACACCAGTCAGCAATATTGACCATCAGCAGCTAGAGACCTGCATTGCTCTATAATTCCCACGATACCCCAATCCTACCTGCCTATTTAGGCTGGGCTAAATCCTAGCTCACTCTCAGTCTCCACTCTCACTTACACTCTCTACCAGACTCCACACCTCGACACTCCACTCTTCTCTATCATCCCGTCCAGGCCAGTTGTCCTACCAATACACGCTACTACTTACAAGCTGCCTTTCATTCTGAGCCCCCGAATCTCCATCACAATATAGACTGGGATTACATACTACATTATGTACTCTAAAACATGTTTAAATTATTTCTGTCAATAAATTTCCATTATTTTAAATGAAGTAAATAGGATACAAAGTGTCCACCACGGGTATTGCTCTGCTGTTATTACTCCTATAATTTATAACCCCTTACCTATCTGTTTAGATTTACAGGATTTTTAAACATAATAAGAGTGCCAAGATGAGCAGATTATCTAGAGATGTGTATACATTTTACCTGATTACTTCTAGAATACGTCTCTTATATTGAATATCCATTTTATTTTTAGTTGTCATCCCACAAACCTTTTTGTCACATCTTAGAACTCTAACAGTTTTGAGTGAAAAGTAAAATAATATTTATATAAAATTAGATTCACAAGAGGTCTAACGTAAATATGTAGGTTTTAATGGAACGTTTTTTGCCAAAATAATATATTTTGTTTTGCATTCGTGTGGTGAAGATAATTGTCATGAGACTCGAAAATCCTTAGTTTATTTGGAAATATTTCTCGTAAAATATCAAAACCTACCAAACAACGGCTTTTATTACTTTACTAAAGGCACTAGGGATGTGAACGGAACCGTGTTAAGATGACGCAGCTCCTGCGAGTAGGTCATTTCCGTTTAGTATAAAATCCGTTTATCTTCCAAACAATTATTCTATCAAATTGGCAATGGTCTCAATATAATTTCCCCTAAGGCAGGCAATTGGCATCACTGTGTGGAGCCCAACTCCCTTGAACGACGACAATAGAAGATAAAATTTTTAGCGCGATTAGAATTCAGGTACCCCATAACATGCCGAGAAGTTGTTTTTCCGCAGTACTTTTTCTTTTCTACTAAACAAAACTGTAAAATAAACTTCAGCAATAGTGCTAAAGTTTTTCATCTATCTATATGAGTTTTTTTTCAAGCAGAATTTTAGGATATGTCATTGCTAATGTATGCATGATTATGTCATCGGGGTAGAGTGTCACTTGAGAGGAGATGCTAAAAGCAAGGGCATAACAGTTCCCTCTCTCTCTCTCTCTCTCTCTCTCTTTTCCGATGTAAAACGCTAACATTTCTACATTTCAGTAGGAGACACTCAATAGAGTCTGTATGAATGACTAAAGCCCTTCATGTTAAATTTCCATATTCAAAACGTGAAGCACTCTGCGAAGCTTTCTATTCAATACTGAAATAATGTTGAAGGTTTTAGAGAAGTTGGAGTATCTCCGAGTTTCTACGCCCTTCCAACAAGCGTATTTAATACCACGATTATAAAACTAAAGGACAGCGAGGGAATGCTGGAGATTATTTTGCACCATGGCGTTGTCTCATTATGCCTTGCTCTTTTCGTTTACAAATTATGGCCGTCTGGGAGAAACAGATTTTTTTTGCTCTCACTCTCTCTCTCTCTCTCTCTCTCTCTCTCTCTCTCTCTCTCTCTCTCTCTCTCTCTCTCTCTCTCTCTCTCTCTCTCTCACTCTCTCACTCTCTCTCCTCTCTCTCACTCTCTCTCCTCTCTCTCTCTCTCTCTCTCTCTCTCTCTCTCTCTCTCTCTCTCTCTCTCTCTCTCTCTCCTCTCTCTCTCTCTCTCTCCTCTCTCTCTCTCTCCTTTCTCTCTCTCTCTGTGCTGAAACAGACCTCGGATTCAAATTGAGCAACCCTGAAAACCATGGAAGCTCTAGTTATTTCTTCCGTAACGGCTTCTTACGAAATTTGACCTTCAAATGTTCTTAAACCTGACGAGATGGGGTTAATCGGACTCCGGATGTGGATTCAGCGTGACGAAATACACACGAATATATCGCACTAGTATTTATAATGTAACACAACTCAAAAAGAAACTCTGCTGAAAATGTGTCACTCTTGCCCTCTGGTGTACTAGCTCTGTAGCTAGGTACAGTTTTGATGGTTAATAAAGAGATATTTACCATGTCTTTCATATTCATAACTGAAAAATTATTGATTGAATTGATTTTTGAGTTGTGTTACTGTAGAAATACTAGTGCGATATGTATCGCGTCTTTGGAAAATACCACCTTTTTTTTGCGTGCCTTGTGTAATTGTTAATAATAAAATCTTCTTTCTGTGGTGCGTAGGTTAGTTTATAGTCTTGCCACCGGTTAAAAAAATGTAGATTTTGACCTTGTGATTTGACATTTTATGTAAATAATCCTCGGTTAAAAAGTACTACACTATTTAGTTATTATTCGACAGGCTGAGTGCCACAACTATACAAACATTACGAATTAATTAATAAGAATTGATTAAAAGTACTTTCAAAACTTTAGTTCCTCATCAGGAGCATACAAATATAAACTGTTTATAGTCTAACAAGGGTGTGGTCCATTTTTTTTTCTGGTGCAAATTAGAAAAATAGTTGACATGTGTCCGAGCGTTCCGTCCAATGCGCCTTAGGGGCCGAGAAATCAAATAAAATAGGCTGAAAGTGCTTTATTTTTTATATCGAGATTAAAAAATGATAACGACATGATTATTTATGTAGGTAAATAATTAGGCCAACCTTCACATGATGATGAACCTTCACCAACCGGGTCCCAACACCTGTGACATGATTCTTTCACCAATTCATTTGTTTTATAGAGTAGATTAAAGAAAAAATATAATTGTTACACAATAATTTATATTTCGTCAAATAAATTCAAAAACATGCTCACGTTTTCAAGTAAACTAGAATTATACATTTTTTTTTACACAAAACAATGGCAGATTTAAAATCAGCACCCCAAGAAACCCTAATGAGGTAAACATCAAAGAAAACAAAAAATAATGATTTTTCCCAGTCTGGAAGAGACTAAAAAGTAAAAATATATTAATAAATAAAATAGTGGAGGAACAAGAAGACATCCACAGAAGATTAGTTAAAGGACAAACCAATGAATTGGCGGAATAACCCTGCAGTTGATCGTAAATATCAGAAAATAGTATTATTAATATAAACTTACTTTCAAATTCAGTAGTTGGACAAGTCCGTTTTACTCCTCTCGCTTTCTGGGAAAGCAGCTGAAAAATAAATTAAATTCATTAGAATTTTACAATTAAATTATCATTATTCAGTAAAATCTTTTTATCCTGAATGACATTTTAAATAATAGGGAACACATTAAACGTTTCAACTCACTGTGAATTGTTAATATATAAAGAGCATTAGTTTAAAATAATTGGTTCTGATTTTATATATTTATTTATAAAACGTTATTCAAATGCTTTGTTGAAATTCCTGGATGGTGGAAATTTATGATCAGAAGGGTAAAAAAAGGTGATAACACCTGTGGAAATTTCGGACCTTTTTTTTCATCCTTCCTATTCAAATACTCTTATTTATTCACTAAAGTAAATATTCATCAGTAAATTGCTGACTTTGTAGCGTAGAACATTAGTATTAGTACATCTTTTTAGGCACTGGTTAATATATTTGGAGTTAAAACGAATAATTTTTAATTTTTTACACCATAATTTAGTTGGGTCATAAAACTCAAAATAGCGTAGAGAGCAACCGTTATCTTTCAACTTTCCTACACCAATAATGATATAAAAAATTATGTACATCAAACTACAAAGTAAATGATGGACCTAAGACAATGTGCAGATTTGTCACTCATGGAACATCATTTATACATGTCTATCAAAATATTTTAGTAGAAAGCTACTCTTAATAAATGTACAATGGTAGTCATTACAAAAAGTTTTTTCAATGTAAAAATTAAATAAAAATTTGCATAAATATCCTTTTCCATCCCATGGAATTTTAAAAATAAATCTTGTGGAATATTTAGAATGGCTTGAGGAAATAAGCTCTCGAGAAACAGAAGCTCTTTCTTCAATGACATCCAGTGAGACACAAGAAAACGTTTTAATCTTCTTTATTAGATTTTTTATCTCCTCTTTTTTTTGGGGGGAGGGGATGAAAAAGGGCATTCAGAAAATCCGGATTGTACGTCAATCCGACATTATTCTAGAAATTGGGTAATTCAAGAAGATACTAAATACTTCCAGAGGTGAGTTACCTGAACCTTTTGTATAAGAGAGTAGTTTAAGTTTATCCTCGTAAAATCGTCCGATGTCTTCGAAGTTATGTAAAATTATTTGGATAAAATACTATAGAAGTGAACAAAGTGACAGTTATTAGTGGAATCTTTTTTATATAGTTTTTTTTATAAGTTTTATAGGTTTCTTGGCGTAGAAAAACGAATGAAACCATTTTTAAGGCGATAACTTTAGCCGTTTTCGATAAAAGTGGATAAATATTTGTTGAATTAAATTTTTGGTTTGGGTAATTAGAATTATGGGATTCAGTTAAAATAAGTTCTGCATGTTTGAAATTCATTTAATCAAAGATGTTTAAATTGTTGTTACGTTTGGATGTAAGGAAGGATTAGAATAAAATAGTTAATTAATAGACATGAAAAGTTTTGGGAACTTCGTATATTTTCCTTCTCTAAAACGGTTGGGAAATCGTGGTAAGTGGAAGGTAATCATTCGAAAGCTTACTAAATTTTCTACAAAAATATTGTGAAGCAATTTTCCACTAGGCGATGTCAATCGAAGAAATAAATGCTTAAAACTTCAAATGTGTTTGAATTGTTTTTTTGAACGGGTTTTTGTAGTTGTTTAGCTCACTTTTTATTTGGTTGTTTATTGTTTAAGTTGCATTTATTAGTAGAATAAGTTATATAGTAGAAGAACAGAAGAAAATGTGAAACGTTTTCATATTTTTCAATGCACTGAACTCTGAAATAAGTATCTCTAGAATTTGGGGGCTGGCCGACCATGCCAGGTAAAGGGCTTGATAAATCTGTGGCCATAAAATCATTTCAAGACAGGTCTAACTAAAATAATAACTTTTTAGCTCGGTTCCTCCCTCCCCCATAGCTTATAAGGTTGATACAATGAAACAATCCGGAAGTGCCGAGTAGAAAATTTCGCGTTTCAGAACCCCTAGAGACCGAAAATAACGGTGGTTCAAATTTGTATATATGTATATATACAGGGTGTCCCGTAAATGTCTAGTCATATTTTGGGAGGTGATAGAGGACCCTTAGGGGAACAAAAAATGTTCTATAACGATTTCCCGAATTCTCGCCCATAAGGGAGAAAACGACGTTTTATTGTTTTTTCGAGACAAACGTGGTTTTTAGAAGAATAATCATTGTAGCTCCGCCCCAGGTGGTACTACTAGAAAGGGACTGAAACCAATCGAAAGCTGAGTAAATTTACTATAAGACTAGTTGGAAGTAAATGTAAAAATGAATGAATGTAAGTATGTATATCTTACCAAAAGAAACCTATACTAAATTTTCAGACATTTTATTGATATTTCATTCAAGCGTTACTCCTCAATGGGCAGGATTTGAGATTTCCGGGTTTCAGAAAAACTTTCTCATTTAACCAGCTTTCCATTCATGCATCACAACCCTGTGTTATTGAAGTATTTGAACGATTTAAGAACAAAAGTTTTTTAAAAAAACATGGATCCGTGAAAAGAAAATTATATTTTTTTCTTCAATTTATTCAAAAAGCTGAAGGGAAATATTTTTTTTATAAATGTTTACATAAATATTAAGTAAATATTTACTTAGAAGAATAAAAAAAAATTACTTCCACGGATATAAAAAAAAAATCTTAAAACAGTAAATAAATAAAATACACATATATTTTGAATTTGCTAATTACAGTAACTAATACTGGTTCCAGGAGGTGGCCATTAACGAACCCCAACCACACATTAACCTAAAAAATTACTATTTTTACCTAGATCACGCATTTGAACACATTTTTACTGGTACTTATATTTAAAAAAGAAATGCTTTACCTTAAATTAATACTGATGGCTACGCTTGTGAAACTCACTGGGATTCTGAGCCCATGCGTTTTTGTTGTGGTAATTAAAAATTCTATCCCTCATAAATAATATGTACATAGCCCTGTAAAAATGTGTTCAAATGCGTGATTTAGGTAAAAATAGTAATTTTTGAGGTTAATGTGGTTGGGGTTCCTTAATGGCCGCCTCCTGGACCCAGTATTAGTTACCTGAATTAATAAATTCAAAATAAATGTGTATTTTATTTATTTACTGTTTTAAGATTTTTTTTTTTATATACGTGGAAGTAATTTTTTTTATTCTTCTAAGTAAATATTTACTTAATATTTATGTAAACATTTATAAAAAAAAAATATTTCCCTTCAGCTTTTTGAATAAATTGAAGAAAAAAATATAATTTTCTTTTCACAGATCCATGTTTTTTTAAAAACTTTTGTTCTTAAACCGTTCAAATACTTCAATAACACAGGGTTGTGATACATGAATGGAAAGCTGTTTAAATGAGGAAGTTTTTCTGAAACCTGGAAATCTCAGATCCTGCTTATTGAGGAGTAACGCTGGAAAGAAATATCAATAAAATGTCAGGAAATTTAGAATTGCCCTCTTTTGGTAAGATAGACATACTTACATTCATTCATTTTTACGTTTACTCTCAACTAGTCTTATAGTAAATTTACTCAGCTTTCGATTGGTTTCACACCCATTATAGTAGTACTACCTGGGACGGAGCTACAATGATTATTCTTCTAAAAACCACGTTTGTCTCGAAAAAACAATAAAACGTCGTTTTCTCCCTTATGGGCGAGAATTCGGGAAATCGTCACAGAACATTTTTGTTCCCCTAAGTGTCCTCTATCACCCCTCACAATATGACTAGACATTTACGGGACACCCTGTATATATATATATTTGTCTGTTCGCTCATTTCTGGCTTCCCTAATGGTCCGATTGTGATGAAATTTAGTACAAAAATCCGTCGTCCAATTTAAAAGGTCAAGTTCGTTAACCATCAGAATCCGCCCACTGGAAGATGGCATTTGGGGCGAAATTCGCGCAAAAAAATCGTAACGCTTATGTTTTTGAGTTCATAAGCTTGTAAGTACTCGTTTTATAGGCTTCTTGGGCTAGGAAAACGAATGAAACCATTTTCAAGGCGATAGCTTTAACCGTTTTCGAGAAAATTGGAAAAATAATTTTTGAATACCGTTTTTGGTTTGGGTACTTAGAATCATAGGATTCAGTTGAAATATTTTCTGCATGTTCTACTTTCATTAAAACTAATATGTTTTAATTTGTGTTACGTTCGGAGTTAAGGAAGGGTTAGAATAAAATATTTTATTAACAGACATAAAAAGTTTTGGTAACTTTGTATACTTTCCTTAATATCTCGAAAAAGGTTGAGAATCTTGGTAAACAGAAGAATACCTTTAGAAAGCGTACTAAATGCTCTACAAAAAAAGGTTCTGGTGAAAGTCTTGATTAGACGATGTCAACCGGAGAAATAAGTGCTTAAAACTTTAAAGTAATTGATTTCGCTTATTCGAACTATTCTTTTTGTCTGTTTTTATTCCTTGTTATTTTTTAACTGCTTATAGTTGGATAATGTATTTGATAATAAATCGGGCTAAGAAAAATAAGAAAAACAATTTAATCTTAGAGATATGGATTTCCAAGATATAGCTTTTCAAAAGCCTAGCGGGGTCCTTCCTAGGGCGCGGACCCATCCAGGTAAGATCGTAAATAAGACCTTTCATGAAAGTAAAGATGGCACTGTCAACTTTGGTCCTCCTCTGCCTTCCGGCACTTTCATTGCTGACGAAGGCTACCAATGAGTAGCCAAAACGTCCTAAATATAGATTTTTTTAACAAAAATCGTATTGAGGTTTCTTTAGCCGAATCCCAACCATTCCATCTTTACTTATCACCTCGACGGCTAACTATCTAATCTTCATGCATTCTAGAAATGTGGACCCAAAATAATAACAGCTTCTATTTTAATCATTTTAAATGAGTCTAGAGATAAGAACGGAACTGCGCTAAGATGAAGCAGTTCCTGCGAGTCGGACTTTTGTTGAGAGGAGATCGTTGACCGTAGATGATGCAAGGTAGGGATTGTCGGGGTTCGGTCACTGCTACTTAATAAAACTACATTCTAACGTAAAAATGGTTTTATTGTGCCGACGTTTAAAACAATAACTGTTTCTATTTCAATCTTTCCAAATGACGCAGTTCCTTTGAGCCATTACTTTAGTACATAGCTTTTTTTACGGTGCACCGACAGTTGAGCCATTAGCGCCGATATCCACAGTGCAGCTGGGAATCTTCTCAAACAGCCCTGAAATGAGAAAAATCCCTGCTGCAGGCCAGAAACCTATTTCGGGAAGACTCGTATTTTATTTATTGTTTATATTTTTTCGTTGAATGCTGGATTTTATTAAGTTATTGCAGATTTAATAACACATTTATTTATTTATTGCTTATGGACTTCGGCGAGTACCGTTTTACTTATTTTGCACTGTAGAATGCCTTCGGTTTTTGATGACATACCTTTTTGGCCATTTTCATTTATGAACTCTAATAATTGCAATTCTGACTTAGTATCTCCATCTCCATGACCCCATAAGTGGGATACTCCAAGAGATGAGCCTGTTGAATGGAGGGTCGGATGGAATGCCAGTCTGAGATATGCGATTCTCAGAGACGCCTCCGCTGATTGTCCTGGATCCATTAGTCAACATCCCTGACATTCGACTGTTGCTATGGCAATAACCCTCTGTCTTCTTAATGCCCTAAGGTCCGATATCCCCTTCCATAACATACATCTAATTGTACACCAAATGCATGAACATAAATTAAATCAGCTCTATATTTTTACGAACATTTGAACTCTGAAATGTTGAACGATATATAGGCCAATCTATTCTTCACATAATAGTGCCTTAAGATTAATTGGATTTACTTCCCATGAAATATGCCAAAAATTGAAGAACTTAAAGTAACATCCTTGACGAGTCCAGGTGTTCTTTCTCTTCACAACACCTGTATTGACAGGATACATGAGGAACGGTTACACAAAGGAAGCTAGAGAGACATAGAAAAGGGTTCTGTTTACCTCTACGCTAGCCTTAGTCTATTTAATAGCTATTGCGTGAGAATCTACATTTTTTTCTATTTTTATTTAGAAAAAGAAGGTATATCAACTGAAGAGGCCACAAATGACTAATACAGATGGATCCTATGTTCATTCATCTCTATGGGACAAACAGCCGAGATACATTCGGCAAAAGTGACAGATTTTGGTTCTTGTCCGAGAACTCTATTTTGCTTGACAGCTGCCGTCCATACTTTTTTTCCTAAATATGATGTTCTACACATGCTCCAGAAGTACGAAACCAGACATGCTCCAGAAGTTTCTCTATATTAATTAAATAGTTCAAACATAAATATTTCAATTTCATAAGAGTGAGAATCCTGTATCTATTTGTTTCCGACAAGTAAGTTAGTACAGATTTGCATTTTTTAATCTATAAAGAACTAAAAATCGTTCTCTTCAGTCATTCTGGTGTACTGCAATGCGGACTGCTAGATGCCTTTGGCGTAAAAAAGGTGTATTTTAGAACTGTAGGAGAATTGAAGAAGACGTATTTCGGAGCTGCCCAAGAGTTGCTCGCTCTTAGGAAAAGCCACTTTGTATGCATAGGCTATTTGGTGGTCCTTTCTACTGCATTTCCTATTTCTCCACCAGCTAGTGAAATTTATGCGGATTTTTTTTTTTAGCACTTTCCTCCGAAGGAAAGTAGCTATTGAGGTTGGACTCATGACGGAATTTTTGAAAAATTTCTTCAAATCATTATCGATCCTACCTAGTAGACACCGAAAATGACCCCCGTTAAAATTTATATATATCTATATATATATATATATATATATATATATATATATATATATATATATATATATATATATATATGCATATATATATATGTGTCTGTTAACACGATAGCGGCCAGAGTTTTTGTTTTTTCGTCACGAAACATGGTATATAGCATTCAATTAGCAAACGATTGAACGAGTTCGTTAACCACCAAAGTTGGTCCACCGGAAGGGGGGGTTTACCCGAACCCAAAACACTAATTTGACTATGTCAGCCGTAATATTTGTTATATTTCAACGAAACTTGGTATTCGTAGTGGTAATATAGAGAGAAAAGTAAGATATAAAAATGAACTAAATCGGTTCATTAGAAGGGGGGGGTTTACTCCGGACCCACAATACCAATTCGCCACTACCAGCCGTGATTTTTGGTATATTTCGATGAAACTCGGTATTCGTAGTGGTAATTCACAGGTAAATAACTGTTGTAAAAATAAACTAAATCGGTTCATTAGGAGGGGGGGTTTACTCTGGACCCACAATACCAATTCGCCACTACCAGCCGTGATTTTTGGTATATTTCGACGAAACTCGGTATTCGTAGTGGTAATCTACAGATAAATATGTGTTGTAAAAATAAAATAAATCGGTTCATTAGAAGGGGGGGTTTACTCTTGACCCAAATTCTTAATATACTCATACCGGTCGAAATTTCTGCTGTATTGTAACGAAACGTGGTATACGTCGTGGGTAACTCATGAGAAAGAAGTGTTGTAAAAATGAGCTGAATCGGTCAATCTGAAAGCGGGGGTTTAATTTGTAATATATTTCAATAGAAAAGCCCGTCAGACGTAGGTTCACAAAGCCGCCGCAAGGATCGCTTTCTACCACTAGAGTGACTGTATCCTGTTCCTGCGTTAGATCAAAATACGATAATATGAGGTTTTTTGTATTTATTACGTAGTGTAATAGGTACCATGTGTAAACATAACTCTGGAAGCAAATTATTAATTGATCAGTTACTCATTACAAATTTAAAAGAGAACTATTCATGTTTTTATTTTATTTATGTAGGATATTTTAAGCAAATTGTTCTGGAAAGCAATCTACACTACCCAAATTCTGAGGAAAGTGCTTAGTTATGCAGCTCCTGCGTGACGGACTTTTTTTTTATTTAATTGAATGTCTAAACTATAAACAAAGAACAAAAATATATTTCTTTAACACACATGTTCTTTTTATTTATAATGTATTGTGAAATCATAAAAACGGAAAGCTATCTGGGAAATCTTCTCCATGTCTAAAATTCTTAGAATAGAAAACAAAATTCTTTATATGCACTAGCAAACTAAGGGTACGTTAATTCCATAATTAAAAACCTTACATTTACTTTGGAAGTTTACAACTATGTAAATAAAAGATAACCTTTATTTTTCTATTTAAATGGAATTTAATATTAAATTTTTACATGTTACTTTTCTTATTCTTTAATTAGGTTTACGGCGACCGGATAGAATGTAGTACTTCTGGATGATAGAAATGAGGAGCCCTTAATATAGAATGGAATTTCTTGCGCCATGGTTTGTATTGAAACGAGCAATATTTTGTGTAAAACTAGAGACGAGAGTGAGTTGATGTCGACACGACAAGCCTCAGGGCTGGTAGAATAGAAAAGCAGTCTATATGTATAGGCTAGTCGCTGTTTAGTATGCTGTCTCCAGGGTTCTCCATCCAGGGACTCTCGCACGTTTTGAAAGGTATTCTTCAGAACCTTCCGACCTCCACCTTCTTTCTGGGTTATTTATCACATGTACACACGTTCTTGAGGCAAGCCATCGTACAACAAAATATCAATACAATATTAAACTTGCGAAATATGCCTTGACATCTTGTTTAGTCAAGGGAGCATCTGTAAAAGTGCATCTACGTAGCTGTTGATGGATGTCGAAGGGGTTAAGCTAATTTTTGCGGGAATATCTTCGACCATAAATAATAATAATTGAGGTATGTCTAAATCGACAATTTCGAGCACCAATTTTTTTAAATGTAATTAAATCTGAATAATCAGTTCTTCTTGTACTTCTTTCACCCATAACTCCGTAAGTGTTTATGCCCGAGATGAAGGCTTTAAAATATTTGAAATAAAGTTTCCGCTAATTTATCAGCTGAGCAATGTCTCTGGCATGAATAATATCGTATTTATGAGAGAAAAAAAAAACACAAAAGAAGTTCCCGATTTCTTTTCTTTTTTTTTTTTTTACTTAAAAAAATAAAATGTTCCGGGTAATTTTCGATTTGTACATACCGCAATTATTGTTATTTTAGATCTTTCGAAGATATCCCTTCAAAAATTAGAGACCCCCGTTTAACATCTAAAGCAAAATAGATGCACCGTGGATTAGTGGGGCTAATAAGTAATCCGGGATGCCAACTATCGAGTAACCTCAATGAATTCCATTCAAGAAGAGAACCATTTTTGAAGACACTTCTACATCAGTTGATGAACATTGAGATCCGAAAAAGGCATGTCAATTAGAATTAGTTCCTTCAATGTATTTTTAAATTTTTTTATGCCTTGCGTAAATAAATATTGAATGAGTTTGTCTTATGTGAATGTTTATAAATTTTTGTCTTATGAATGAGTGTATAAATGTGAATGTTAGTATTACGTGATTTTGTTTAATATGAAAAGAGTGTAAATATGTAAAGAGCATCTTTCCCCTTCAGATAAAGCACGAGTATTGTGTGACATGTAGAACTTTAATTGGTGATCTTGAAGGAAGGGTGTTAAATCCAGGATATTCGGATCATTGTGCTATAGAATTTAACATTACCTGCAAGAAATCATTTCATCTCGCTACGTCAATGAAATTCGGACAAGTAGACAAGAACGGCTAGACAAACTAAAGAAGGCACTGGAAATAGAAACGTGGGACGAATTAGAAACAGAAGACACAGATATAAATACAATATTCAATTTATTTTCAGACAAAATATTAGACTTACATTAACTACTTTTCACCCCTAAATGAAAAAAAAAATAAATAAATAAAATCCCCAGATTTCACAAAGATAAACCATGGATCTTAAAGGGAATCAAAATTTCTAGCATAAAAATGAAAGCTCCTCACGATTTGAAGAACATATTAAAAAATTAACAGTTAAAAAATGATTAAACTACATATAAAAAAAATAAATAAATAACAGGTAATCCAAAATGCACAAAGAATTTATTTTAGGAAACTTGCATCTAACTTCACTAACAGAAATGAAAAACTCTAGGGTATTATAAATAGTGAAAACAAAAGAAAACCCAAAATACATGAGCATATAAATACTCACTAGAAATAAAAGGGGAATCATTAGAAGAGACAGAAACAGAAGAAATATTTAATAATTACTTCACTAATTTACCAGAAGTGGTAGAAACAGAGAACGCTTACAAGAGCAGACAAGATACAAACTGACACATAAGATAACTATTAGTTCAGAAACCTTGTCCCTTATTACAACCTCTCAACAAGAAGTAATTGATGTAATAAAAACAATACAAAACAAAAGAACTTACGATTTGGACTTCATAAATAATACCATTATAAAAGAAATATCTCACGTCACAAAAAATAAATACCGTTAAGTAAATTAATAAATTTGACTTAAACGGAATATATCCGAATAAATTAAAAACCGCCAAAATAAAACCTATTCATAAGAAGAGTGATACAAATATTGTTCAGAATTATAGACCTATTGCAATACTACCAGTCCGGTCAAAGGTCTTTAAAAAAATAGTACACAACAGATTAAACACATGGTTTGAAAATGAATTCCTTTTTCCAATAGTCAATATGAATCCAGAAAAATAACTATTATGAATTTATCTAACTCAATTAGGCAAAGTCTAGAGAAAAATGAAAAAACCATAGGGGTATTTGCTGATTTATCTAAAACTTTTCATCTAGTGGATCACAACGAAATGCTATAGAAATTAAAATTACTATCGAATTAGATGGATTGCTAATAATCTCATGAATTCCTATACCAGCAATAGAGAACAGCGTGTAGAAGTAAACAAGATCTCGAACTTCCGAAATCACCAGAGGAGTACCTCAAGGGTCAATTCTGGGTCCGCTACTATTTCTTATTTACATCAACAACCTCCCCTTGAACCTTCATCCCAATAAAGCAGTCCTCTTTGCTGATGACTTGACAGTATTTTTCAGAGGAAATACTTTGGAACATTACTTTTGAAATCAATGAAATGACACAGGTCCTAAAGAAGTGACTGATAAATAATAAATTAAAATCAAATTTAAGTAAAATATGCTATATGCAATTTCTACATGGAAAGTAAAGACCAGAGATTCAATATTAAACATTTTATATTAAATCAAGTAGTAACAACTAAATTCTTGGGATTAATTCTTGATTTTTCATCTACACTTTTATTATGCGTCATGGGGTCCACGTTATAAGCATGTGCCCTCGTTAAGAGGATGTAGAAAACGAGCTAAAACAAACAATAATTAAATTTGAGAAGGTTAAACAAGAATTATATCACTCTGTATCGACAAGTGGGTTTGTAGATTGATAAAACAGTTGTATTAACCATCAGTTATCAATTAAATGATGAGAGAGGATTTTAATGTTTTAATCGTTGCTTCTGCTATTCGAAGGTTTCATTTCACCCGCTCTGTTAATCAAATATGAATGTTTACTTGTTGTATCATTAAAGAAATATTTTTAATTAACATTTAAAATCATATTAAGTAAGTATATTCAAATGGAAAAAAGGATACAAAATATGGTTCTTACAGCGGAAAGTAACTTTTTCTAGCTAATTTATTTAAAGTATAGTGGATAATTATTGATCGTAAATAATAGACGTGATCGAAAAAAGGCTATTATTTTCCCTATTGAAATAGAACTATTTTATCTATTTAATGTAAATAATAATATAAATTGTTAAATATTTAAAACTTAGTAACAGTTACTTGTAAAATATAGTAATTTTAAAAAAAATACTCACATTTACGCAAACACAAATATTCATGCACAAGCAAAAATAAACTGTTACACATATACATGCACAAAACAACAGTTAATAAAAAAATTTAAATTTGAATATTTTTTAAATTGATTAATTTTAATTTAATGCATTATATGATATAAATCAGATCTGTAGATATCAGGAATTTCAAAGCTTTCTGGCTGATTTCATGGTCGTCTCCAGGCTATCACAGAGAGGACCATGAATGCCCATTTAAACAGACTCTTTTAATCTGTGAAAATGATTTTAATAAAAAGCTCTTCGCTACATACTGTTCATTCTTGCCTAGATTCCCTTTCGTCAAGCCATTCGTATTGACATTTTGAGAGGATAAGATATTCAACATGTGCTACTTCATCTGTCGGTAGAATGTGCAAGTATTATGTAAGTTTGAAATTCAAAGGAAGTAGGATAACAAGGAAAATGATATAATGTAATTTTCATATTCTACGTAATTATTTATAAACATCTGCTATTCCTAGTCTATTTGATATTATAATTACAGCGAATATATGAAGTTGATGACGTTTGTTTCTGTATTCTTCATGAGATGTCATCAGCTCACAAGAAAAAAAGAAGAAAAATCATTCATTTTTAATGGAGACTCGTTTCAGCCATCACACGACCGACCTCGATTCTGGGCTGAATAATAATTTATTAACTGTCTGTCATTGCGGTACCCATAATTAACTGTCTCCACCAAGGTGATCGTATCAATTAGAAGCCGTTCGTGATCCAGGCGATGGCTCATGTCCTGCAAATAACAGTTTGGTGTATTATTTACTCGTTGTGGTGGCAATGAATCAACGGCCAAAAATGTATGGCGGTGTTAGTTAAAATTATGGCGGTATCGATATGTACATTTACAGGTAATAATTGCTGCGATATTATAGTTGAATGTCTAAAATGTAATATAGTTGACAGTATAATATCAGTATTATAGTGAAGTGAATAATAACGATATATTGGCTCTCTTGGTATGAAGACAAGACGTATGAAAAAATTCTCTAGAGCACTTATTAATAATCTAAAGACTATCCTTATGTATTCTTCAGTTAACCATATTTATATGAGTCTTATAATAAGCTTCAAAATTAATCTTATAAGCTTCAAACGTCACCTAAATGATAACAAATATCATTTCATTGCACTACTAACTCCAGATAGTTTCGACATACATGATTGTATAATTTATAGTTATAAAAGCTGTAAACGCAATAATTGTCAAATATATTTCGCGGTGTCACAATATATGAACTGTAAAACTTCATATTTTGAAACTTGATGGTGGCCCTAGAGAATGCAGTAAACCGTTGATATGATACTTTTACGGCTCTGTCAGTGATTCCTCCATCTTTATTGGAGTCGTAATATTACTGAATGTAAGGCACACCTTAATAGTTCTAGCCTGAGATGGTTGGTTACGGTATTACGGGGGAGTACAAACCTGGATAATCTAGTTTGATATCTCATATATCTTGTTTCATGGGGATGGTTTATGATATATCATATAGTAGGTGCAAGAAAATAGTCTACATTTTTAATGATTTGAAACTTTATTGAAAAGTCAATAGACGTTTTTGTGACAATTTAAAAATTAGATTTATGGGGGCGAGGTTAGCTCATTGGTAGAGCTCTCGACTTATTATTCTTAGTTTTTCTTCCTCCGCCAATAAGTTGCGAATTCACAGGAGCGCCAATAAAAATATGACCAAGTCTCAAGCTGCCAGCTTATAGGTGTCACTGGACTTATTTTGCTGAGGACCTGAGTTCAAATGCCGAGCACGCACTAAAGATTTTTATCTTCTAGTGTCTTCGTTCATGGGTTGATTAACCTCCCTGACCGTCCCTAGGCCAGCCCAGTCTTTAATAAATTTATTAACGGGTACCTGCAGAGGGGATAATCAGGCGGCCGGAGCATAGTACTGACCACACTATCTCCCTCGAGTGCTTTATGGTCAAGAATGAGATACCTCTATAATATCTGCCCCTCTGGGCCTTCGATGCCTTGTTACGGGACTGATGTTCTATTTGATTTTTTAATAATTGGATATAAGTACATTTTAAATACATCTATTGTCACTCTTGAGGAATACATTACAATAAATATAATTAATAAGATTCAAAGGGTGTTGGCCTCATAGTTATTTAAAACAAATAATTATTCCTATTAATCTCTGCATATAGCTTACTTGGCAAAAGTATTGCTTTTTGAGAACATTTTTATGAGGCAAGAACGTATGGCAAACAAGCAGTATAGGCATTGATTCATGCTTCATCGAATATATCAACCAGAGCATCAATAAGCTAAATATTGCATGCAACAATGCCCCATACCACATTCATCTTGCTTTATGCAATATGTCACTGGTCGCAAGCCATAATATACCACGAATTCTAGTTTCATGCCTCATGACGACAGCTATTGGTCAGTCAGGTGAATGGTGTGCGAAGTAACATGCGCTATGGGATGACCGATTGAAAAATATCTTTTTATATTGATGAGTATTATAATGCACCCGAACTATAGAATAATAAATGTATTATTTATACAAATTAATAACATCGTCAGTATTTTTAATGGTTTGCTTGTAACGTTCTGAATACTCTATTAAATGACGTGTCAAAGAGAAAAACTGTGTCGGGGACGAGTCCGCATGAAAGATCTGGAGTAATTGGACTATTTATGACACCCAGATTAAAAAGATTAATGTTCAACATACGTAGAACATTAGACGTACGTAGTTAAATAAGCTCCCACGCTGGAGGGTTAGTCCAACGTGGAAAACATGAAATACGCAGAACATAAATAAAAAAAAACCTACAAGCATAATATAAAACCTTTATCTATATAAATAAAAATAAAAGGGTATTTTCTGTACCTCTTCCGATTAATACATTAACGACACCAAATTTTCTCTTAAAAAATGTCTGTCCGTTTGTCCAACGAATTATGTCAGCTGCAGGTTCACTCGTTGCTAATGATAGAATTCTTTCAGTAATATAAAGTATTCATATTTAAAACGTAGAATTGAAATGAATAGCTAAAAAAAAAAGGCTTCAGTAATTTGAAAAGACAAACTGACTTAAGTCCAGTTATCGTTTTATAATTCATGAGATAAAAAGTGAGATGCAAATTCCACTTTTTCAACCCCTTGAGGCAGAGAGGTAATAATGACAGTTTTAGTTGGGAGTTTAGGGGAATCAATGTATCGCAACAACGCGTTATATTATAACAGAAAAAAAAAAAAAAAAAAAAAACCGTTAATGGGTAACAAGTTTCTTTTCGATCAGACTTTACACATTTTCAGTCTGACCTCTAGTGATATCACTACATAAAAGTTGTTCGTCACTCCAGTAAAATTCAATCAAATAGTAAAGTGATTGAAAAATTACTTCTGATATTTCTATGAATTATTATCATATACCTATATATATATAAATATATATATATATATATATATATATATATATATATATATTTATATATATATATACCCCTTTACCTTTATTGAAGGAAGCCTTTTTGACTTTGAGTTCTCGGAAAAAATACACTAAATTTCCAAAGCTACTTATGTCTCATGATGAAATATTTCTTTCCCTACTTCCTGTACTCAAAAAAATGTAGAAAATGTATCTTAATTTGCATACCCTATAATATACACTCATTCTCACCTCAGCATATCTATAAAAAATTTAGCTGTGAGCCTAATCGCAAAGTTACATGCGGCGAAATTGCGGGCGAAATTTGCAAACAATAGCTACTTTCCTTCGGAGGAAAGTGCTAAAAGGTGGATTACTCAAACGCTGGCTTTATTTTAGAAAGTATTTCATCAATAAATATATACATAAATACACACAGATTTAAATTTCATGCTAATGATTCACAATCATATGCGTTTTTTCGCTAAAGAAAAATACAAGATATATCAATATTATTACTGCAATAAACATAAAGATGAATTATTATGAATACAAAATAATTCTAAACAAGATATTTTCACCTTTGTATCTATTTATTACAAAAATGAAAAGAAAAAAAGTAAACAATAAAAAAAGAGAAAAAAAAGAATTCTTCTGTACTGATTAATAAAACATCTTTAGATTAAGGTCTAGAATGACCGTCTTGCCGAAGATGTCAAATGAATATCATTCAGTCTTGAGTATATACAATTCTTAAAGATCGTTTTGATGCATCTTTATGAAGTCTATCTGTGCATGTGATCCGCCTGTATGGTTTCTTTTCGTTAGTTATGTGAGTAGTTAACTTCGTTTGTATGTGCGTTTGTTAACGTTTTGAGGTGTATTTTGTTTGAAAGTGTATTTGGTTGCATATCATGCGTACTCCGTCACCATCATCAGGTCCTCTATCCACCGTATGATTTCGAAGCCAATTATAATAATATTTATCGCAATATATTGATAAGAATAAACCACACTTTAAGAAAATTATTAGAAAATGTAATGGGAATTTCCTGGCGAAACACTAAGAAGCGTTCTGCAATAGGTACATCACCAAGAGTTGACATTAACTTAACGATGACTTGTAAATAATCAATTCGTCCAGACAGGCTATTCCCAGAGGACTGGGTCAGACAGATATTGACTTGTTGCTTGGGCTCTTAATAGATTTGTCTGGCATACTAATGAAGCAGTTTAATTACAATTTAAAATATTATCGATTAAACCTGTACTCTGAATATTTTCATTCACTTTAGTAAACTTGGGACCATTCAACATTCATGAAACTGGAGGCATTTTATGAGGCCACTGGTCCAATCAAGGGATTAGTAATTGTAGGTAAGGCTACCCTTTAACTCTTCATAATTATGTAATAATCCTATCGGATTTTAATTGGAAAGCTGTATGACGCAATGTTTCCGGGCAATAAGTCCAATACTACTTAAAAAAAGCCCGTCAAGCAGGAATTTCGTCATCTTACCGCGTTTCCGTTCATATCTCTTGTGCTATTCGTGAAGTAATAGAAGCATAGTTTTTGAAGTACCAAAGAGAAATAAGATTTTAGGTACCATAACAGACAGGGAACTGGCAGTATCGTAAGCAGAAAATAACTCCATCCTCTTTCTCAACGTTCGCTCTTGAAACCACTATTACCAACGCGTTTCTCATTGTCCTACATTATTTTACTAAAATACTCATTATAGCCGTTTAACAGCAATTTTTTTAATAAAAACTAAAACAACCGATTAAAAATTAAGGTTAAAAAGACCCGTTTTTGTATGTAAAACCCCTCGCTATATACATAAATTTAGGTTTATCTTGCAAGTGGAACAACGATTATAATTCTTAACTAAATTATAAAACATAAACGAATAAAAAATTTGTTGTTTTTGTTTATTTGTATATAAAAATCCCTTTCTGGTGAGCCTAGCCATCAGCCCTTTCCTGGATGGGAAAAGGTCGTTACCTGTATTAACCAGGCCTAAAAATCTTTGCAATATGTAATTTAAGGTTAAAAAAAAAAAAAAAAAAAAGTAAAATTATAGATTCGGCGAATCTCCCTACCTCGTTCTCGACTTCTGGGCCACTGGCGCCGACATCCAATGGCAGCGAGGAATTTTCTCAACGAGCCGTGAGATGAGAATATTCCTGCCGCCGTGGTGGGAATCGACCCCACATCTCGTCTCCCGCATTAGAAACGAAGGCGTTAGCCACTAGACCAGGGGGAGGCCCTACGTGGGGTTAATGTGTCCAAAAAATGGAACCATAAAATGTCAATGGATGACTTACTGTACGGTATTTACACGGGCGGCCGAGATAATGGCGTCACATGCTAGAATGAAGAGCAACTACAATCATGAGCTAGACCTGCCTATATTAATCACTCTTCCCGCGGTGCACTGCGGTTCCACAATATTCTGGACCGAATTTAAGGCGTGGCTTATATACCAGCTGAAACCGGAGGCATGAATTTACTACCGACTAGGAATCGCTACTTATGTGGTGCATGTCGAATGCGTTATTTTTCTCAATAAAATTTCGCACTAATATTTCTAAAGTTATTTTGAGACAACACAAAATAAAACTCAACTGAAAATGTGTAACTCTTACCTATGTAGGGGGGCTTAGCATTCAGACAGGAAAGGTGACACAAGTGACCTTTGATTGGCAAGCTCTGAATCTAGGTGCATACAGTTTTAATGGTCGATAAGGAGATATTGACGATTTCTTTCGTAGTCCTAACTATGACGGTGTGAATAAACCCGATTTTTGAGTTGTGGCACTTTAGAAATACTAGCGCGATATAATCTTTTTACTTTCAAAATGAAAGTGTATACAAAGGCAGTGTATAAAAAAATAGTTGTGTGCTTTTTTTTAAAGAATTTTGCTCGTTACATTAAAAGTATGAAGTAAATGAATGACTATCCCTCTTGCATTAATCTTAGTTTTTCTTCCTCCTCCAATAAGTTGCGAATTCTCAGGAGCGCCAATAAAAATGTGTCCAAGTCCCCAGCTGGGGTGTAAGGGGGAACAAAGGCTTATTTTTGCGAGACAGGGAGCCACCTGAGACCCCCCGAAATGAGGTCATGGACTAGAATTTATAGGAGCACGCTTCTCCAAGCCCCTTAGCCTGCGATAGATTGCCATTTCAGGAGTCGGGTTACGCTCTCCTCATACCGTATCGGGACAAGGCTTATGATCAAATATTCATACGAGGAACCAGCAACTTAATAAGATTATATCATGGTATATTACTGCAGTAATAAAAGTCCTTCAGGGAGAAATATAGTTTTCTGTTTTGGTTTCGCTATAAATTAACAGTTTACATCAAAAGGCCTTAAGCTAATTCACATCTGGCTTTACTTCTATCTGCGTGGATACTCGAAATTTAGCAGTTCATCCTCTGTGATTATTTTTGGTCAAAGTTATGTGTGTGCCCTGTTAGTAGGTTAATAGGTTTATTTTTTATAAAACTTCAAAAAGCATTAATTTTTATAATTGTTGGCCTGGCAGCTTTGATGAGTAATGGAGTCAGTACACGTAGTTCCTTGGAATATTTTTGAGACCCACGAATAAATTTTTAAATTAAAACTAAATTAGCTAATTACTATGATAAATATTATTAAGTTGGCTGTAGATGGAATGAGCCCACCAAGAGTTGGGGGGGGGGGGAAGTATGCATTTGATGTAGGGAGAGGCATGCTATCCAGAATTCATGGGATTCTTGTCAAATTCCCAATAGTGGCTCCCCTCAACTAACTGGCCACCAGTGAATCGTTCCAGCTGATCACTAGGACTTCAAGTATTACTTTTAGTTGGCCTAAGGTGATTTTTATTTTTTTAGCTTGATAAATTGTTTATATATTTAAGAATATTTAAATAATATAATCGTCAATATATATTTTTCGCAATATCTCACATTGAAACATATACGGACTGAGCTTCCAATAAATCGTAGCCAAATATTCAAACATCTTATAAATATAAACATGTACCCTAGAATATACTTTGCAAACACTTCATATATTTCCCTTTCTCTGTTCTATTTATTTATTCTTGTTTTTAACTTCCTTTACTTATTTTTTTTTGTTTTAATCAAGGTTTTAATTAATTTGTCTTGCTGATTTTCATCTTTATATTTCAGATTTTATTTATTTTTAATGGTGTAGAATAAACTTCTAACGTATTCATGTACTTACATAGTGAAGACAGGCAAAGTTACAGTGCACGAATAAAATTTAAATAATATTTTTTAAAAGTCTATAATATACGCAACCAAACACAGACATTATCGTTTGACAGCAGTCAAGACCAAATCAACACAAGTATCAACCAAAACAAGAAAGTGATTTCGACTATAGAAACTGTATAGTGTATGTTAATAAAATATATCTAGCCCAGTAGTACAAGAGAATTTGCCCGAAAATTAATAAAATAATATAATATTTCTATCATACCATAAAATTACAGGATATTCGTAGCTATCCGAGTAATTTTAATTATTTTTATTAAATAGGCCAAAGTTTAACCTTCTTAAGGGACATAAGACTAGTTAAACGTAATTATACAGGAAAGGGGAATGTTCTGCTCTGGGTTTTGGCGTGGCCCATGCAACACAAGGTTCACCTTACTATGATTAGCTTGTATGATTAGTTCTTAACTAGTGTTATTGATGTTGAAGAGGCGTCAGTGGATGTGAATCTGGTCAGGACAGTATTAATATAAGTACATAGAATTTTAGTTATTTAAGGGATTAAAGCACTAAAAGTCCCGGGGATAGCGAATGCCTCGGAAAGTTTTTGATGCAAAGCTCGGAGACTGGTTGGACGCTAGGTCCAAGTCAGACCCTCGGGGAACATGGACACTGAGTGCCCAAACTTAAATATTAAAGAATTAACTTGCCAAGGGTCCGTCAGTCAACATTAGCTCTTCTGTTTCTCGTCCACGTGTATGGACTTCTGTTTAGGTTATGTGTATGTTGGACTGAAAAAGGCCATGAAGTCAGTATATTATTTTTATTTTCCTCAAAAACACTTTTACGTTTTCAACTTACATAACAACTGTATTTTAATACAAAAAGGGCTGGAAAAAATGAAAATTACAAACTTATTGTCGCTTCAAAGCTAAATTATCAATAGTACATCACATTACCAACTTACCAAGAAGATAACGATACAATGAGTACATTGTAGAATATACTCATTGTAGAATGTAGAATGTACTCATAAGCATAAGTAATTTCTTAATAAGCAAGAAAAATGCAAGAATCACTTGATAATAAGTTAACTGAGTGAAAAAGCAATGGGATTCCACAATTAGGGAGTTACAGAAAAGCTTGCAATACTGAATTTTTTTTCAAAGTATCTATAGTTGGGCCGGTTTCAGCTTATAGTAGATAAAGAAAAGAGTTCAACGTGGTGAATTATTATGCAAGAGTAACGGAAATCAATTGCGGAATTATTGCATTAAATCTAAATGTTTGGAGGCGCAAATTATTAGAAGAATGAAATTTCGGTGCACCGGAACCGTAGAGTCTGCTATATTTTCGATGAATGAGACATACACAAAAACTATTTTTTAGATGTAAGATGTGATAGCTAGAGCCCTAAGTAAGCCCTATTACGCTGGAACAGCATCATTGCAACCCCAACTTCTAACATACTCAGTAATTTGTTGCTAATTTGTTAAACTATTTTCAAATTTGTTGCTCCGGCCGTTTCCTAAAAAACGTGGATGTGCTACCGTAATATTACGCCAGCACAGCCACCCCCGTAACTTTTGATCTAATTGTCTCACGAAATTCAGATTGGTATCAGAATTTGTTGCTAATTTGTTGCTCTAGAATGACACCAATCACGAATTTGTCGCTCCAGCCGTTTCCGAGAAAACGTGGCTGTGCTACCGTAATATTACGCCAGCACAGCCACCCCCGTAACTTTTGATCTAATTGTCTCACGAAATTCAGATTGGTACCAGAATTTGTTGCTAATTTGTTGCTCTAGAATGACACCAATCACGAAGTTGTCGCTCCAGCCGTTTCCGAGAAAACGTGGCTGTGCTACCGTAATATTACGCCAGCACAGCCACCCCCGGAACTTTTGATCTAATTGTCTCACGAAATTCAGATTGGTACCAGAATTTGTTGCTAATTTGTTGCTCTAGAATGACACCAATCACGAAGTTGTCGCTCCAGCCGTTTCCGAGAAAACGTGGCTGTGCTAGCGTAATATTACGCCAGCACAGCCACCCCCGTAACTTTTGATCTAATTGTCTCACGAAATTCAGACTGGTACCATAATTTGTTGGTAATTTGTTGCTCTAGATTGAGCCCAATCACTATTATTTCAAAATAGATCTAATGTACTAAATTTGGTGTGCTTATTCCAAAACTGTAATCGTTTTTTTTTTTTTTTTTTTTCTACCACGTACCGTTTTTACACAAATAGCAGTTATACCTTAAATGTTTTAATGTAGCTTTGTGTATATAGAACTGAAAAGCAACCAGAATGCGAACAAATTGTGCTGATAACATTGTTGAATTTATGAATGTGCTTCATAACAACATAACAATGTAACAGAAAACAATAAATGCCTTATGGAAAGTGCAATTCATGTTAAAGTAGCTTAAAAAAAAAAAAAAAAAAAAAAAAAAAAAAAAAAAAAAAAAAAAATCCCTCACCTACGTTTTGAATTTGAAAATCTTACAACTGAAGGCTCTAGATGTTCGGATCCGGTTAGGCGAAATAAACTATTAACGTTTTGTTTTTTTTTTATTTTTTTTTTTTTTATTTTTTATTTTTATTTTTTTTTATTTATTCTTTTACGGATGAAACTCTTAAAAATCAAAATTACACAAAACTGAAAAAAATCAATTTCTACGTGCAAAAATACATCGAAAACGTTATTTTTTACAACCTCTCAATAATTTATATTGATGATTTTAAATTTTGAAACTGAAATAGAGATTTAAAATATATTTGATTTCTCTTTACTTAAAGTTTTATTGAACTTTTTGTATTATTACCAAACGTGCGACTGATTTTTCTAATAAATTAACCATTACCTTTTTATAATAATGTGAAAAATTATATGACATTTTTGAAAGTCAAAGTTTTTAAGCGCATTTAAAAGAATTTGTATTTGTAAAAAGTTGTTTTCTATTTTTTTAATAACGTTTAGTACAAATCTTTTTCCCCTTATGACTGCTATGAAAACATTGACAAGGAAACTAAAAAAAGTCCGACAGGAATTGCGTCATCTTAGCCTGGTTCCGTTCTTACCCCTAGTGTCATCTGTAAAGATTGGAATACAAACATTTATTTTCATATTTTAAGAAACAAACATCTAAACAGTGACATAACGGAGAACGGGAGATTATAAGAATCGGCCTTTACAGGAATCTGACAGTACCAAGTAGCTGCAGGAAATTCACCGCTTCCTCCCTCATTCTTAACTCTCTTAGCTTGTCCACGTGATGCTTTGTTTACATACCTGGTAACAACACCTCTCCCAGACTCAATACGTTAACTAACATTGTCAACGTTATTAGAATAGAAACAATTACATACATTTCTCTGTTATAA
Source organism: Gonocerus acuteangulatus (assembly GCA_946811695.1). Classification (NCBI taxonomy): domain Eukaryota; kingdom Metazoa; phylum Arthropoda; class Insecta; order Hemiptera; family Coreidae; genus Gonocerus; species Gonocerus acuteangulatus. The sequence goes on from OX328126.1 coordinate 56,710,930, forward strand.
TTAGGGACCGGATTCTTAGGGTTTCACCTATTTTTTTCCATTCTCCTAAACATGATAATGATAGGTTTTTTTATACGATTTGCGTCTTGTACTATCATTCATGCAAATTTGGAAGTACCTAAAAAAACCTAGTCAGGATGATATCACCGCTGAGGAAAACATAATAACAATTGTTGACGCTTTGGATATGAAAGAAGCAGCTGCCATTTCTAAAGCTTCGATGCTACTCCAGAACAACGAGTTCCATGCTGCATTCGCATTCCTAAGAGCACATTTCTTAGATCTTCCTAATCTCATTGGAAAATTGGAATGGTCAACACTGGAGCTAAAAGATGCTATGAAATACTCCCCTATTACGTCTTGTGACGTAAACGGGTGTATCTTTATCTTTTTCCTCTTTTAAGACGGTTCTCTAAGACATCAGGAAGATTTCGCCGTCGAAAACCTAGGCACCTATATGGTAGTTTACTGTAACAAGGGGTAATACCTATTTTAGTTTCATATTTTCCCTTCTAAATTTTTACAAGATTTAATTATTTCATTTTTAACTTAGTTAAATACCCTTCTATAGGCAGTGAAATTCTTCCTGATGTTCTTCAGAAGTTGGAACTCTTTAGCAGAGAAACATAAAAATCTCCTTTAAATAATTGTTTTGTTTTATGTTCTTATTTACGTTTTTTATTAATGTATGTTTTATTGTATAATTTAATTATTTTTCTTTCTTTTTTTTAAACATCGTTTTATTTATAAAATGTATTTTATTTAAATAAATTTCATTCACTTTGTTTTTTTAAATAAATATTTTGTTGAATATTTGGCCTTCTTATTCTTTTTTTTTAAAATAATAACTTATATTTCATCATTTTTATTTGCTCATCTTTTTTTTTCGTTTCGAATGTTGTTTATTGTTTATTTTTATGTCAAATATATACATATTTATTGATGAATTATAAATTAACCAAATTATTAATGATAATAATATAATAGGTTAAACTTATTCTTCGTACCTATTGAAACAAATTTATCACCTAAAAAAACCTAAAATGGATTTTTAAATAAAAACCTAAAAAGGCCTATTTTTTGAACCTACCTATTGAAAACATTTTTATCACCTAAAAAACCTAAAATGCAATTTTAAGTAAAAACCTAAAAAGACCTCTTATGCCTGTTGCAAAAACCTAATTGGGTGCTTATTTTATCCTAAAACTCCGGTCCCTAGTAATAATCTATGAATGACTTATAAATAAAAAAAAATCACAGCCTTTATATTTATTTAATTAAAATATGAATAAGTGCTGCATAAATAATGTAAGAATTGTTAAAATTTGTTTACTGATTTGGCGGATGATCAAGTCGTTACTTCTCCAGATGTGGATTCTGTAGTTGGAGTAATAAATGTCGCTATCAGAATATTCAACGAAAGTGGTCTGGAGATTAACCCAATGATTCCTCGGCTATTATTATTATTATTAATAAGGGAAATTTAGTGAAGGGAAAGCTTTTTTTCAAGCGAAATTTGCGCGAAAAAAATCGCATTGCTTACATTTCTGAGCTCATTTTCTTGCAGGTACTTACTCGTTTAATAGGTTTCTTAAAATAGAAAACGAATGAAACCATTTTTAAGACAATATCTGTAACCGTTTTTGAGAAAAGTGGAACAAATGTTTCTGTAACTCATTTCTTTGGTGGGTACTTAGAATCATGGGATTTAATTTAAATATTTTCTAAAACTTTGAAATTCACCTAAACAAAGATTTTTAAATTTCGGTTACATTTTGAGTTACGTATTCGAGAAAAATATTAAGGGATGTCCCGTAAATGTGTAATCAAATTTTGAGAATGGATAGTACACTTCAAAAGGAATAGGGAAGTTTATATAAAGTATGGTTCGATTCTCAGTAAGGGAGATATTATACTTTTTCTGTTTTCTTAAAGATTGCTTATTTTTTTGCAAACAAAGCTACAGTAGGCTCCGTCCGAGTTGGTCGGACAGAAAAGCAAATGATACCCGGAGGTTTAGTTTCAAAGCTGGTAAGGGAATTCATACATTCAGGGATTTGCATACTTCAACTACCTATCTTCATATTAGGTATTTACATTACCTCATGTATAACAGACCTGTGTATATATATATATTTATATATATATGTATATATATATATATATATATATATATATATATATATATATATATATATATATATATATATATTACTTTTTAGAGTTCTTCGCTGGGGAGAATTAACGGTCGATTGGGTGCTATTTCGCATAAATCCCATTTTGCTTCGTCAGACAGTTGTCCATGCTTATATATATATATATATATATATATATATATATATATATATATATATATATATATATATATATTTGTTTCCTCCTTACAGTAACCCTGCAAGAAGGGAGTTTATTTTTGTCATGCAATAAATACCATACCACTTGCATTTGTATATTAACAATATATATATATATATATATATATATATATATATATATATATATATATATATATATATATCGACCGACGTCGATATATATATATATATATATATATCGACCGACGTCGATTGTTTTTTTTTTGGACAAATCTAAATATGATTCTAAAATCTACATTAAATTTCCGATTAGAAACACTCGTTCTTGAAATATTGCCATGTAAATTAGGATTTTCAAAATGTCCTCCTTTCTGTTGCCTACAAATATAAGCTCGACGACTATCAGAATCCAGGGCTATACGGAGGACGTCTTGTCTCTGGGTCTTCACGAGCTGGCGCTGCTTATGGATCCTATTGATGAGTTCAATTATGTTTAGAATAATTATTGTATTGTAACTCGGCGCTAATGGCCAAGTTGTAGATGCAAAAAAAATTATTGTAATTATTTTCAATATGTTCTTCTATCATATTTCTCCACCCTTAATCAGAGCAAAAAGAGTGTGGACGTAGTGTGGGAAGGATGAGACACCACAATTATCGTGTAAAATTAGAGAATGTGCTTAGAATGGCTCCTTCACGCTAAAGCACTTTTACTGGTTTTGATTTACGAATCAGTAAAAATTAGATTTAAATAACTTTTTTTTCTGAAACAACGAGATAGCACATTTAAGCTTATTAAATAAGGCAACCTTTAAGACGGAGATAAAACCTGTAAGTCTACAAATAGCTGATCAAGAAAATTTGAATTAAAAATTGAAGAAAACACTAAAATAAATAGATCACATCTATATGGCTCTTAGTATAGCTTCTAATTTACAAGTCAATATTTCACTAACGGGTGTTTCTTATTAGGGAAATATAATGTAAATCCTAAAAATGTGGTTTTTATTTACGATAAGATAACCAGAAATCCGTGTTTTTTTTTTGTTTTTTTTTTTTTAAGATAGACAAAATGTTCAGATAGAACGTTCATTTCTGCTCCTCTGAACTACAAATGAGGTGCAGAATAAACCCCTAAAGTTACATCTCAATACAGGACACCCTGCATAAAGAGACAGATGTGTGAAAAAAAAAAAATTAATCGGACCGGGTTTATTTTTATTATCTGGTAGAAAGGATCGATGCAGATTTGAAGAAATTTTTAAAAACGTCTTTCACGAGAAGAATCTTAATTAAAACGTTCCTTATAAAAGTGCTAAAAGACACATCATAATAATACACAGGTCGTAAAATAATATCAGAAAAATACCTTTTCGATGTATGTTTGAACGTAAAAACTGGTAGAAACATCAGTTTTGCGTTAGTTTGAATTTAAAAAGGTTAATCCGTCGTGTTATATAGTTTAATCCGAAAACGTGAAGGCAAATACCTAGAGACCTTCATTTGTAAGATATCAATTTTTTATCAGTTCTACGTAGGTGAAGGATATTTAAAAAAAAAAAAAAAAACTTATGTAGTATCTTGAGGCTATTGTAGCAACGATTTTTGGAAACGACTGGAGCAATAAATTCGTGATTGTTCTCAATCCAGAGGAACAAATTATGGCACCAGTTAAAATTTCGTCGGACAATTAGATCAAAATTTACGGGGGTGGCTGTGCTGGCGTAATATTACGGCAGCACAGCCACGTTTTCACGGAAACGGCTGGAGCGACAAATTCGTGATTGGTGTCATTCTAGAGCAACAAATTAGCAACAAATTCTGGTACCAATCTGAATTTCGTGAGACAATTAGATCAAAAGTTACGGGGGTGGCTGTGCTGGCGTAATATTACGGTAGCACAGCCACGTTTTCTCGGAAACGGCTGAAGCGACCAATTCGTGATTGGAGTCATTCTAGAGCAACAAATTAGCAACATATTCTGGTACCAATCTGAATTTCGTGGGACAATTAGATCAAAAGTTACGGGGGTGGCTGTGCTGGCGTAATATTACGGTAGCACAGCCACGTTTTCTCGGAAACGGCTGGAGCGACAAATTCGTGATTGGTGTCATTCTAGAGCAACAAATTAGCAACATATTCTGGTACCCATCTGAATTTCGTGGGACAATTAGATCAAAAGTTACGGGGGTGGCTGTGCTGGCGAAATATTACGGTAGCACAGCCACGTTTTCTCGGAAACGGCTGGAGCGACAAATTCGTGATTAGTGTCATTCTAGAGCAACAAATTAGCAACAAATTCTGGTACCAATCTGAATTTCGTGAGACAATTAGATCAAAAGTTACGGGGGTGGCTGTGCTGGCGTAATATTACGGTAGCACAGCCACGTTTTCTCGGAAACGGCTGGAGCGACAAATTCGTGATTGGTGTCATTCTAGAGCAACAAATTAGCAACAAATTCTGGTACCAATCTGAATTTCGTGAGACAATTAGATCAAAAGTTACGGGGGTGGCTGTGCTGGCGTAATATTACGGTAGCACAGCCACGTTTTCTCGGAAACGGCTGGAGCGACAAATTCGTGATTGGTGTCATTCTAGAGCAACAAATTAGCAACAAATTCTGGTACCAGTCTGAATTTCGTCAGACAATTAGATCAAAATTTACGGGGGTGGCTGTGCTGGCGTAATATTACGGTAGCACAGCCACGTTTTCTCGGAAACGGCTGGAGCAACAAATTTGAAAATAGAGTAACAAATTAGCAACAAATTACTGAGTATGTTAGAAGTTGGGGTTGCAATGTTGCTGTTCCAGCGTAATAGAGCTTAGTAAGTAGGCTACTGTTAGCTAGTAAAAAATTAATACTTAATATAAGAATACATGATAATTCACAAGAAAGAGGAATTATTTTTGACAATGTCTAAGCTATGTTAACATTTTTTATTATCACTCCTTTAAACCCCTGTGAGAATATTTGCTGCTGATTAGACTGGTCCCGTGACCCACTACACTAACAGCGGTTAAAAACATTGAAAAAACAATTAAAATAGCTTAGGAAATGTCAATAATGATTGGCTCCTTACAAGTACTATACATGTATTGTACAGATATTAAATATTTATTTTCATCACTAGTACCAAAAGTGGTTGTTTTCGGTGCGCGGAAATTAGACCAAGCACCGAAAACACACTTTTGGTACGTTTTAAGAACAATACTTTTCATTATACTGCTCATACTTGAGTACATTAAAACCCTTTTATATTTCATTAATAACTTAAAGATACAGTAAAATAAATTAAATTTTAAATTGACACCTTTTTTTTTATGTGAAAAAAAAAAACATCTGTTTATTAACCTATAATAGAAGAAAAGTACTTACACATTTACATTAATATTTATAGTACAATTCTGATTATTCATTATATTAAAACCTTTGTTTGGCATTGCCTTTTGGAATACAGATAACTTTTGATTAAAGGAATTATATTGTATTGCACTTTAAACACACTACTTATTATAAGTAAACAAATATTAGAATGAATCACAGTATCTAAAAGTAACCTCCTTCAAACTCATGTTTATTAGTAGCAGGTAAGGTTAGCGCACCAAAAAGATTTTTCGGGCCTAGGCCCGAAAAGTACTATTTTACGGACTCAAACCGAGTATTGATAACACATGTTTTTTGATGCAGTCTAGTGAAAAACAAATATTTATACATGAAAATAAAATAAACAAATCAAGGTGAAGACATTTAGTCATAATAGATAAATAAAAAAATATTTTCAAGAAAAATTTTATGCTCACCAACAACGATGGAACTATGATGACCGAACACCAACTGTGATATCATCCTGATAAAAGCCGTATAGTTATTTAAAAAAATACAAATAATATTAAGACACTTTATGAACCTTGGACTGAGTACGACCGCTGCCTTACAAACTTGCTACACAGAAAGACACTTACCCACATTATAAACTTTACTTCAAAGATTTAACTAGAATACATCGAAATACAATGCGACTAAGATGGCTGCTAGACTGAAGTAATATATGTAAACTTACTGACTGGCCAAGCCCATACAGAAATTCCCGGAGAGAGGAAATAGTTCTTGCAAGACTGCGAATAGGCCACCCACGCATTACACACGAATACTTGATGACAAATACTGAAAGACCAACATGCCAATCTACAATACAGAACTAACAGTCAAACATATACTAACGGACTGCCTGCTTACAGCGAACTTAGACATACCTCGGGACATTACTGGCCTACTTACTGACAGCAGCCACTATATCGACAATATTATTACACACTTGAAAAATATTAACATATATAACAAAATATGAGAACATCCTCAACTTTTTTATTTCAAAATCCAATGAATATTACTTAGTTTATTCAATGTTTATTTTTAATTTATTTTTGTGTTTTCTTTTTAATTTTTTTTTTATCTGTAATTTAATATATTCTGTTTAGTTATTTGTTTTTTCCATATTTTCCTTTGGATTCTATATTAGTGTCGTGGTATATCACTATGAGCAACTATTAACAGCAATCGATGACATTCATAGGCAATGTGGGGCATCGAAAAAATTAAAATAATAATAAGGTGAAGGTATATAATTCTAATAATAATCCGATCAAGAAAGAAATCATGAAGAGGGCGGAAGAGAAATGACCGGAGTATAAAAGTCATTTTTCTCCAGTAAGAAGCTAAGCAGAAATCCTCAGATTTGGAGGAGAATCCTCTTTATCCTTGAGTAAGGGAAACGGGGAAACGTCCCCCATGAGTAATAGCATTCTTAGCCCATAACTAACCTCAAACATAACTAATGGATGTTAATTTTCCTAAATAGCCATAATAAGGGGAAGTTAGTTATCTTACTGTTTAACCAGTCAAGACAAATGGGAAAAAGCTTATGCTAATTATCTAATGGCACGTAACTGCAGATAACTTATATATATATATATATATATATATATATATATATATATATGCGTATCTGATCAGTATATCCTTATCAATTTAGTAGAAATATCAGTAAAAGAGACAAACATTTTTTACAAAACTTGGTCTTCAACTGTACAGGCAAAATAACGTTATCCACACACGAGTCAACGCAGGAAACTTTTAACTGGATTGTAACTTGGCTGTCTCTCCATAGCTATGCTGTACGTACAACGAAGACTAAAAGCGTGTTTACTTCCTCTCTCTATAGACAGGAAACCATCTTATTACGTTGTCCCGATAAAGCAATATTCACGTTTCAGGCCCTGTAGGTCACGAATATTAAGATACAAATTGCTATGAATATATTTATGAGTTTAAGTCTCCGCGTACTCTACAAGCTTCGAAAATGGACCGAATTTAAAGAACTGAGGTACAAATACACGTCTCAAACGAAAGGTCAAGTTTGTAAGGCTTCCAATTGCGGATTTCGTTGAATTAATTTTTTTTATTCAAACTGATGATGGTACCGTTTGGTGTTGAGGAGGTTTTATAGAAACAATTACAAGAGAGGCTTTCAAATTTTCTTTCTCAAATATTTTTTCGCGATAGTGCGATCTCAAGCTGAGAAATCAATTTTTAAATTAAATTTATAGTAAAATGATAATGTCAGTAAAGCAAAGAAAGTAAATAAGAATCATGTTTCTAATGGAGTTTTCCTTAACAATTAGCGAAACTCGTCTAGTCAGATTGAATAATTTACGTTGAACATATTCCTGTGGATTGTGGCGCACGAAAAATCGTTTTTCTTCAAGATGCTATAGGAGTAGGTACTTAAATTTTTCACAAAATATAAAATGAAAAAAAAAAAAAAATCAGTAACTCTTTCTATTCGAACGGTTTCGGGAATACCCTTGGGATTATCAAAGGAAGCGCGAATTTCCTGAGAGTAAAAAGTTTTTTTGTAGAATGCTGTGGAAGAAGGACTTCAACCAAATTTCGTTATCAGAATACGTAAAGCTTTTACCAATCTTAATCAGACGTTTAACCGATACGTTTGTAATTTTAGTATTAGTGAGAAGAGAAAATCCCAGCGGGGCAGGTTGATTTTCTTTATTGGAACTTTGAAAATTTATTCACGGCCAGTTATTCCATTCCGTCCAGGTGGAAAAATATATTTAAAACAGATACATTTTAATCAAGAACAGAGAAATGTTTTAACAATTTTAAATTCTTCTATTAGCGCGGTTCCTCCCTACGTCTTTTTGTTTCAAATATATTTGATTAAGTAAAGATGGAATGGTTGGGATTCGGCTAAATAAACCTCAATATGATTTTGTTTTAAAAAATCTATATTTCGGACGTTTCGGCTACTCATTGGTAGCCTTCGTCAGCTAAAATGACAAAAAAAAAAGAAATTAATACAAAAACAAAAAAAATTATGATTGTGATAGGTAACAGAGCTATAGATACAATTAACTTATAAAAGAACCTATCGTCATAAATTCTTAGAATGAAAAAGTGAATAGGTACAATAATTGATTTTAATAGTAATTAGTAACGTTAATTGATTTTACAAAGAAATAAGAAGCTACATACCAATGACAAATATAGTAGCTAATAGTAGATAACGTTATAACAAAACAAAAATTTCAGGGTACCCCAAACCCTATACAACTTTGAAATTTCAAATGGGATCCTATACTTTCCAATACATCATTTTAAAAGATTTTTTACACCGAAATCAATGGTGCAATCAGATTTAAATTTGGTCAATTAATAACAAAGTTATGGCATAAAGGTCGAAAAAATGACAATAAATTTTGTTAACTGTTTTTAATACTTAAAAAATTCAAACTGCCTGCCTTCTTTGAAGATCCAAAGATTCGCTCTTCTTAGCCACTCTTCGTTGGTGCTCAGTGCGATGGACTGAGGAGAGACCAATCGACAAGCATTTTCCACCCTTTGGTGCAGTTCTTCAACTGATGTTGCAGGATTGTGATTAGCATAAACGATATGTTTCAAATGTCCCCACAAAAAAAAGGCTAACGGAGTTAGATCGAGCCACCGAGGAGGCGAACAGATGGGGCCGTGAGGTCCTATACACTGGTCCCGGTAGTGCCGATTTAAGTAATGTCTCACTTGCAGAGAATTGTGTGCGGGACACCCATCAGGCTGCAGTATCATTCTTTGACGATGCTGCAGAGGTACATCTTCTAGTAAAGCCCGCAATTGCTCTCTCAAGAAATTTAGAAACTGAGCTCCATTTAAATTATTTCGGTAGAAATAAGGACCAATTAATTTAAATCCGAGAAGTCCGCACCAAACGTTGATACTGTGAACCACCTGGTGATGACAAGCATAGGAGATTCTGGGATTTTCCTGTGCCCACGTTCGAAAAATCCAACGATTTAGCATACCGTTAGTGGTGAATTTTGATTCTTCAGTCCATAGGATATGAAGAAGCATGTTTTCATCAACTACCAAACTCGACCTTTGTGCAAGGAACGTTAGACACCTGTCGTAATGAGTGTCCCAGAGCCCCTGGACAAGATGAGAGCGATAAGGCTTGAAATTATAAGTCCGTAGTACATCTCTAATTTTGTTCTTTGAAAAACCTAAAACCCTTCCGGTATTTTGGAGAAAAGAATTTGGATTTTCCATAACATACAATAAAATATCCAGTTCCTCGTCGAAATTGCGCTGCCGATATCTTGGCCGATGAGCAACTGATCCAAATCTCCTCATATTGAGAGCAACACGAATAAATGTTTTGTGGCTCACTTGAGGACGAGCGGGAAATTTCTGGGAGTACAACACAGCTGCACAACGAGCGATACCACCACTTTCAATAAAACAATGGTACATTGGTGCCATTGACCATAGCAGTCGACGCACCCTAATTAAAAAAAACAAAAAAACAATGGTACATATCAACTTTTTCCTCACGGGAAATCTGCACTCTTCGGTTAGTTTTGACTAACTGATTAATTCTGAATGTAGGCAAGTAGGCATTGTTGTAATAGTTATCTATTTCCAGGAATTAAAAGTTCGCTTACTTAAGACCATTTGGATAAACAATATCAGTAAATGTAAACAGCTCTACCTTCACCGAACATAAAGGGGCTTATTCTGTTTCTTCTCTGCATCTTAAAAAGAAACATTTATTACGAATTACACCTAATAAGTTAATTATTTATTTACAAATTATTTCCCAAGTAACAAAAGAAATGCAAAGCAGTTTAAATTAATTAGTACCGAAACAATCAAAATGTATTTTGTTTCGCACTTTGTGTCATAACTTTATTATTGATTGACCAAATTGAAATCTGATTGCATCATTGATTTCGGTGTAAAAAATCCTTTAAAATGATGTATTGGAAAGTATAGAATCCCATTTGAAATTTCAAAGTTGTATAGGGTTTGGGGTAACCCAAAATTTTTGTTTTCTAAAAAAAGGTCAAAATCCTTAACTAGCCTAAACATTATGAAATACGTATTTTTTTTGTTTTATTATAACATTATCAGTTCAAGAGAAATTGAGCCGGGCCATCTAAAAAGGACACCCTGTATATATATATATATATATATATATATATATATATATATATATATATATATATATATATACATTACGTAGTTAGGATTAGCTATGACTTGGTCCTGGTGGCGTCCTCGGTGGCCTGGCATGCGGGGTGCACTTGCAGCGGTTGGTGCGGCGATCGCCATATTGGGGATGGAACTCAGCCCATGTAAATGTCTGTTTTTCTATTCTACATTTTATTAGCATATTATGTTTGAGTTGAATAACTGAATAGATTAGATTAGAACCCAGGTTTGTCCCACAATTTATCACTTGAATTGTTTTACTTTGCAGTAGGTATTTTCTTTACATACGATTACTTGATAAAAAGGTTCATACAAAGTTGAAATCTTTAGTTTTCCTAACAATCAACCAACCAAACAAACAGGAAAAAAGAAAAAGAAAAATAATAGTATACTTGGTGTAAATATTTAACTAGGTTTTTTTTTTTTTTTTTTTTTTTTTTTTTTTTTTTTTTTTTTTTTTTTTTTTTTTTTTTTTTTTTTTTTTTGAATGAATGAATCTTATGAAGAATATTGAATATTTATATCAAGTGTTTTCTGAATATTTAAAAACCATGCAGGCAGTTCCAAATTTCGTCAATTCTTGTTCCCATTATACCGAGTCCCTCCTGGAGCGACATCAGCTGCAGGCCTTTCTAAAAGCATTTGTGAAGTGACATAATACCACCTTCAATATCTTTCCTAATATTACCTTCTATGAACTTTCTTATTCCACCTATGAGTAGGACGGTAATGATACTCTTAAATAATTATATTAACAAAAAATATTGTGAAATACGTAGTTAATGAAGCTCTATTTAATTGTTAGACAAAAAAAAAAATTTCATCGATGCCTTGAATAATAAAATGGGAGACGGTAACGATCAGCAAAATAATCCAACTCTGACTTACCAGATCAAACACATCGACAAAACTGATACGTACAACATTTCTCTTCCGTACCTTCTGGGCAACAAAAATCAGTTTGAGAGAGCTGCTCCAACATCTATTTGGAAACAACTTGCTCTGTCCTGATATGTTTTCTTGTTACTTCATAAAGGCGGACGGTAATGATTTCAAAACTGAGGGACTTTAAAGGCATTCTTATGAAGTTAATTTTTTTTTATTTATTTAAATTTATATGGATTCACCTTAAATATTATTATTTTAAAATGAAACAACACATGAGCAAAAAATATAATATCCTTCCCCCCCAAAAAAAAAAAAAAAAAAATAGTAATGTGTTCAGGGACAGCGGACGGTAATGATTTTGTGTCTATAAAATTAATAATTTTGACATTCAGAGTGTAATTTTTAGCATTAATTTCCTCTTTATTCCATTAGTCATTCCAAGAAGAAAAAAAATTAAAAAATTTGGCCGCCTCAATTATATGGCCAATGGACCAAACTATTTGAATACTACTCATATATATTATGAGGTTCTATCTCAAGCGGTGCTTCTTCTCTCCTACTCTTGTCGGAAGAGCTTTAAATTTTAAATAATCGTTCACCCAGTTTAGTTTTTCATAAACTATATTTATCAAAATTTATATTTTGATATATTAATAATAATAATTTATTTTGAGATAGATGTTTCTTCATATTTGTATACAATAAACTGACTTTGCATTACAATAATTTGTTGTTAATATCATTCAGCGAAAGTACTTCATATATTGTTATAATGCCGTTATTATAAAGAACCTTTGGAAGAGGATGAGAACCAAAATGGGGGATTGTGTGCTGCGGGTTTGCCGATTCTCCCCTTAATCCGGGGTAGACTTCTCCAACAGATAACCCCGCAACCAGGCTCCACCTAAATTGGCTCTTTACTACTATTCCCCCACCATAAATTTATACTCATCCTCTGGTGCGAGATTCTATAAATTACAATTTAAAATAAGTACCACAATTCCTGGAGTTATCGGACGATTACCAAGCCACAATACACTGTAGTGGGCAACCATGATTTTACACATATGAAACGGTTCTCCATTTATTCACTTTTGCTATGTTATGTTATTTTAACTCAATTTGTATATATTTTTTCATAGGAATTAACACGTCACGCTGTAATTAAAACAGAGATCCTGAAGTTTCACGCTGGGGGTTTTGCCAATTGTGAGTTGCCTATCGTAATAGACCAATTGTGTGGGCGTGGGCATTGTGATGTACACTCAGTATGAAAATTATTTCACTAGATTTACCAAGAAATAATGACACTAACAAATATAATGGGCTTCAAGTATCGTTGTCAGGACCATGTCTTATTTTCTTCCACAAATAAAAAAGGAGAGAACAAATAATGGAAATTACGGAAAAACAAAAACAATAAAATAAAATAAAACAAAAACCTAAATGATAAAAAGAGATATAAGGCGAGTAATCCATAACAAAACGATAAAAATAAAATAAAAACTATGAATATCTGTTAAAAAATTGAATAAGTTAAATTTCGGATTATAATTTTGTGCTTTTAAATGTTTGAGTAGTTAAGGTATGTGTGGGCTACTTTCTGTCAGTAATCTGCGCAAGTTGCAGGTTGTATTTACAGTATAGCTTTGTCTGCTGTCCGTAAGTGTGTGGTTAACGGTCAGAGTTTTTAAACACAAATTAACAAGCTTAAAAAAATGATTAAGTAAGTTTTTAAACTTATTTTTAGTCTTTTAACCTCTTATTTTTATATCACATTTATTTGAAACAATTCTGATACATAGTAGGAAAAAATGAGATTGTACGATTAATTATTTTGTTTTTTTTCTAAGTTTGTTAATATAATACATTTTTGTATGGAAAATAAGACATAAAGATAGCCTAAATTTCTCACTTTAGTTACACCATGAACCAAAGAATCTACATCTTGAGGATTGTAGATACGACAAGCAAAGCCTGAGTAATTGTGACATTTCGACATATAGCCTTCCATATGAACGCACCTCAGCAATCGTAATTAAAGATTGAGCACAATATAGAAATCGATTTAATAGCAGTGCAAAACAAATAGTAATAAAAAAAAAGTAGAGTGACCCTATAGAAAAATCTAGCAAATAAATGTATTCAGTAGATAGGCAGAAGCTAATGACCAACAAGCATATGAGGCAAAATTGAATAAGTACATTGGAGGCCTCAAGAAAACTATCTCAACTAAGCTTATCAGAAAGTATGAAAATTGAATTGGAAAAGAAACTTCTATTAAAATTCCTGTGAGCTAGTTAGATTTATAAATTTAAATATATAAATTGATTAATGGACGTTCTTATATATATATATATATATATATATATATATATATATATATATATATATATGTTGGTGATTATTTTAGAAATTACAATTTAGATAAGTAGTCCGAAACGTTGAAATAAAGTAACAATGTTCATTGAGCATTCTGAAGCTACTTACTCAAATTGAGTAGTTTAATGTGATAAATCATGAGAAAACTAGTGAAAAGTAATTCCTGATCCTGAAATGATTTAATCTTTAACGACCAGGAGACTATTCCGTTTTTTTGTTTTTGTTTTTTTTTTAACTACACTGTTATGAAGTTTGTTGACACAGATAATTATATGCAAGTTGATTAAAACAGGGAAAGTAAAACGAAATAAAAAAATAATACAGAATTGGGAAGAAGCCAACCATTGTTGGTACTTCCAACAAATATTTCAATAATCGCAATAGGATCGGCTAAGTAGGTTTATCTCGGGGCCTCTGTCTTTTAAGTCGCCTTGGAGGTTTGTCTAGATGAGATTGTGAAGATATTTAAGAGAGACCTTTAAGATTAGGATGGTGAGGCAACTTAGGGTGGAACGTAGAAATGAAGTTTAAACTTGCAAAAATAATGGTTTAAGCAAGGATATGTACAACATTCTGTGTAAACATTCGATAAGTAAAAGCTCATGATAGAAATACTGGAAATTACCTGATCTAATTGTAAGTTAAAAAAAAATACACTAGCAGAATTTACAGCATTATTTACTTTTCTGTAAAGGGACCGGAAAGTTTGCTTAAGTCACTTAGAAAATATATACATTGCAAGGGAATTCTAGGAGGACCTGAAGCGCTCAAGTCATTGTCATTCAGAATCTCTATTGAAAAAAGAACAAGAGGAAGAAGAGCACGTAGAAGTATTTTCAGAACTGAAGGTCCAACAGGTTCTTGAAACATTTTACAAGGGAAAACGATAGAAATCGATAATACATTGAATGGAACTATAAAGGCTACATTCACTCTCCAAATAAAACCTTTCACCGATCCTTTAAATAAAATATTGGAACAAAAAAGCATTCCGAAAAAATAAAATAAATCGGACGTGACCATCCTAAACTACCACTTGGGATTCAAACAAGCAGGTTTGAAACATAACTTCGTAGGAATTTATGTGTTCTTCAAATGTATTTATTTGTTGAAGTTAACGAAGACTTATTTATGTGTAATATAAGAAATAGAACAAGAATTTTTATGGAAATCACTATTATTTTATTTTTTTAAAGTTATTTGACCTTTTTATTTTCAATTCAATAGATATTTTTGTATTCATCAAATTAGATGGTATTTAGATTGTTTTCAGATAATTATTAAATTCTGAATCAAATAAATTGACTACACTGATAATGTGTTTTTCCCCTTTATAGCACTTAATCTAGGATTATCGGTAGGTTTCTACTCTTTCTACATATCCAGGGAAACCTTTCCGTGAGATGCTACAATGAAACCTAGATTCCTAAATAAGGGGAGACTCACTAAATAATTTACAACTATGTTTTTTTTTGTTAACATTTTTAAATAAAAAAATTGAAAATGGCTGCTTATATTTTCTGCTTAAAAGGACCCCAGAATATGCCAATTCCTGTACTGAATGATTTCTTTATTCTCGGATCAACGTCTCATTTTTAGTGTCCTGAGTACTCAACAGTACATCTTGAGTTTCCAAGCCATCAAGACGTTTTCTAATATATTACTATGAAGATAAAGCCTTCGATTTTCAAAATTTTTGCGAATGAAATCATATTTTAATGGAGGAATTAGCTTATTTTTTACCCATTTTAGCTAAACACACATTCTTTCACATATTTAGTATAATATTTTGTAAATAAATACTGACAATTTCCTATTCCCTTTTCTATCAGCCAACAAACTTGAAAACACACTTATGTGATACTTGCTCTTTTCAAAAAATAACTTCCAATTCATTATCATTTTAAAAACCCTGTAAAGGAAATGTAAACCTTCTGTTTAGGAAGGAATATTCACAATATTTGAAGGTTTTTGTTAATTATAAATTTAGATAATTAATTTGAATATTTTATAATAAATTTATACAAATGGGTACAGGAGAATATTGTTTAAAGCTAATGGAACATGTTCCAAACACGAATTGAAGAGATTGTATGCAAAACGTGAGACTTCACACCAACAAGTACGGTCAGCTTACTAAATGTTAAATGTTGTTCGAGCGAGTCTAATGCTCCCTAATAAGATGTGAAATTTCATATGAGAGTGGTTGGCTGAAATGTATTTGTTTGATACAGCCGCCTGGGGGGCCTACGGGCATACGTGAATTGAAAGCGCAACTATACCCAAGTCCAACTTTGCACTTAGGAACTCTGCCCATTGTGTAGAAGTTCCAATACTCGGATTGCAAGACAGAAGGGAACTTGTATGTGGGTTATGGTTTCGGGGCATACATTTCATGGAAGGAGTGACGAGAGGAGGAAATATTAATGTGGACATAAAATAATGAGCAATGATTAAAAAAAGAAATCTATTTTTAACACTTTCTGGAGATCGTTAACGCTTTGAGGACATTGGCTATTGAGGTTGTACTCATTAAAAGGATCTTTAAACTATTTCTTCAAACCTTCATCAATCCTACCTAATAGATAAGGAGCTCCATGCTCAAATAATGGAGGGGGGGGGGGAATCTGTCTATTAGAAATTTTCGTTTTCTTTAGAACTATGGTCAACTCAACATCCGCTCCTTTCGGTAAAGTACCTAGATATTTAACCTCGGCCACAAAGTACCAAACCTTTAGAACTCACGTCAAAATTTATAAATTGTGAACTATTTAAATGTTTAAACTATTTTACTCTACGGAAACACTAAAACTATTATGCATTTTTTTTGCTTACAGATGTCTAGGCCATTAAGGCCGACATCCATGGTCCAGTTTTCTCAACGAGGCGAGATCCGCCATCTCCCGTGCGAGAATATTAAACTAACTCCGAAAGGATTAGAAGATATCCCAATATGAACCAAACCAATTTTATTCAAATTTAATTCTTTGTTGATGCGCCCCAATGAAAGAAAATGAGAAAAACGGAGTTCGAGTTGCGTTCCAGCATAAACTGTTAATACCCAAAGGTAAAACTCTCTTCTGATAGTATGCGAAAAATGTAAACACTAGGTCCCATAATACCTCAATGAAAAGTGACGATATCCAACCCAAACCGAAATTACTCAGCTTATTTTTAACGAAATCGCCATTATTAAAATCAATAATATTTAAAAAAAAATAAATAAATAAAAATAAAAATAAAAATTAGTACTATCCCCAGAATAAAACATGGTATAGCTGTGAAATGAAAAGTTTTATTCTCTTCAGGAAACTACTTTATACATGATACGAGCTTTCAGGAGCTCTGCCCAAGATATTTAAAAAAATTTACAAATCTGGCAATCTATAAATAAATAAAAAAAATTGATAAAATTAAGTAGAGAAACTGCAATAAATTGCTTACCTAAGGCTATCTGTTCTCTCAATCCCTTTTTTTAAGAAACCACTGAAACAAAAAAGAAAAGTTGTATGAAATTTCTAAAATCGCTCTTTTTCATTTCTTAACTTGAAAACATAGAGATCATTTATTAGGTAAGTGGCGATTTTGAACTGTTTTTATCTTTATGTAGTATGTAAAAAGTTAAGCTGGAAAAAAATATATTTACCTACCTACATATTTAGAAATATATATATAAAGAAAATTCCGTAGATATTTTACAAATCCATGATATAAGAAATTTTAAAAATTAAAACGAGTAAATCAAAAATAATTATAAAAATTGATATTTACTTATGTTAAAAAATGTGGTCAGTATTTAATTGGCACCTTTCGAAACACCAGTTTGAATATACGGTTAAAATATTAATCACAAGAAGATTTCCTCAATGTTATTACTAAGATAGAACTTCCACATTTCGCGAAGTATATGTAAAAACTCTTATCGTAATAATAGTGTAATATGAATATTTACTATCTACTATATTCTGATTGAATGATTAATTCTTCTTTGTATTGTACTTACATACTACTTATTATCCAAGTAATATTCGTAATTTCGGATTTATCTTAAAGACGTTTCTTTTGTATATTAATGTAAAATTTTAATTTTCGGGAAACCTCATTAAATAAATGGTAAGCAAAGAGAAAAACAAGCAAATTACTAGAAACCACTTTGAAACCACATAGTATGTATCCATTGAGGCCTAGGCTTCCTTGTAGTGAAAAAGTTGCCGGTATTAAATTACCCTAGAAAGTAACAAATGAAAATACTTTTTCTTGGTTCTTTTTGCTAAAACATTTCTGGCAAACTACTACAAATAAGTCAGAAATTACTTCTTTAGTAGAGGCTTTGTAAAATATTCCTATCCGTTCAATATCCGTGTAAATTGAATGCGTTTAAACAAAAAAGAACATTAATTAAAACTAGTCGCAATCCTCTTTAGCGCCTTGAGAAAAGTCACTTATAAGGATGATGCAATCTGGAAGTTCTGACGTTTCAGAACCAAAATGAATACCGGTGGTGCAATCTTGCATATTTTTTTTTTTTTTTTTTTTTTTTTTTTTTTTTTTTTTTTTTTTTTTTTTTTTATTTATTTGAAATCTGTACAAAATATAAAATGTACAATGATCAAGTGTGTTGATACAGATATTGATATGTACTTTATATGATCGAAACTGAAAAAAATAAAAAATAAAATAAAATAAGTACAAAATTTGGAAGAAGCCAACCATTGTTAGCACTTCCTAGTTATTTAACTAAGTATTTCAATGAATCCAGAGGGATCAGGCAAGTAAATTGTCTCGGGGCCACTGTCTCTTTAGCCGCCTGGGGGGATTGTCTGGATGGGATTGGGATGATAAGGATTGACCTTCAGGATTAGGATGGTGAGGCAATTTGGAGTGGAACGTTTGGAAACGGGTTTTAGCGAGGTCAAGGACAAATGGGATGTTGAGGTCATTGTGTAGGGTTTTGTTGGATACATAAAAAGGGGCATTTACAATTTTACGGAGGACTTTTGACTGGAATGCCTGTATTCTGTTGATGTTGGATGGTTTTGCAGATCCCCAGAGTTCGAGTCCGTATGTCCATATTAGCCGAATCTTGCATATAATATTGTAAGTACATATTATCATATATACTTACAAGCTGACCCGGCATTGTTTCGGGAATAATAATGTCCGACAACTATCTTGAGAGGAATAAAAAGCTTATTGTGAGAGAAAGGCAGGACAGCAGCTTCGTTCCCATCCTTACACCGTGCAGTTTACACGCTGGGAAGTGACACCGTTAGACGCCTGGCGGGAGTTATAATTGATCAGTTGTCAACCACCAATGGTTGAAAATTAATAAGTACTAATATCGCTATTTAAAAATTGGGATAGTTGGTAGAAGGGAGAACATATAGAGTTGCATGAACTTTTTAATGCCTCATCATGAACAATGAAAAATAATTCAGTCAAAAAAATTAAAAACAATGTTTTTTGGGTGGACCACCCTCATCACTTAAGGGTATAAAAATAGTTTACGACGTATACTCACACCTACCGAAAATACACATAAAATTTCATACAACTCAGTCTATCCGTTTAGGAGGAGTTTAGTTACTAACATTGTGACTCGAGAATTAAATATATATATATATATATATATATATATATATATATATATATATATATATATATATATATTTGATAGAGACGTGAAAATGAGCCGTTAAAATCCAGAAGGGAACCAATTTTAATACTTAAGTCAGAAAGCAATGGATATTGATTGTAAGTGGAACGAAGTGTCGGCAATCTATAAGAAAAATCGGAGTGGAAATGTCTAGAAGGGAAATATCACTGATCTTATACTTCCACTCTAGGTGGGAAAAGGTCAGCGAATGATATCGGATTGCGATAAAAGAACCGAATAGATGGAGCACTTCCATTCCGACCTTTTGTCGGGCATACTCGTTTTTTACTGTGAATCTGTTGTCAATTTCGTCCGGCACCATCTGTTTAACAGCACCTTTTTATGTGCAGGTAATATTTATTATCAGATTACTTATATCAAAAATCTCCTCTTAAATGACTTGTTAAATTGACATTCGCCGTTTTCCGATGAAGGTTTTTCTATTTAATAATTCACATAGTAACAACGGAAAAAGGTATTGGTGATCATTTTCAGAATAGGTCCAGTGACTAAATTAGTTTCTAGGCAATAAATTATATAAACATATATATAAATTTGATTATCTAGAACAGAATTTTAAACAATAAATTGGAGGCCTGGTGGCCGTGAGTGTCACAGCTTGAGCACACAACACTCCGTGCCAAGGGTCGTGGATTCAATTCCCACTAGGGGTGGTGGCTTTTCTTTAGAAAAAAGAAAAGGCACCAGCCCTATCCTGGCTAGATAAGGACGTTTAAGTTTAAATAAATTAACAGTAAGTTGATTTGAGTATTTATCTGTATAAATAATAAATAAATTACTACAACATTACTTTTTTTTTATTAGGCTGAATATTTCTGTGCAGATAAAAATTACCTAACTAACAATTTGTTAATCAAATGAGTCGTTCTGTTAACGCAAGGTAGTTTTCTATTGAAATTGGCCCTTTTCCCATGAGATTTAAATACATCTATATATATAAAAATCACGTGTCTTTCTGTTTTTTCTGTTTGTCTGTTTGTTTGTTCCTTATACAAATCTACTCCGTTTGACCGATTTTGACCAAACTTGGAATAATGGTAGGTCTTGATAGGAGAAACCTCCTCGGCTAGGTCAAAAAAATCTACCAGCTGTTTGTCTGTATGTTTGTCCCTTATACAAATCCACACCGTTCGTCCGATTTCGACTAAACTCGGTACACATGTTGATCTTAATCTGGAGAGTGCCGTAGGCTAGGTCAGAACCTCTACCAGCTGTCTGTCTGTATGTGTGTCCTTTATACAAATCCACACCGTTCGTCCGATTTTGACTAAACTCGGTACACATGTAGATCTTAATCTGGGGAATGTCGTAGGATAAGTCAAAAACGTCTTATAGCTGTCTGTCTGTATGTTTGTCCCTTATACAAATCCACACCGTTCGTCCGATTTTGACTAAACTCGGTACACATGTGGATCTTAATCTGAGGAGTGTCGTAGGATAAGTCAAAAACGTCTACCAGCTGTCTGTCTGTATGTTTGTCCCTTATGCAAATCCACACCGTTCGTCCGATTTTGACTTAACTCGGTACACATGTAGATCTTAATCTGAGGAGTGTCGTAGGCTAAGTTAAAAACGTGTTATAGCTGTCTGTCTGTATGTTTGTCCCTTATACAAATCCACACCGTTCGTCCGATTTTGACTAAACTCGGTACACAGGTAGATCTTAATCTGGGGAGTGCCGTAGGCTAGGTCAAAAAAATCTACCAGCTGTATGTTTGTCCCTAATACAAATCCACACCGTTAGACCAATTTTTACGAAACTTGGTATACATGTATGTCTTGATATGGGGGGTGTTATAGGTTAGGTCAAAGTCGTCTAGGACTCACAGTTGAGAGGCCACGGGTTCATAACAGTTACAGATTCGTGTTATTAGATTTTAATAATACTTATTTGGTTTCTAATTTATTTAGGCTCTTCTATATGCAGAAAGTAGGTGTAGCATGGCACGCCGGGTAACGCCTAGTAAAGAGATATAATTATTGCAAATCGGCGCTAATGACCAAGATGTAGATGCGCCGTTAAAAAAAAAAAAAAAAAAAAAAAAAAAAAAAAAAAAAAAAATTATTGCAAATATTTTAAATTATTGCCAGGAATAAATCTTTAAGTGGTAATTAATTGTTTTATGGAGAGAATAGTACTTAAGACGGCCAACTAATTAATGTATGGAATCTGTGGAATTAAATTGTAACTACCTTATTTAGTGACATTCATAGCCTTTAGGTTAACTACAGAACCCTCAACATTGTCCATAAGTTGCATTCGGCCAAGCAAATTAATGTGAACACGCCCTCAAAGTCTCGTGGAACTTAATTCTACAAAACGATAAGGTCGAGAAGCTTAAGCTGGAGTTTCTAACTTATGCAAAGTTATATAACTCAACTGTTTGCAATGCATCATAGAGATAAGCTCTATGAAGTAAGCTGATTACTTATCAAAATCTCCTAGAATATCCGAGATAGTATTATGCGTGAAATTATCAATAAAGAACACAAAACTGCAAAGAAATCAGGACATTACTCTAATATTAACAATTTCGGCTGAAAATGTGCGCACCGCAAGAATTTGAAGAAAATCGCCCCCTCCCCACAATCAAGAAAACTGAGTACATTCCTGTAAACAAATATACGAAATAAAATATTTTTGTATTTTTACTTTTGTATAGCCAGCTAATAAATAATCTGAAACTAAGATCTTACATGGCAGAAAAAAACAAATTGTGGACGTAAGCTAACACAAATTTAAAAAACGGAGGAGGAAGGTTTGATTGAAAGAAAACCAAACAAGAAGAGAAAAAGTTATATCAACCAGGTTCCATATTGGACACAAATTACTGAGTCACTCTTGCCACCTGGAAGGATTCAGTCTGGTAACCTCAAGGCACACTCTGCAAATGAGACGCTTAGCATATTTCACATAGTTTCGACCTGCTGACTATAAATCACCACGGTAGTTCTGTACTGTGTAGCTAGTTTCCTTCAAAAACGATAAAAACTTTACCTATTATGGCACATAAAAAATCGTTGTCACGAGTAATCCCTAATTCTAATAACGTGTTACATGTGATTCTTATTTTAAAAATTTGGATATTTATATACCTAGAAAAAACACTACACCACAATTTTGTTTCGCTTGGAACTAATAATAGAACTTTCATCCTGTCATTATATTTTTTTTTTTTTTGCGAGTAAGCGGTTTAGAATTCCGGATTCTAGGAAAAACAAAAACCTAAATGTTGTCCAGAATATATCTATTTGTTTTACTTCTCCGATGTTCGTATTTAATCTGTGAATTTTAATTCTATTTCCAGGACTAGTTTAACTGCCGACCATCCAGTTTTTCTACCCTCCCCCTCTTCAGACAAAAATAAATATTGTCAATATTTCTCAGAAATTTGGTGTAGGGATTAAGAGCTTCGCCACAACAAAAGGATTACATAATAAATAAGAGAAAAGTCCGACTCGCAGGAACTGCCTCATCTTAGCGCGGTTCCGTTCTTATCCCTAGTCTAATGTCGAAAGATTAAAATAGAAGCAGTTATTATTTTGTTGAGAGGAGATCGTTGACCGTTGATGATGCAAGGTAGGGATTGTCCGGGTTCGGTCACTGCTACTTCATAATACATACCCCATATGTGTATGTATGTGGGCATATATATGTACATATGTGTGCGTGTATATGTGTATGTGTATATGCATATATATAATATATATATATATATATATATATATATATATATATATATATGTATATATATATATATATATATTATATGTATATATATATATGTATATATATATATATGTGTTAGGTATATTTACATAGATATGTGCATATATTAGTGTTAAATATGTCCTACTTGTATTTACAGCCCTGATGAAGGCTTGAAGTTCAAGCCGAAACGTCGGCTCAATAAAACCATTTTTACGATAAAAGTAGCAGTGACCGAACCCCGACATTTATTGTTTTGGTTCCAACAGCCTTGAAAGGTAGGATTTACAATCTTACCTGGAAGGGTCGGCATCACTAGAAACATTCCCGCTAGTTACAAGGTCTTGGAATCTTGGAACTCTATATTTCTAACAATAAATTGTTTTTGTTATTTTACTAAACCTGTTTTATTTCGAATACATTATCCAACTATAAGCAATTAAAAAATAACAAGGAATAAAAAACAGACAAAAATAACAGTTCGAATAAGCGAAATCAATTACTTTAAAGCTTTAAGCTCTTACTTCTCCGATTGTCATCGCCTAATCAAAACTTTCATTAGAACCTTTTATGTAGAGCATTTAATAAGCTTTCTAATGGTATTCTTCCGTTTGCCAAGATTTTCAACCGTTTTGAGATATTAAGGAAAGTAAACAAAGTTACCAAAACTTTTCATGTCTGTTCATAAAATATTTTATTCCCCAAAATTTACATTATTTCTAGCAACAGAAAATTGGTCTCATTTTTCATATCCTGTTTTACACACAAAATTTTCCCAACATAAGAAATTACAAAAATAAAAATCAATAAAAAACAAAGGGAAAGAGACAAAAATTACAAAAAGAACGACAAAAACCCGTTCTTAAGAACAAAACAGACGTATTTGAAGTTTTAAGCACTTATTTCTCCGATTGACATAACCTAATCAAAAATAGTTTTGGAATATTTTTTGTAGAGAATTTAGAAAGCTTTCAAATAGTTTCTATCCACTTACCACGATTTCCCAACCGTGTTCGAGATATTAATGAAAGTATACGAAGTTCCCAAAACTTTTCTTGTCTGTTCATAAAATATTTTATTCTAACCCTTCCTTAACTCCAAACGTAACAAAACTTTCAACATATTAGTTTTAATGAAAGTAGAACATGCAGATAATGTTTCAACTGAATCCCGTAATTCTAAGTACCCAAACCAAAAACGGTATTCAAAAATTATTTTTCCAATTTTCTCGAAAACGGTTAAAGCTATCGCCTTGAAAGTGGTTCCATTCGTTTTCCTAGCCCAAGAAGCCTATAAAAAGAGTACTTACAA
This sequence comes from Gonocerus acuteangulatus, assembly GCA_946811695.1. Classification (NCBI taxonomy): domain Eukaryota; kingdom Metazoa; phylum Arthropoda; class Insecta; order Hemiptera; family Coreidae; genus Gonocerus; species Gonocerus acuteangulatus. The sequence goes on from OX328126.1 coordinate 56,735,774, forward strand.
GCTTATGAACTCAAAAACGTAAGCGTTACGATTTTTTTTTGCGCGAATTTCGCCCCAAATGCCATCTTCCAGTGGGCGGATTTTGCTGGTTAACAAACTTGACCTTTCAAATTGGACGACGGATTTTTGTACCAAATTTCATCAAAATCGGACCATCAGGGAAGCCAGAAATGAGCGAACAGACAAATATATTTATATATATATATATATATATATATATATATATATATATATATATATATATATATATATATATACATATATATACAAATTTGAACTACCATCATTTTCGGTTTCCAGAGGTTCTGAAACGCAAAATTTTCTAGTCTGCACTTCCGGATTGTTTCATTGTATTAACCCTATAAGCGGGGTTCCTCCCTATGAGGGAGGGAGGAACCGCGCTAAAAATGTACTATGAATCTTATATAACCGATTCGACAAATGAAATTAGTAATGAGATGGAGGTAGTTAGGCGTTTAGGTGATCTGAGATCAAGGGATGGTTGAGGCTAGGAGAAATAAACGTCAAATCTTCAAGCACTAATCTATACTGGACGTTTCGGCTGCACAGTGAGGATTTGTGCCCGATTCTAATATAGATTTGTGCCTAAAAATCTGACGTTTTTTTTTTTTCTCCTAGTCGAATCAGTGGTCCTCTGATTTAAAATTAAATTAGATTGCCTATTATTACTAATTAGTTTATTTTAATTTTTAGCACTATTAAAATATCGCTTTTTACACAATTTTTATAACTTCTGATATTTTGTATCTAAGTATATACGTAAATGTGTGTGTGTAATAACACAACAGCGGCCAAAATAACAGTTTTTTAGAAAGTTACAATCTTACATTTATAAATTTTAAGCTGCAAAATAAATGGTTTGTTAATTAAAAAAAAAAAGTTTTTAATTTTCATAACTGTTGATGATCAAACTATCATTTAGTTCATTAATGACACGGGTTGATTTAAAAATTTTAAAGTACATATTTGTATTAAAATTCAATTTGATTTCATCTGAATTTTAATTTTTACTTCTTTTTTTATAATATATTTTTATGATTAATTGTTACTATGTATACGTGTTTATCTTAAATACAGTTAAGTATGTTAAATATAATGATATAATTTTGTCATGTTTATAATGATATAATTTTGAAAATCTTAAAATGATATGATTTTAAAATGTATTATATTCTCCACTTAAATGATGTTATCGTTCAAAAATTAAAATGTATATTTAGATAAGAAGTCTTGTTTCGTAGAATAATAATCGAAACATGACGTTTTTAGTGAATGTAAATTTAATTTTGTTCTTGATTAATACTGGAATGCTTCACAAACAATTTAATATAAATTCTAGCACACTTTTAATTAAAACACATTTCAATTAAAACTAGCGATTGGATTGTGTAGGATATAATTTCATTTTATTGTACCATTTCATCATTACTGGATGAAAGAAAATTTAATTTCGCAATCGTTCTGCTTTCGATATGTTGTATGATATGATAAACTATATTCTAAAAAAATGATTAGCTTGACACATTTATAAAACAATTCTAATTAATATTTTTAATTCAATCGTATACGATTGAAGAAAGTAGAGAGAGTTTTCGAAAATCAATTTAAATCCTACGCGGGAAACGTAACCTGAACGATAAAATCAAGTAATATGGGGAAATAAAAATCGATTGTTTTAAAATTTGTTTAATTTAATATTGAAAATCATTAATAAAATAAGTATAAATATAAAATCTGACAAAATTAGTAAAGCTGGAGATAATAAAAAACAAAAAATATAAATACAATAAGTAACAAATAGGATTAATATATGTAATTAAAAATAACAATTATTCATCACTTTTAAATTCCAATACTTATTAACATACTGTGAAACATATAAAAGAATTTTCATGTGTTTATATTTATTTAAACACTGCAAACATAGAAATACCTTTAATAACAAAGGAATATATGATGATCTACTATTCTATATTGTAAAACTCACATCAGCCATAAGAAATATCAAAATGCGTTTTTTTAGTTCATATACATCCTTAACTTAGTAATTAATTAACCTAATTAAATTCTGTTTGCACCATTGATTTCAGTTTAAATAATCCATTAAAATTATGTCTCATAAGAATCATTTGAAATTGGATGTTTCACTGGGTCTAAGACACCATATATGTTTGTTTTTTTTTTGTTTTTTAAACAGGCTGGAAACTAAAAATAGGCTTGAAAACATCAAATACCTAAGTATTTTTTTTTCATGACGTTATCCGATTTAGACAGCCATACAAGGGGACGGCCTGTATAATTATTATACTCCAGAAAGAAACATTTAGACATATATATATATATATATATATATATATATATGTGCGTATATAAATATATGTTTTCTTATAAAACTACTTGGATCACTACATATCTCCAGGCTAACCCCTAGCTGAGTTTTATTCTGCTCCCGTGGATTCCAATTTCGAATGGTCTCTAATTTAAGGCCTGCAACTGGAAGGGGGAAGAAATCCGAAGGAAGATCTAAAGAACAATGCCAATGAACCCTCGCTAGCTTCCCACTGAAATATTAACTAATGCCGAAAGAAGCAAGTCCCCTCCAATTTGGACTTGGGCCAGCAGAAATTACACCCTAACGACTCGAGTTATCTTCGCTGCCGTATCAAGTGTCGCGGATTTTACCGATAAAACGTGACCGAAGAATACCATCTTGGCTACCTGTAACAGATAAACATCATATGAATCTCCTTATGATGATTAGATAGTTAGCCGTCGAGGTGATAAGTAAAGATGGAATGGTTGGGATCCCAACCATTCCATCTTTACGAATCTCCTTATGATCATATCTGCTAGGAATTCCGATTTATATTTGAGCCAGGAAGAAAATTCTTTTTTTAAATCCATATTTCATAATTTCCGGGGTATGAACGTTAAACCAGGAGCTTTTTGCTAAAGGAATTATTTCCAGACCTTAAGAATTTCGGTTGGATGAAAACCTTTAGGAGACAGGAAGAGAAACGTCAAGGTTGATGGTAAAGGTTAATGCATTTCTGCCATCAATCAAGCGTTAAGGAATTGTATCATAAATATTAACATAATAAAATTGTTAAAAACCTTTTAAGAACATTAAAAATATTGGTGTAAGAAAGAAGATGTAAAATAAATTTGAACTAACATTAGAGTATTAAAAATAGCCAAACAGAACACTAATTGTACTAATTAAGACTACTTTAATTGAGTAAAATTGAAATGTATTTGTAAGTCATCTCTAAGAAGAAAATAATATTGGGCGATTGTGAAAAGAAATATTTCAACAACAAAAAGCTTTATACGTAGAAGCATAATTCCTAAAGAAAATACAATAATGTAGAACTTGACCATGGAACAGATTTCGTCGTCCCAGAAAGTTCTATGCCCTTAGTCACTGAAAACGTTCTGGAAACTAAAATACCTGTGGAAAAATGTTTGACTTTTTTCATCCTTCTGCAGAATTTAATACTTCATTCCAAGAAAAGGGGGTATAAACCTGCTGTATTTTAATTTATATACTGTACAAATTAAAACTTTTATTATCAATATAATATTAATTTATTAAAAGAATGTTTTATAAATCGATAAAATCATCATATTTCTATGATTTAATATTTGTTCATGTATGGAATTATTGATAAATTTTAGTGTTTTACCAATCACGAACAAGCGTACAACCACCTTTACCTTTTATAATATTCTCCTAGTATATTTGAAGGTGCTTCGTGTTTTCCATAGCGGGCCTATTATTTTGATGATGATTCAGCCCGCACGCAAGAGGCAACGACATTGTAGAATATCACATTTCCCGCACGACAACTGCCTCAGGTAATAACAACGTGTAAACGAAGCTTACAGCCACTGTATAACTATCCATATGCATTCAGACAATATAGACACATTGGCCCCAACTCTTCCATGTGTTTTACTCACAAAATGTGTCATCAACCTAATGGTTTTTAGCTTAATTTCTACTTGCAGACAAAACAACCTCTCATCCATTATCATATTGAGCCACTTATCTTCATTTAGTCTATGTTTTTCCATTTTCCTAGATATGTGTTTTTAATGATTTTCTGTTTAAAAAATAAATCGTTTACAAGTAATAAGTGGGAATATTCATACTTTTTTTTTTAATACGACCATTTTGAACGAAACAGCTTCATCACCACTGTTTGTTTTCCTATGCAGCTCAGGTTATTCCTGAGGCTAGCCTTCCTTTCGTGCACTTGAATCACACACAAGAAACTTTTTATACAATGGGCCGTAAGGATTATTCCACCAAGTTCCTACGGCCAAAACCGTATTAATGTTCCTGCGATTATCTGTAATTGTAAATATTATGATGTACATGACCACATCTGGCTAAGACGATTCACTCTGTATAATTTTTACATGTACATCTAGAACCACAAATATGCCACTGAAATTATACATATACATCCAATATTACACATAATTATAAACCTGTACATATACAATTATAACCTAGTAATAGAAGTAACCTCAACAAAATAAATAGGAAATACCAAAACAAAACAAATAATCTCAGCGTGACATTTTTAACATTGAAAGCTTTGGAGTAATTGAATAATAATTTATTATTTATATTATTTTAGCACCGCCACTTTCGCTGCTTGCAATATATCAGTGAATAAAACCGTTATCCGTTATAATAAATGGTAAAACAACAATAAGCGAAAAATAAAATGTTGAACATAAATCTCCTGAAGCAAATTGAAACCCACTGGAAATGAAAAAAAACACACTTTTTTTTCACTCTAGCACTAAACTTTTTAGTACTATACCTTTTTCCTGAAACAATATCAGTTCAAAAATATGTAATTTGTTTTACAATTTTTTTCCCCATATTATGAGGAACTATGGATTACGTCCAAGTGACAGGAGCCTGTTTGAACACGGCATAAATGGATTAATATTTACCTAGTTTGAATGAGATTAACGGATGTTGCAGTATATTTGCATGAGATATCATGTCAAACATGTTCCTCCTCGCTCCCATTCATCAGCACATTAACATATAATGAGACCCTTCCTCATACAATACTAATTATGAATATTCAGCAGTTTAGCTTCCATTCAGGCGAGGGCTAATGCCTGGTTTCAATTACATATTGACACTTGTCGAGAGAGAGGTATGTAGATTCATTTTTCGCATCTGATTGATCTAATATCTTGTTTCAGGGAATTTAGCTATTTAAATGAATATCCATCGTGGATTAAATAGATTAAATACAAAAAAAAAACCTTGAATCTGCACGATTTTTCTATTTTTCCATACCGCATTGGTCCTCAAATAATAATTTTAGAGGAACACAAACAAATTGTTATATAACCTTAGGGTTTTAGCATATTCCGTAGAATGGCATATATATAAATATGAATGAATGAATATATATATATATATATATATATATATATATATATAAATATTTATCAGCGACAATTTAACACAATGCAAGCCACAAGTTGGTTAATTAGCAAGATTGTTTAATTTTGATTCTGGAGGTTCCTAAACATCCAATTACAACCCGATTTATTATTATGATCCCAGAGCTGTGAAGACAAAGAAATCCGATACCCCTACTGAAATTTTCTTCCGGTTTCAGGTAAAGTGTCACTTTTTCATGAGTAATTTCAATTTATACGGAGCCTTAACCTTACGCCACGTCCGAAATAATAAAATGAATGCGGTTGTTGCCAAACAGCTGTATAGAATGGATAATTCCGAAAAACACTTTTCAAGCAGACGCTTCTTAAATCAAAAGATAGGTTAAACCAACTGGTATCTATATCTTTTAATTATATCCTATAATATTCGTATAATTAATCCTGCATTGTGTGACAAATTATATGTAGGGGAATTCGGAGAGCTAATAAGAAAGAGGATAATACAGAAGGTTAAACCGTAAATCAATAACTGCTAATTTTAATTAGTAGCATCTTTTGGAACAGTGATTGCGGTTATCAAACAATTATGAATTAGCTTTAGAGAAAATTTAATCCTGAATTCAAAAAAGAAAGGTAGCCCTAAAAAATAATGTATACAAACAGAAAAAAAACGGAGTGTTTCTACAAATAATGACTTATGTCTAGAACAAAAACTAATTGAAAGATACGATTGGCAGCATTTATATTTATCTTTTTTAATGTATTTTGAGTACTTTCATCCACTTTTGATACACCTTGTATACATTTTGTTATCAAATAGGCCGTTCTGATATTTTCCAAAACTTCATTCACGCGTGCAACTTCAATTATATATAATAAATATGATCAACTAATTGTCTCAAACTGCGCATTATGCCTTTGAGCAACTTCTTATAAACTCTTTCCTTCACATGCTCCCAGTTTATAAAATTACCTTCTAAAGGTAGAGGAATGAAATTTGAGGAATAAAGTCACAGCCACTTATTCTTATATTATCCTTCCCTTCTTAAGGCCTACGGAGGAATTTCATATACACTGCCGTATTTTCAATAAAGCCAGGTAAAAACCTCTTTCACCCTGACGCTAGCGTTTTTTCTAGAGCACTTCAAAAGGGTATTAATATCTACCTCGGAAAGAAGAGCTAGTCTACTGGAAATAAAGCCATGGTCATAATACTGAAATCATGATTTATTTTTTGTATTTAATTCACTTCGGTATATTAAATAGGTTTATTGATTGATTGACATCCCGCAAAAAGGCGATTTTATTGTTCTAAAACTCAAGCAATGTACATAAATTTAAATTACAAATGCTCTCCAGCAGAAATATACCGGACGAAATTATTCTATTTTTTTTTATTATTATTTTTTTAGGGGCTCACATCTTTATCTATGAACCTTCATACAGATTGAAAAATACATACTTCATTTACATTATGTCATCATTTTTCCAATTTATATTTAAACATAAATAAAATATATACATGCATGCATAAAAACCCCCAATTAATTTAAAACAACACAAATATTGACAACACAAAATATAAATCAAAAACTATTTATAAGATAATAAAAATAAAGTACGCTATATATATATATATATATATATATATATATATATATATATATATATATATATATACACATATAAACATTTGAACTCCCGTTATTTTCGTAATCTATAATGTTACAGTCGGCACTTCCGCATTACGTTTTTTTGTCCTTTTGTGTATACTGTCTCTACCCGTATCAGTCATTGGCAGTTCGATGTTGTTATATTTCTTCTTAGTGGCCTACATCATTGGTATATTTTAATATTTTTGTGCTACTCTTTCGTCATCCTGCACGATTTCAGCAAGGCTGTCTTTAACCCTGGAATCACAACGTGAAGTCACCCGTGACCGCTGAGTTCTGTAAATATTTGTTATTTCCTAAAAATTCCAGCTGTTAAACATGTCCGATCTTGTACCTTCCTGTCCTGACAAGGTGATCATAATAGAGAGTCGGGCTTTTCTCATTCTTATCCCTGTGAACGAATATAAAGCCTTTGGGTCACGGGCAACCCCACGTTGTGGTTTATGTAATACTTTTATTTATCGAATGTAGTATGTCTAACGATAAATTATTTTGCACTGAAGATGAAATTCACAATGAGTTGCTTTGGCAAATTATAGAAGAGAAAACAGAGAGTTGTGAGACGTTTTGAATAGTGAAGCCAGTGAAATTGGTGAAGTATGTGATACGAGTGAAAAAGAGGATGGCCATATATATGATGTGGTGTTTTTGATCGTAAAAAAGACAGGAAAGCTGTAACACATTGTGCAAAGTGTAGTAAGAGTCTGTGTGCTGAACGCAGGCAAAGTATATCTGAAAGTGTATAAATGAATAACAATATTTTTTATTGTTTTGATCATTATAATGTGCATACATTCAAGTCACTATATTTTTTCCCTTTTACCCCAATTTTACATATCATAGTATTTCTTTATTCTAGCAGTCAGAAAGACAAAATATTATAGGAGAAAACGTTATATTTAATGTTGATATTCAGAGGACAAATTATCAAATAAACTTATGTCTAAATTTGTGGTATTTTGATGTTTGATTTCCCAGTCCCCCATTTTACAATTAAATAAGATTATTTTGTTATAAATTGTTATATTATACATGGTAGTCATCTTAAAATACCATTTCAGAAATATAACACCAAATTTGTAAAAGAATTACAAAAGACTAGACGGGGTCTTATATGACCCCACGTTGTGAAATTTGTAACAGCTTTATCATGTTGTGATTCCAGGGTTAATGTTGTTCACTTTCCTCGCCCGGTTGTAACCCGTAAATTCTTTTATGAGGTGTTGACCCGTTAATATATCATTAAAATATTTACAGATTGGATGGTGGAGTCCTTTTAGAAGATAATTTTGAGTTATTTTGCTATAGCCAATTCGCATTCATGCCAAAAACACTTCCTCCCTTCGTTCTGTTCAGCCATTCAGAGGTATTCCAAACATTTAGGGTTTCTTTAATGTTTCTTAGTTTTGTATATATTTCTAACCACTCGTTAGTCCATAATGTCAGTATTTGTTTTTTAATAAATATTTTTAAATCATGTCTGTACACCTGTCCCATTTTTGTGATATCGCTTTGTGTTTCCCTTGCATTATTGGCTTATTTGTATGCTTTCTCATTAATTTCAATATCCACGTCTGAAAAAGAGCAATTTATTTATTTTGTTTTGCAAGATTTTTCCTTATTTCTGCTATTTTAGAAAGACCGTTCTTGAATTTCGGCAGCGCCTTCATCATGCTGAGTGAGTCTGTTATGATAAGGTGCACGTTATTTTTAGAAAAATCTAATATCTTCCATGATCTATCAAATCGCAAAAGATTCTCCTGTAAATATACAATTTATTCATGCATGTTATATTGTTCGGAGTAGTTGTCCCTTAAAAAGGCGCACCTTTTTTGGGAGTTATTTTTTGAAGCATCTGTATATGTTTTACTGCAGTCTGTGTAATTTTGAACATTGCTGAGTTCATTTAGAAATTACAGGAGCAAGGGGAGGACAGAGATTAGATTGTAGATATCCATGGCTAAGTAAACAGTTCTAAATCTTTAACCCATTAAGTACCATGATCCCCAATTGGGGATCATCAGTTTTATTCATTATTGAGGTGGCAGAACTGACTATTTACGTATCCTCGAGGAAATATCTTTGTTAAAGCCTTCCTTTACAGTATCCACCAACTGTTTTTATAAAAGTGTGTTATTCTGGTGATTATTATCTGAGAAAGACCAAAAAGCCAAGGTATGTAGCACAGACCAAATATACTGTTTTTCAATTGATTCTATAATAGTTATGAAATGACTAATATTCAAATAAGTCTGCATGCTCTTAGCACATATATCTGTGATTGTTGATTTATACAAGATTTTATGGCGGTACCCATTTGGGGATCATGGTACCATAGGTTGTCTTTTATTTTTAGAATGGCAGCTAAGCAATTTTGACCAATGGTCGAATTGGAGGAAGTATTGCATGATCCAAACTTGTTATTATAATTTGACGATGATGATGATGCGGACACAACTATTGATATTGTTGAGCTACCTCCTGATCATGTGGATATTGTTACTGAATAAGAAGATATAGATGAAAATGATCTGGAATCTTCATATGTAACAGAAGTACCCTGGACACTTAGAAGAGTGAAGAGATTTTCTACACAATCTAAAGGAAAAATAACAATAGACCCACCACACTGCATTGCTCAATATTACAAATATATGGATGACGTAGATAAAATTGACTGGCTGCTGAATAAGTACCATGTAAAACTTCGTGGGAAGAAGTGGTACTTCTCTATCTTTACAAACATATTAGAAATAACTATTGTGAATGCTCACATTTTATATGTCCTTGCAAGTGGATCAAGTACTCTTTTGGAATTCAGTAGGAAAATTCCCCTGGGTTACCTGAGAGGCCATCTATTCCAAACCCACACAACTCTGGAAGGCCATCATTTACTTAGTTATTACCAAAACGAGTTACTGTTGAGGACTAGAGGCAAACAGGGCACTTCGACATATGAAGGGAAACAAAGGAAATGTGGAGTTTGCAAAAAGAATACAAGGAAGCAATGCTGACAATGCAATGTTGCTCTTCATGTAGAATGTATGAAAATGTGGCACAATTCTTAGAAAATAGTATTTTTACATTTCACGTTTTTTTAAATGATGCCTATTAATGCTTTAAATATTTTACAATTATTTAAATATGTGAATATTTATATTAAATTTATTTTAAATATGATATTTATTGACACCCTTATGAGCCATGATCCCCAAATGGGACTTCATCAAAACTTACATGATTCATACCTTGTAAAGCATTATTTTCAAATATTCAATAGTTTTATGTAGTTTTAGAAACAATTCATTCAAATAATCAAAGAAAATCAAGAAAAAAAAAGTTGGTACTTAATGGGTTAATTATATTGTACAATTTTTCAGAGATCACTTCTAAGCTGTATCGTAAGAAATTATGACATGATGAAGAAATGGCTTCTATTAGATATGTAGGTTCTATAACCAGGAGACTTGAAACAACATTACCTAGAGTCTTAGAGAAATTAAGAAAACTCATTCAGCAAGGACAACATTACGGAATGAAAATGCTTCTGAGGAAAACACTCGGATAGAATAACTTCAAGGAAACGTGGAAGATATTACACGTGTTGGTGAGGAGAATGAAAACTACCAGGGTTGTATTCAAGCTTGAAATTGGTAGGAGTTAAAGTTGGCGAAGCTGTGTTACACAACGACACCCAAGATCTGACATATAGAATTGATGAACTGAGAAAAGGGCTTCGCGAGTTACCTTCTCGGTTGATCTTTCTTGCCCTTTTTGTTTCTGTTCTTTTTCAAGTATTCTCTGTTTCCTCATATAATTCCAAACGACATGCCGTTTTAATGATAAGATATCTTTCTTATTTTTCTTGTGCTGCAACGAACTAACAATTTAATAACAGAAAGTAATGGTAAAATTGTGTTTTGAATTTATGAGAAATCACCCCATCAAGACAAAGGGAGAAAATTATTAACCGGTCTCTATGGTACGGAATTTTAATTAAAGTAATTTATTTGTTTATAAATTAATATAAATTGCACCGTAACAAGGGCGATATATTCATGCATGTCGCAAGAACCGACATTATCCGTTAAAAATAACATGATGAACAAGTCAGGAGTCTTTGGATATAATACAAAAGAGTTAAAAATAAAAGAAAGGACAAAAAAATTAGTTAATAAATGAAGTGGTTTTAGAATAAACTTTGGACTACCTCCTTCTGTAAGAAATTCTTGTTGGTCGTGTTGAATGTTCAACACGTTTTCTGCGATTAGTGATTACCTGATATTCCTCACTGCAGATCGAATTATTCATGTGCTACTTGAGGCTGTTATTTATTTATTTTTTTTTTTATTTATTATGTTTTATGTATTATCGAAAAAAAAACAATTAAGCTAAACAGGAAGTAGTTAAATATTTATGTATTTGTATGTTATTATAAGTATGTCAGCCGACTGCCAAGGTCATTAATTCATCAGTTACAACAAACATAAAAGATTTTTTTTAATGTTTATAGTAGTCGCTGACTTGCTAAAGAATGTGCTGAGCCGATAAAAGTATTTATGGATGAACGATTTGCAACTTGCATTGAATTGGATTCGTCGGTTGTCCATACCCTTCCTGAAAAAAAAGAAGACACTTTTAACCGACGAAATAAACGGCTTTCTTTCCTTTGGAGGGAGTGAAAAACTACCCTTTATCTCGCAATTGGCAGTCAATGTTATGACATTGTCCAATATGATAACATTAAATTGTCAAAATTCTTTTTGATGGTTTGCGGTTGAAGAGAACGTAAATAAAGTTCCGAGGAGTTATTCAGAAATCGGTAGGTTAGAAACTTGTTGAGAGTTTGTATCATGTAGTTTTACAGGCTTCATCCGAACACACGGCTCGTGACACACACAATTGACGAACTAACAAAAGGTCTTTTGATACTTTTCAGAGGCGGGGAGAAAGCATCCATCTCCACTCCAATGGTGAGGTCTTATATCCCTCCAGGCTTTTTCTGCTTCTATTCAATAGACTTGTTCTCGCATTCTTTTCTATAGAATAAACGGCAGTATCACGCAGCTATATATTCAATAAAATAATATAAATAACTTCAAACTTCTGGAAATATTATAATTCGTTTTCATTTCTTTCTTCTTTGAAAAATGTGACGCCCAGTTTCTTCGTTTATAGAATTATTATTTATTTTTATGTCGTTATTTATATTTTTCTGTTCTCGTTTATGTTGTTTAAGTATTTTAATGACGGAGTAGAATAATTTTAGTGTACCCTAATTACAGGTTTTGGTAAAATTTTAACTTCTTTCATCCAACACCGGCTTATGGGGTTAACTCAACAATGACCTATTCAACTAAATAATTTTATATATTTATCTCAACAGTGGCACACTAAATATGTTGTCATAAATTGTAGTGCCTTTTCTTTATTTACAGTTTTCGTCTACATCTTTATAATTATTCTGTTTATTGGTTTACTATATGGTTTGTTACCCAGATATTTTGTTTTTTTTTTCCATTACTGCGGATCAGGAATTCATTACAGAAAACATTGCACAATTTTAAGAGTAAACCGCTAAATCGTCACAAACATGTTAAACTATGGAAATTCATTTTATATAATAAAAACAACAACTTTGGGCTTATTTTGGTACATGTTAACCCCCCAAAAGTGTCTGCCATACTGCTTATTGTAAAATTGCCTTAATTTTACATTAAAGATTGTTGGCTTCTGCATAAAACACTTTTTTCGGGCAATATTTTTTTAGAAATTTCCCCTATGCGCAGTACCTGGTGTTCCAAGGTACGTTTAGCCGACACATATATACACCTACTTATCTAGCCAAAAAGTACATTATAGCAAAATTTCAAGGTGCATAAAACACTTCATGAAAAGTGCGTTGCTAGTCTCCGACTATTAGAGATGTGTAGCCAACCAGAATCGAATTTATTGTAAGTTGAAAAAGCCCATTTAGGGTCCCTAGATCGGATCGAGTAATGTTGCCGTAAGATTTGGGATGGCGACCAGGCATAGAGTCCAGGAAGTATTTCTAACCAATTTAAGGAGGACGGTTGGGGGCAGCAAAAAACTGGGTAGAAGGTCGGGAATCCAAAAACGGGCCAAAAATACAACACGAATATATATATATATATATATATATATATATATATATATATATATACGAATTAGCAGCAAGAAATAAAGAAAAAAAATTATTGAATAATATTCATTATTCAGGCGATATTAATTTTCCATCCATGGCGGGTTTGAAGAGAGCCTCTTTGAAGGTATTTTCTCAAAGAGAACCTCAGAAAGACAGCTTGATTGATTTCCTTACAAAAGAGAAGTCCAATATGATCAAGAGGAAGTTCACTGATTAATTCAGGTCTATTTGGCCTTCCAAGTAAACATTCCCTTTCTTCATCAGGTGCAGTACGCTTTCAAAAGGTGTTTATCATATCAACAATGCTTTTGATTAAAAGAAATATAGCTTAATTATTTGCTAATCATATAATTACTTGGATTTAATTATATGTAACCAATTATTATTTTATATTTTATCAATATCGTAATTTTAATAGAAAATAATAACGCCAAGCGTTGCTAGTTTTCTTGTAAGTAAGTTCAAGCTATAAGCGTAAAACTTAAGTTCATACCGCCTTGGTTCCAATAGTGACCATCATTTCCTGTATAGCCGACGATGATATGGCTGTTTTGTCCAGGGACATGTTTTGAATAGTCCGGGAACTTCTATCAATTCTAAATTAACACACTGACCTTGGCAATGGAAAGGCGCACTTGTTCTTGTCTCGTTATTAATGCTTGTGAAATTCAGTGGTACCGCAATCAAATAAGAGGAGTCTCTAACGCTTATTGTTTCCAAATGTTGAATGAACTATCATAACGTCCAGCATATTGGTTAAATATCTAGCCATAACACTAGAAATAAAAAAAAAAAAGACCCACCGCAGCTTTATTCTTCTTATACATGACTCAGTGAGAAGATCACAAGTGAATAATCCTTTATTCAGTGTTAACGTATGGATGCGTTTATGGTAACACAGATGACCGGGAACCAGTTACTGTCTGCAACGTCAGGGATATCTGTCCATTGCAAACACGACATCCTATCCCACGCCATGAGCCTGACGGTCGAACAATAACTACGATCGTAGCTCAAAAACTGTTTTGATGCCCAACTCGAGCTGAGTATATTCGGAGAACATCAAAAACATTAGGGGAATGCTGAAACTCAGTTCTTGGATCAATCAACTCGTACCAGAGATCTCGGGCGCAAATATCTGATTCTTACTGGCTCGTTGCTTCGATCTGGAGACAAGCAGATAACAGTTCAGCCAGTCGTCTAAATAGGTGGTTCTTAGAGTAAACAAAATAAAATACCGGTTGAATTATTTAGAGTTGCCATTCGCACATTTGCTATTCTTCTGGGAAACCTGGCTCTTATACAAAACAAGCCCGAGAAACGTCTAATAACACTTTGATAGACAGTCTGGCAGACTGCAATTCTTTAAGGTATCCAGAAGTCCAAAATATAGAAAGATTTCAATCCGATGCAGCAGAACACAACTCTTTCTGGCAGAGAACAAAAGAATTTCTGACTACTGGATTAGGTAAGAAAAAATCAATAAGCTTTAAAAATCTGGGATGGACACTCTTTCTATTAGACTTTAGGATTTCTGCGGCCACAACTAAGAATGACACCTGTGGGATCCTAGCCAGATCCTTCAATCTAAGATTTTTCTAGGGAAACCATTCCCTCGATATTGGGCGGGACTAAGGATCACGACTGAGGCAGAGGGTAGACTACTGACGAGTCTCATTACAGGGTTCTATGAGCTTACAAACATCTCAATGTCGTAAGATCTTATCGGTCTGCAAATAGAGAGAACCTATAAACCCTAGTTCATTCCTTGTCAATGCGAACAGATTCTGTATTCGCCTTCCTTGAAGTGCTTGAAGGAGCTTTGACTGTTGTTAAACTGGGCTGCACAAAAGGGCTTTATGGGGTAAGTGCTCTTCAAAGCGATTAAGTTCGATGCCCCAATATAATGAATAGATAAGCAGCCCCTTATCGAAGGAAAAAGCTTCATGTACTATATAAGAATATTATACGCTTTCCCTTGTGCTGAACAAATATCGTAAAAACTGAATAAATGGATTTTCAAATGTTACTTGGTAGAAATATTTTATTTTAATAAATATGAATATCTGAGTAATATATTATTTATTTATATTGAATAAAGAGCTTGCGAAAGAAGCGATTCGCTCTAGTAATATATTAAAGCCAAGGGTTTCATTACTTGGAGATTACATTTCACTATAAACCATATTTCTTTATACATGTATAAACCAAGTTTGGTTTATGCATTTATTGATATGTACGTATTCTGTTTATAAGTGTTATAGAGAAATATTCTGTAGAAAATTTTCTTCGATATAATGGCAAATAACAAAGAAATATTATTAGACAAGTTATGCTCGGTTTACAGGATAAGTTAAATAAAGAGGACATGCTAGTGATATCGGGTAAGCTAGATAAATAGGATCAGATATGTTCCATCACTATTAGTTATCAGCTAAACAAGAAGCATTCACCCCCTGAAGAGGTCAGCTGTAATACCGTAGAACATTTAAGGTTTAGAAAGCCCTGCTGATGATTAAATAAGTCACAAATGGTACAAATGATATACAAAATCAAGTAATAAGATACGTTAACAGAACGAGCTATTTATTATAAAGTTGGTATTCTGTATAAACCAACTATCATATCATTCCGATAAACATAATAATACCAAATTAAATAACCTTTCGGCATTCTACTTTTATATAATTAGGATCACACAAGACAATTCCATGAAATTTGTAATTACTACAATGTTCAGTTTTGTGGAATTTGGAAGCATCGGCTTACCTAGGAAGATTAATTATTTCGTCTTTTAAATATTTGAACACGTGTTCAGCAAATTGAACCTCATATGTATTGGCTTATGCACCTACAAATTCACTCATCTAAAATTCACGTGCAGTGAACCATTTTTAACAGCTAATTTACTTATTCGGAAGTCCTAATTGGGAAACAAAACCATCCGGAACCATTGACAGTATTAAATGGTTAAGCAAAGGGTAAATGTAAATTTCAGATAAAGCAAATTACAGTAATGGACATATCATTTTGTGTTCCAGCTGGATTTACGCGAATGGTATCTCCATATTTATATATAATTCTTTTAAAACATTTTGTTGGCTCTCCACGGCCAAAGAAAATCTTATGAGACGAATTTTTCTCCATTCTGTTGGTATTAACAGTAAAACAAATCTAGATTTTTAATTCTTAAAATTACCGAACCCTTAGCTAAAACAATTCAATAAATAAATAAACTAGCTAGAACAACATGCTTAAGGAATCACTCACCCAGAACAGCTAATTGCTTCAAAGCTGGACTTCGAAGGGATGTCTCTTCTCGTGCAAGAAATCAATCTCACAGACCAATAAGATGAAAACAAGATTTTCAATCTTATAATGTATTTTGCTTCGATCATCAGGCTCCGCCTTAATGACAAATCACTAATTGTTCAATTTAATCCTGATCGAGTGAAAATTTAAAATACTTAATACTTAATGGACTGTACCAGTACAAAATTCATGGGACATAGTAATCTAGTGTTTCCGCACCAGTTTCAATAATTTTTTTTTTTTAAATTTCAATTTCAAAGTGAAATTGAAAAATTACAAGTTTTTTAAATGCACAATAAATTTTAGACATGACTTGAAAAAAAAATGTTCTCTTTACTTTTTCCAATACATAAAAATATAACAATTTCATATAAAAATTCCTAGTTGGATTTTCTGGATATCATATCATATTATAGCTATCAATCACCACGTCGTCAGATGCTTATAAATACATTTTAAAAAATACACCATTTGAAAATCTTAAGATGACATATGATATTCTTATGAGCTTGGGATTAATGTTTTCATTACTTAAATTGATTCAATTCATGCTAAATAAGGAAAGCTCGGCTTTTTTCTTTGGAATAGATATAAATGAATGAAGTTCCATTAGTCTTCCATAATATTGTCTAGGGAGTTGATAGATTTTACATCAATGTTGAGCCGAGATTGTTCAATCGGTTCAATGTTGTGCCGAGGGGTGTGGTCAATCGGTCGACCACAATAGAAACTTTGTTAGTGCGAACGAAGTTACCCACTGACAACTTGTTACCTGTCTACAGTTGGTAAATTCTAATTGAGTTTGATTGCAGCTCAGATTGTTCACAGAAGGTTGTATATTTGTCTCAGTACAAGGGAAGTCGGTTTTCTAGTGAGTTACAATATTGAAATTGAAGAGAAATTCATTACACTTTTACGTTAGAACATGTTTATTTATAACTAGCCGAATACCCGTGCTTCGTCACGGCAGATAAATAGTTATTTTATTGCGTTAAATAATGTATCAACAAAATTAACACTACTACATAATTTTTTGCAGTTTATGGCATGGCCCCCGCCATACTATATGTTATACGAACATCAATTGATAAGTAATCAAAGTATAATGTTTCTTGACACTTGAACTCTATGTGGGACAGTTTATTTCTAGTAATTCAAGGGCTGCCATCATAGTTGAAATTAACCTCAATTAAAAATAATACAATGAAATAGATAATGTACGGTAACAGCTGTTCTTTATCGTCCTAGCAACGCATGCTACCTAGGCTTGCCTGCTCTAACTATATCTTCAAACGCCTCTAAAAATACTTAAAACTTCGAATATCAAAAAATCCTTTCTTAGCGAGCGCCTACGTTCTATAGGGAGTGTCCATGCAAAATTTAAATTTGTTGAGCGGTTTGGGCTGGGCGATGATAGGTCAGTGAGTGAGTGAGTGAGTGGTATTTGACAAATATATAGTAGATAAGAAATTATGTCTCAATTCGAACGTATCAATTTTTATTTTACTTTAGTTCTTCGTCATTTGGTGGCAAAATCAAAATGTTTTACTTTTTCTATAGTCTGTTGGAATTAAATTCATATCTGTCTTCTCCATTAATTCACTTGTGCTTCCGTACAACTCTTCTGTTTGTTCTGTTTTATTACATTTAGTTATTTATTTTGTGAAAATGAGATTTCATTGTCTACCGCGTTTTAGTTGAACGCCTTCAAGTGTGCAGATTTTTTATTTTATATCCAATTCGCAATTTATGTTCATTTTACTCAATCAGCATACTAAAAGAAAGATACACATCACAGTAATAAATAAAATGTTTAAAACAATTCACGAGTTCAACAAGCACATTAAAATATACTGGCATTCCGGACATGAAGAATTGCGAAAAAGCTCTTAAGCAAATTTGTCTGTGAAACTTGATGCAAGAAAATATAAGCTCGATCGATCAATCGAAGATCTTTACGACTTGGGAAGTCTGTCACAGTTAATAAACAATAATTTACGAACCTTTATTAATACTACTGAAGAATGGACATCCAGCTATTGAGACAATGGGTAAGAAAAAATAATATCAGGTCGACCTAGAATAGGCACTAGATTAACATACCGATAACTCATAAAGCGACATAACAAACAAACTTGTGACATATGCAATACAGACTTACAGGAGACGAAATCAATCAAGTATCCCACAAGATATAAACGAATTCTTGAATGAGAACTGCCAGTACAAAAACAGAATATTCTCTTACCTACAGAAAAGAAAACAGTAGAAACCCATTTGAAGACAACTGCAGAATAACCAGTCACGTTCAAAAATATTACTGTAATTTCCAATCAACTATTTTTTTTGAAACTATAGGATTTTTATCAAGATGCTGATTCAATGAGCATACATGCACGTTACACCTTTACTTACTTAGGTAAGTAACACTTTTAACTTACTTATACGAGCTATGATGTACGCTACGCTAAGTAAATAAAAAAACTCATAAACGTTAATCGTCTACCATAAAAACAAAGGTAAACATTTCGTTAGGAATGAGTTGAGAAAAGTAGCAGGAATTCTGCACCCGAAGAGCTCTTGCCCAGAGGAGCGTGGATGCCCTCTTATGAACTTTATGGAGACTTGCCACGTGGAAGACCTCGAGCCGAAGGATCACAGGCGTTGCCAGCATCCAGGAAACGAAGGGACCAATAGAATGGCCTCTTGAAGAAGAGGTCTTCTCCGATTGGCCGTCTTCACCCCTTGTGAGTCTGCTCCACCCCTCCTTATCCATCATTTCCTCCCCGTGATGACTCGACGATTCCCCACCTCCGAAGCAACCTCTTCCTACCCAACGTGATTCTCACCTGGAAATTGCCTACTCCGCTTTAAGCTATTAGCATTGGGGCGAGAAAACTCGTTTGTAGCGGAAAAATCCGCTTCTTCTGCTGGAGCGAGTCAAGTTAACGAATACTGGAATGAATTTTCTCGCCAGATTGAGGAGTGCTTCCTTCGAGGCGGACGGGAAGAACTCTAAATGGTCTTTGGATAAAAACCTTCCTCATAACTAATGAACTTGCTATCCCTAAGTCACAGCCAGGCCGTAAACATATTTGCATTAAAAAAAAACACCGTTATTGTGCAGAATTGGCTAGTAAGCATTTCAGAAAATGGACCATGGAAAATATTTTACTTTTTCGAAGAATTATTTTATAGAAAAACCAAATCGTCGTGGTGGGACTTCAGCTCCTGCTTTGTGATCTGGTTCGTTGCTGATTCCGTGGCCAAAGCTTCAAACAAACGGTCATATGTATCTCAAGTAAGAGAGAGCTCAGATTATTTTCTTTGCCTCAATTTAAACGAAATGAATTTCTACCAGTGCCTTACGAAGTGTGGAAATAATGGTTCAGTGCATTTCCTTTACATAACTAATGACCTTATCCACACGTACTTCTGTCAGATAAGCAAACAAAAAGAGGGGCGAGTCGCACCGGTAGGGAGAGTCCCAAAAAGTTTCTCATTGTAACATTCAAACAAATCATTCAACCAGGAACTGGTTTGGCTAAGCAGCATAATTACTGTTTGAATGACAGTTCCTTTGTGGACGGTACCCTTCCTGCGTGCATGCGTCTGAAACTACCGCCTGACGCGTGCACTATTCAAAGTTTGCTCGACAACTAATTAGTGCTTGCATATATTATTTGTTAAAGCCCCTGACCCGAGCTGTTCTCTTTCAAATGTCCATTTGATATTAGTTGCTGCTGCTTTGTGCGGTGTAAGCGCCGACAGGGACGCCTGCCACCGTGTTTACACTTCAAGCCCTTTAGGCTACGCACAATCGGCTGCACCCCTTCTGTAACGCTTAACTTCTGCTTGAATGGTACATATTTCATTTATTTCAGGGCTTAAAATATGAGGATGCATCGAGAACATAATCATTATAAAACAACATACTATTACATTGTGAATTTCGAGTTCTAGATATTTTGTTTTTAGACAGACAATAACAACAAAAATCAAAAAAGTAAAAGATAGAATTCAATTTTTTTAGAGTTGAAAGTGTTTATGAACTTTATTTTCGAATGGCTTGTGATGTATGTATTTTCTTAATGAAGACACTTTCCTGTCAAGACCAAAACGCTTTGATAATTAACAAAATAATAATACAAACCTCAATTCACCAATTAGTCAACAATAATAATGTGTTCTCTAGGCTAGCCGAATATTGTTTTAAATATTTTTCCAGAGGTGCAAATACTCTCAGACATTGATGCATTATTCAGGAACTCATAGAAAATAATAAGCCAGAGAATGGAAGGGAGAAATAGAGTAATCATTGAAAATTTGCATTACTCCGTCATCTAGATATTGGAGAAAAAGATTTATGTAAGCTTCATGCAATATTTTTACTCACGTAAACAACTGAGCTCACGATTTAGCTGGTGGAATCAACGAGAAGGAGCATTGATAATCTATAACAAAAACATGATTTCCTGTTTTGGGAACTTCCATTATTGATCTAGTAATTTTGAATAACTTCTGAAATGCTCAATATAGAGGAGGCCCGGTGGCTGAAAGTGCTAAGGCGTATGCACTCCGTGCCAAAGGTCATGGGTTCGATTTCCACTAGAGTTGGTAGCTTTTCTTTAGAAAAAAGACCTATGATAACCCGTCCTAAAATTCGTTGTCAATACTAAATGAACGTTAAAATTTAAATAAATAAATGTAGAAAATGATCAAGTGTGACTTTAAATAGAAGATAGTATAACATTATATTATGAAACCAAATGTTCTTTTCCCCAAATGTGACTGTTCCCTAATCATGAAAATACCAGAAATAGGTCACTAGCTGAGGAGTAAGGAAAAATGGCCGGTAATTACAGCAAAAAAAGTAGCCCGTGTTTGACGAGGGTCTAAACAACAATACTGTTGAAAGATAATCAACTTGGCAGGATGACAAGCGCACTGGATTTTTAGGTAGTTGAACAGAGCCAAATCCTATGCTCTAGGGGATATTAGCCTGCAGACAGTCCGGCGCAAATCGATATAGAAGCAAATACGTCACAATACAAAAAAAAAAAAAAAAAAATTATCCAAGATACACGGCTCTGTTACTCAAACCAAGCCAAGTCCCTGTTTAAGACTTCCAACGCATATTTCACTGTGAAACAGAGACAACAAACCAACACCTTGTAACTTGTGTGAAATAGTTACAAACAGTACCCCAAACTTTGCTCCCATATTTTACAGACCAAAATAAGAAGAAGAAAGAAACTTTATTAATTGAAATTAGGTAATAAAGAGGACTGCTAAACTTTATGGAATGGCTACACAGTATGATTTTAATACCGCTTGGAATTTAATTCTGATTTCAGACGATTTAGTTCCGAGTTTCTAAAAATGTTTCATTTATCTTGATAAATAAAAATAGTTTATATAAAATGACATAAATTATATATAATGAAATTTCCAACTCAGAGGAACTGTGCCATCTTAGCGCGTTCCTAGATTACGCTTTCTTGGCTTCGTTCACCAAATTCCTCACATTTTCTTGATATTTTAATTCAACAGGAATTCCAATCTTCATAAAAATGTGTCCTAGTTGCTTTGAGTGGGTTATTAAATGGTTATACCAGCTGGACTGATAAAAGTACTTTTTACTTTAGCCGATCACGTAGGAAAATAAATTTTCTTGTAAAGGATTATTTAATGAAAACGATTATTGGTCTTCCACTTGATGGAGTGGAGCATTAGAACAGTTAAAATCTCGATTGCAAAATATCTAAAAGTAGAGAAAAATATATTGTTCCATGATTATAAATTATAACAAATGTTCCATTCCCTTGAAATAGGAATATTGTAGATAACTATTGTACTCTCGGAAACAAGAACAATCAGAAAATGACACAACACAGCCGCACGAGTTGCCATCAATACAAAGCTCTTGGAAATTTAAAACCCTCAAACCACTCTCCCGGAAGAGGCCTTTCCCGAATGGAGATTGTCCGCGTGGAATATTGTCTCAGGCAACAATAGACAGACTCGGTATTATTACATTGAATTAATTTTGACAAAAAAAAAAAAAATCCCTTTAGCACACAAAGCCCCGAGACTCGAGTATCAAACTAAGCGTAAATATAGGGAAAATGAAATCATAAAGATGAAATGTTTTTGTAACAAGAAAGAAGTAAAATACAGAATACGGAATTATTTATCCCTTGTCCGTTGAATCGCAACGAAAAAAAAAACGGAAGCTTTTTACGCGTAGTAGAGTTTTATTTGTGAATTGTTTTTTCGAGAAAACCGCAAAAAAAGTGTTGTTTTTTTTTTTTGTTTTTTTTTTATTTACAAAAACCGATTTATTGCTTAAACTAATCGTTGTACGAAAAAACACCTCAATAATTGTAGCGTATTAAATTATCTTTAAGATAAGACCTAGTTTAGCGATGATCCGATCAACTGTCTGCGTGCTAATAACTGGAAAAAATAATCTCTGTTCACTTTTTTTAATTCGAATTTCTCTACAAATTAGTATCCTATCTAAATTGAAAGCCTCAATCAATCAGACGCGAAACAATAAATTGACGAACAATAATATTTGCATCTACCTGATGTTTTGAATAGAAAAAAATAAAGGAATAAAAAACAAATAAAAATAAATAGAAAAATTGTCCCGACATTACTTTTTCAAGTTGTTGCGTTCCACGCGCAGACGGTCCGTCGGATCAAAAAATGTCTATACTCTATGGAACAACCATAGAGTATAGAGAATAGCCCATCCGATGGGTTATTCAAACAAGAGTAAAATATTGTAAGACGCTGAACTTGGTCTCATCTTAAAGATAATTTAATAAGCTACAAATTGTGTATTAAGGTGTGTTTTCGTTCAAGGCTTTGTTTAAGCAATTAATCAGGATTTGTAAAAAAAGCGTCTTTTTCCGTTTTTCTAGAAAACGAAGCGAAAACTAGAAAATCGCCAAAGATCTTTTTGACTTAGTTTTATGATTCCCCATCGATATACGAAATCTATCGGTTTAAGACTGGGACACCCTGTGCAGCGGGGGTAACATCGACAGCGCGCTATATTTTCTACTGTGTCAGTTTATTGTTGTCATTTGTTCAAAAACATGTATAATAATTTTAAAGATAATAAATTAAATGTCTCATTAAGTTAAACGCCTAGGTCGTGGAGCCTCCATTACAAGGTAACACTATCTACCTGATTACAAATGAAGAAATGATCAGGAAAAAGAATCATGACAAATTAATTTGAAATGGCAAATTAATTTCTTAGCCACTGATTCAAAAACGCGAATTAATAAATATAGATTCATGAACAACCGCTCGATAGAACTCAGCAGGATGATTCTTTAAAGCTATTTACATTTTAAGAAAGTATACCTTCCAGCATTGATAATGTTAGATGTACTTACTTACTTAGACTGTAAGAAACGCTCCTGAGGAGGCACTAAATGTACGAAATTAGAAGATTGGTAACTAATAAGACTATAGATTTGGAATCAGGACAATTTTTTTATATATCTTCCACCATCATATATAAAGATGAACATATTCACATATTTGCAGAGGTCATTAATTTATGTTAATAAGACCAATAATTCGTAATATATTATAACGAAGTTCATAATTAAATTAATACAAAGCAACTGATTCATTGTGAAGTAAGAGCCCCTTGATTTACCTAAGCAACTTAAGCAGAAACCTGTTGTTTTGAATGAGACGGCCCAAATCCATCATTCAAGATGTCCAAGGCAACAATAAGATTATTACGGAACCAAGCAGACCTCGGCACCATTCACTCAATATAGAGCTTAAATTTAAGCCTGTTAATGTCTTATGAATGAAACGGACCGGAACAAGAGAGGACGTCCAGTATTATTGCTTAATGTATTTGAATACATTAAACAAAAAATAAATCTCATAGACGCTGCAAATTGATAAGTTTGAGGAAATCGGGTAATACTTTAGACTATTTAATTATTAGTTGGTACTAATTCACAAAAATAAAATGTTTACATCATTAAAACATTTTTTCAACCGGCTGACACAATCGAAAATATTTTGTTGGTTGGATCTTATTTTCCAATACTTCAGCTTGTTTCTTTGAAAAAGAAAACGGAAATATTTTTTTATGGACAAGTTTTTTTAAGAAAACACCGAGGATTAATTTTTATTATTTCCACAAGACATTTTTATTATCATTTGGTCTCATTGTATTGCGAGTTTTCTCACAAATTATGGCCAGTATGGGCAAATTAAGAATTTGGTTCCGGAGTGAACGCCCTTTCCGGGGAGAGCAATTTTACTGGTTAACGAACTCATATAATATGTTACTATGGTGATGATATAAGCCATGTTTAATACATAAATCTTAGCCATTAGCGCCGACGTCCAGGGTGCAGCCAGGAATTTTCTTAGAGAGCCCTGAGATGAGAAAATTTCTGGCGCCGGTGGGGATCGAACCCACCATCTCCCGCTTATGAATCTAGCGCGCTAGTCACCAGACCACGGGAGACCCCCAGCTTTCTTGTTAATGCAATCAAACATCCATACAAAAGTATGATTTAACGGGTGTCATTTTCGATATCTTGTAAGTAGGATCGTTGAATATTTGAATAATGTTTTTCAAAAACACTTTCATGAGTGTAACCTCAATAGCCTAAATTTCCAAAATTTATTTTCTTTTTTTCCACGAGCCGTGAGATGAGACAATTCCTGCCGCCGGGAGCTCGAACCCACCCTATTCCGCATGAGAATCTACGGCAATAGCAACTAGACCACGGGGAGACCAAGAGGGGGAAGAAAAATAGGAAGTTATATGTTTGGAGTTCGTAGTGGTATAACAGACTTTATTCAGGAGTTTGCCAAAATATTCTTTAGAAAAAACTAAAACGTTTTAAGAATAATAACTACAAGGTTATTACACACTGGAGCATATTTATATTTTCCATAAGGACAGTAGTAGTATGGTGAATTAACACAAAAAATGATAATGATATAAAGGAACTCGAAAATAAATGACAATATGATTATGCAAAATAAGATAATTATAAAAAACTAATTATAAAAATTATCATAATTAATTATAAAAATTATTGTACTAAATGCAATAACAAAGAAAATTCCGACTCTCAGGAACTGCATCATCTTAGCGCGGTTCAGTTCTTATCTCTAGACTCATTTAAAATGATTAAAATAGAAGCTATTATTATTTTGGGTCCACATTTCTAGAAAGCATGAAGATTAGATAGTTAGCCGTCGAGGTAATAAGTAAAGATGGAATGGTTGGGATTCGGCTAAAGAAACCTCAATACGATTTTTGTTACAAAATCTATATTTAGGGCGTTTTGGCTACTCATTGGTAGCCTTCGTCAGCAATGAAAGTGCCGGGAGGCGGAGGAGGACCAAAGTTGACAGTTCCATCTTTACTTTCAAGAAAGGTCTTATTTACGATCTTACCTGGATGGGTCCCCGCCCTAGGAAGGACACCGCTAAGCATTTGAAAAGCTATATCTTGGAAATCCATATCTCTAAGATTAAATTGTTTTTCTTATTTCTCTTAACCTGATTTATTATCAAATACATTATCCAACTATAAGCAGTTACAAAATAACAAGGAATAAGAACAGACAAAAAAAACAATTCGAATAAGCGAAATCAATTACTTTAAAGCTTTAAGCAGTTATTTCTCCGATTGACATCGTCTAATCAAAACTTTCATCAGAACCTTTTTTGTAGAGCATTTAGTAAGCTTTCTAATGGTATTCTTCCGTTTACCAAGATTCTCAACCTTTTTCGAGACATTAAGGAAAGTATACAAAGTTACCAAAACTTTTTATGTCTGTTAATAAAATATTTTATTCTAACCCTTCCTTAACTCCAAACGTAACAAAAATTTCAACATATTAGTTTTAATGAAAGTAGAACATGCAGAAAATGTTTCAACTGAATCCCATGATTCTAAGTACCCAAACCAAAAACGGTATTCAAATACGATTTTTACCAATTTTCTCGAAAACGGTTAAAGCTATCGCCTTGAAAATGGTTTCATTCGTTTTCCTAGCCCAAGAAGCCTATAAAACGAGTGCTTACAAGCTTATGAACTCAAAAACGTAAGCGTTACGATTTTTTTTGCGCGAATTTCGCCCCAAACGCTATCTTCCAGTGGACGGATTTTGCTGGTTAACGAACTTGACCTTTCAAATTGGACGACGGATTATTGTACCAAATTTCATCAAAATCGGACCTTTCGTCTTCTACCTAGAGAGCGAACAGACATATATATATATATATATATATATATATATATATATATATTATATATATATATACAAATTTGATACCATCATTTTCGGCCTCTTGGGGTTCTGAAACGCAAAATTTTCTAGTCGGCACTTCTGGATTGCGTCATGAGATCAACCTTATAAGCGGGGTTCCTCCCTATGGGGGAGGGAGGAACCGCGCTAATAAACAATACAATTCCTATTAACTGTTTAGAAGATTGCAGGCGGCATTTTACTCTGTATCGGAGGCTTACTATTGTCTGTGTTTGAATAATTTAGTAAGAAATGATCACCTTTGAAATGAGTAATATTTCAGCACGGAATCAATTAAATCCTAGCGCCATTTTCAAAATTATTGGAAATCGTTTATAATGACAGAATCAAATCATTTAATTTATAAAATAATATTTTATATATAATAAGAAAGTAAAAGGAATTCTTAAAGAGAGATTGAACGACTATATTCTAGGCGTCGTGGAAATTCAAAGCCACGCTCAGCTTTTAAGCTTGCCTAATAGCTTGGGGTAAATTAATGCGGGCCTGAGCTAAGACAAGCTGAAATTCATCAATTACACTCAGAAGTGTCCAATTTAACAATTGAGAGATATTACAGAAGTTAGATCTATGAGCATTGAGACTGCTCCGGCAGTCGCTTCTAATATCCTACTAGCATACCCAGACGGCTTACGTCACAACTTAAGATATTAAGTGTCTTGCTTTAGTGCTAATCAGATCTTAATTTTTCTCATAAGTAACAGATGTTAAAGTATAAATTCTGTTAATATATTGAAACTAATGAAGAGCGCACGTGGAATGCAACTATTAGTATGGATGACACGAAAATTATTTTTGTTCGGTATTGCATGATAATTTAAATTTACTTATTTATATAATCTTAATACTAGTCATCGAGGAGCTAGCATATATGTAATAGTCATGTAGTAATGAGCTAGCATATAGTACTAGTCATCGAGGAGCTAGCATATATGTAATAGTCATGTAGTAATGAGCTAGCATATAGTACTAGTCATCGAGGAGCTAGCATATATGTAATAGTCATGTAGTAATGAGCTAGCATATAGTACTAGTCATCGAGGAGCTAGCATATATGTAATAGTCATGTAGTAATGAGCTAGCATATAGTACTAGTCATCGAGGAGCTAGCATATGCTGTCGCCTCGTATTACACTCCGTCACTCTTTCCTCGCTATATTTTTACCAGTGAACTCCCTCCTAGAACCATTTTGGTCATTAGATTATGTGATGGACTGGAATAGTAGACCGCTACGGTAACGCTATATAGCTCTAAAGTCGTGTAATAAGAAAGAGAAAGAATCGGAGAGATATGAGCATGTGTTGACTGCTGGACAAGTCAACGGTATGTGTGGCCCGTCTTCCTCTGACTCATACGGAAGTCAACGGTGTACAGGGCCCAGCCGCGCTCGACTGCTGTTTCAATCAACGGTATACAAAGGGTTAATCTGTAATTTCTTCTATTAATTTCAGATTTTTTTTAGGATGGTAACCTATAGATATAACCTAAAAATCCTAAAATTCTCTGTTAATATTAATGGACGTTCAAATTTAAATAAATAAATTATAATATATTTCCAATCATGTATTACCTTTTAATTACACAATTTTTTTGTACAAGTTTTAGTTCCAGGGCATTATTCTCTTAAATTAAAAATATATTTGGTCCACCCAAATAATATACCCCTTATTACTAATATGTATTCGAATAGAAAATACTCGTATATGATAGTTCATTGAAAATAGATCGTTGACCTTTGGGATTGTGTAGGTAGATATAGTCACAGTTCAGTCGTGTATAATGTATTTCGTTTCATCTTATCTCTATACAAATTAGTACTAACTCTGTCCTCCTTGTTTAACAGCCCTGACGAAGGATCGAATTACACTCCGAAACATCGGCATTAATAAAAAGAATGTTCTTATAAAGAAGTTAGTTTTAATAAAATGCCACCGAACCCTGAGTATATTAGCCTTTTTAATACGATAGGATGAAATTATAAAGCAATTTTGAATGGTACTCTTATGGGAAGCGAATTCTCGAATGTAAAATTCTTTTATTAGATTTTTCAAAAATTCATAGATCAGCGGATGAGGTTGTGGCATCATCTAAACTTAGTGCTAAATACTAGAATTTACAAATTTCTAATCTCTAACATAACATTTTTGATAATACTTTAATTGACTTCATATTTCCAAAGTATATTTAGTACCTAGCATTTCGTTTTTCTCTATTTATTAAAAGTATTTATTTTATTTTATTCTGTGGTACTACTTTGTAGGTTTCTTGTTTAGGTTGTAATTATTATTATTACTTCACTACATGATTTTTTTTTTTTTGTATCGTAATACTATTATTAAGTCTGTGTCAAGGAAATCTGTGAATTATGACAATTATAAACCGAACCCTTTGGTTGATGGACTATCCGACTATCACATTACTCTAGACAATCTTATAAATTAAGCTTAAGTCAAGGAGGCTTTTTACTGCACCGAAGAATCACAAAAGGAAACAGCAAACTGTATGCAGTTTTACGATTAGTTATCGAATGTTAAATGCTTGATAGACAATAGAGCAGGTTATGTCGATAAAAGAGTTTTTTATTTGAAAGGCGTTGAAGCCAGAAGTAAGCCCATCTCATTAAATAAATTTATCAGGAAGGCTGGCTGCTTCAAATGCCGGATTTAATCAAGGATTATTAATTAAAGAGGAGAGAAGATCCCAAGGAGCATTTGAACAAGACAGGAAATACTCATTTATTTCGTGGGGGGGGGGGGGGTACTTAGTGGATGACTGAGGGGACAGGGTTAATGAATGCAATGTGTCTTCTTGGAAGAAATTGTTATTATTCTTATTTATCTTGATTTTCTCTGATATCATTCGTGAAAGCTTTATAAAGCAATTATCTAAGTTTGTAATAATACGCCCCCAATAATATTGCTTTCCTAAAAGTGAAACATACCAGCTGACGGATACCAGTGTTGAGTATTGGACATACATGCACACATGTTTGTGTAGCGGGCCTGGCAGACGAGTAAACTAAGCGATTCAGATGAGACCTGGTATAGCTTTGGCAGTTTCGATTATCGTATAATTAGTCGCTATTGTCATCGCAAACACATTATGAACGCTGGGATGAATACTCCATTAAAAATACCTAGTGAAGCGCAGCGTTTCCTGTGTATTTTGCTTATCTATTTAAAGGTATAGTAATTATTCTCTACTATAACACAGAAAATAGTCTAATTTCTTGAATTATTCATAAACCAATAACTTACCAAACTAGAGCTCTTTGAGCTTTACTGAATATTATAAATATCTCTGAGTTATACCAGTATTATTTCCAACGTATCTGTGCAATATAATATAAAAACAAATGGATTTAAGCAAACACTATTGTCAAAAGATCAAATAAAACATTCGAATATTAAAACATTCTATGCAAGTTAGTAGAAAAAAAAAATAATCTAACAGTTTAATATCAATTTACTTATTTTAACTGTTCTTGAGGCGGTATTTTCATGCTGTAATTCTAGTGTTTCATTAGTTTGATTAAGGTAGCTATGTATACATTTTTATGCTATTCTTATTATAACATATTATTTAAACCACAGTCTTTGTTCAATTTTGTTTGTAGTATACAAATGTTAATAAAGAGATTCCTCAGCAGGTTGACCCGATTCACTCTGTTATAATAACGGTACTACTGTATTATAAAGATAATAATTAAAACTGTGTGTGGGCAACAGAAATACGTTTAACAGCTAATATTTTATATTGGCTACTGATTTGTTTTATTTATTTATATTTGTTATTGTTTATTTTTCGGGTCTTTAGTTCTAACACATTAACTCGTCGGGCGTATACTCTTTTGCACTTTGTATTGGCTCTGCATTTTCGATTATATAATATTTATATAATGTGTTCCTTTAAAATATTGATTCAATCTTTTGTTACATTTATAAATTATATGACCGACACGTCCTGTAAATTGCTCTAGGTTATATTAAAGGAGCATCTTTTACTTCTTAGAATACCTACTGGTTTGACAATTTGAGAAATACTGAGACGCCCTCCCCAAAATGTTGCAAATCATTATTTTCAAAGTATCTGAATAATTTATTGCTTGAAGGCACATAATTTATTAATATAGTAATGCCTTTTAAGTTAAGAAGAATAAAATTCTTTATCACGCAATATCTACAGACTTTCCGATTAGTGAAAATGCAAATTGACAGCAGCCTGAGCTCCAATAATTGTATATTTAAAATCCAACAGGATGTAGTCGCACGCTGATTGACCTATTATTCAAATTATAGGGTAGAAATAAAAAAGCAGAAAATGGTCAATATATAAAAAATTAATGTTGTTTATGAATTTGTTTTATCTTTTTTATCCTTTTTGGAAGACCATTAAGGCTGCCGAACACGGTTCCCTTGCAGCATCCGATTTAATGACCTCTATTAGCCATGCAGAACACCCATCTAGGGTGAAGTAGTTCTTTAGGCGCGGAATTTTAATAACAACCTACGTAATTAGTTGTTTCGGGGCGAAAAAGTAATTTATGAACCCTATAACAGATAATTACAATAAATATAAAAAAGTCCAGAATGGAGGAACTTCTTAGACCCCTTTTCAGTTTACATGCGAACATTTCTATCATCCAATAAGAATATATGAAATAATTCCTGAATTACACCTAGAATTCTACCTAGAGAGCGAACAGACATATATATATATATATATATATATATATATATATATATATATATATATATATATACAAATTTGATACCATCATTTTCGGCCTCTTGGGGTTCTGAAACGCAAAATTTTCTAGTCGGCACTTCTGGATTGCGTCATGAGATCAACCTTATAAGCGGGGTTCCTCCCTATGGGGGAGGGAGGAACCGCGCTAATAAACAATACAATTCCTATTAACTGTTTAGAAGATTGCAGGCGGCATTTTACTCTGTATCGGAGGCTTACTATTGTCTGTGTTTGAATAATTTAGTAAGAAATGATCACCTTTGAAATGAGTAATATTTCAGCACGGAATCAATTAAATCCTAGCGCCATTTTCAAAATTATTGGAAATCGTTTATAATGACAGAATCAAATCATTTAATTTATAAAATAATATTTTATATATAATAAGAAAGTAAAAGGAATTCTTAAAGAGAGATTGAACGACTATATTCTAGGCGTCGTGGAAATTCAAAGCCACGCTCAGCTTTTAAGCTTGCCTAATAGCTTGGGGTAAATTAATGCGGGCCTGAGCTAAGACAAGCTGAAATTCATCAATTACACTCAGAAGTGTCCAATTTAACAATTGAGAGATATTACAGAAGTTAGATCTATGAGCATTGAGACTGCTCCGGCAGTCGCTTCTAATATCCTACTAGCATACCCAGACGGCTTACGTCACAACTTAAGATATTAAGTGTCTTGCTTTAGTGCTAATCAGATCTTAATTTTTCTCATAAGTAACAGATGTTAAAGTATAAATTCTGTTAATATATTGAAACTAATGAAGAGCGCACGTGGAATGCAACTATTAGTATGGATGACACGAAAATTATTTTTGTTCGGTATTGCATGATAATTTAAATTTACTTATTTATATAATCTTAATACTAGTCATCGAGGAGCTAGCATATATGTAATAGTCATGTAGTAATGAGCTAGCATATAGTACTAGTCATCGAGGAGCTAGCATATATGTAATAGTCATGTAGTAATGAGCTAGCATATAGTACTAGTCATCGAGGAGCTAGCATATATGTAATAGTCATGTAGTAATGAGCTAGCATATAGTACTAGTCATCGAGGAGCTAGCATATATGTAATAGTCATGTAGTAATGAGCTAGCATATAGTACTAGTCATCGAGGAGCTAGCATATGCTGTCGCCTCGTATTACACTCCGTCACTCTTTCCTCGCTATATTTTTACCAGTGAACTCCCTCCTAGAACCATTTTGGTCATTAGATTATGTGATGGACTGGAATAGTAGACCGCTACGGTAACGCTATATAGCTCTAAAGTCGTGTAATAAGAAAGAGAAAGAATCGGAGAGATATGAGCATGTGTTGACTGCTGGACAAGTCAACGGTATGTGTGGCCCGTCTTCCTCTGACTCATACGGAAGTCAACGGTGTACAGGGCCCAGCCGCGCTCGACTGCTGTTTCAATCAACGGTATACAAAGGGTTAATCTGTAATTTCTTCTATTAATTTCAGATTTTTTTTAGGATGGTAACCTATAGATATAACCTAAAAATCCTAAAATTCTCTGTTAATATTAATGGACGTTCAAATTTAAATAAATAAATTATAATATATTTCCAATCATGTATTACCTTTTAATTACACAATTTTTTTGTACAAGTTTTAGTTCCAGGGCATTATTCTCTTAAATTAAAAATATATTTGGTCCACCCAAATAATATACCCCTTATTACTAATATGTATTCGAATAGAAAATACTCTATATGATAGTTCATTGAAAATAGATCGTTGACCTTTGGGATTGTGTAGGTAGATATAGTCACAGTTCAGTCGTGTATAATGTATTTCGTTTCATCTTATCTCTATACAAATTAGTACTAACTCTGTCCTCCTTGTTTAACAGCCCTGACGAAGGATCGAATTACACTCCGAAACATCGGCATTAATAAAAAGAATGTTCTTATAAAGAAGTTAGTTTTAATAAAATGCCACCGAACCCTGAGTATATTAGCCTTTTTAATACGATAGGATGAAATTATAAAGCAATTTTGAATGGTACTCTTATGGGAAGCGAATTCTCGAATGTAAAATTCTTTTATTAGATTTTTCAAAAATTCATAGATCAGCGGATGAGGTTGTGGCATCATCTAAACTTAGTGCTAAATACTAGAATTTACAAATTTCTAATCTCTAACATAACATTTTTGATAATACTTTAATTGACTTCATATTTCCAAAGTATATTTAGTACCTAGCATTTCGTTTTTCTCTATTTATTAAAAGTATTTATTTTATTTTATTCTGTGGTACTACTTTGTAGGTTTCTTGTTTAGGTTGTAATTATTATTATTACTTCACTACATGATTTTTTTTTTTTTGTATCGTAATACTATTATTAAGTCTGTGTCAAGGAAATCTGTGAATTATGACAATTATAAACCGAACCCTTTGGTTGATGGACTATCCGACTATCACATTACTCTAGACAATCTTATAAATTAAGCTTAAGTCAAGGAGGCTTTTTACTGCACCGAAGAATCACAAAAGGAAACAGCAAACTGTATGCAGTTTTACGATTAGTTATCGAATGTTAAATGCTTGATAGACAATAGAGCAGGTTATGTCGATAAAAGAGTTTTTTATTTGAAAGGCGTTGAAGCCAGAAGTAAGCCCATCTCATTAAATAAATTTATCAGGAAGGCTGGCTGCTTCAAATGCCGGATTTAATCAAGGATTATTAATTAAAGAGGAGAGAAGATCCCAAGGAGCATTTGAACAAGACAGGAAATACTCATTTATTTCGTGGGGGGGGGGGGGGTACTTAGTGGATGACTGAGGGGACAGGGTTAATGAATGCAATGTGTCTTCTTGGAAGAAATTGTTATTATTCTTATTTATCTTGATTTTCTCTGATATCATTCGTGAAAGCTTTATAAAGCAATTATCTAAGTTTGTAATAATACGCCCCCAATAATATTGCTTTCCTAAAAGTGAAACATACCAGCTGACGGATACCAGTGTTGAGTATTGGACATACATGCACACATGTTTGTGTAGCGGGCCTGGCAGACGAGTAAACTAAGCGATTCAGATGAGACCTGGTATAGCTTTGGCAGTTTCGATTATCGTATAATTAGTCGCTATTGTCATCGCAAACACATTATGAACGCTGGGATGAATACTCCATTAAAAATACCTAGTGAAGCGCAGCGTTTCCTGTGTATTTTGCTTATCTATTTAAAGGTATAGTAATTATTCTCTACTATAACACAGAAAATAGTCTAATTTCTTGAATTATTCATAAACCAATAACTTACCAAACTAGAGCTCTTTGAGCTTTACTGAATATTATAAATATCTCTGAGTTATACCAGTATTATTTCCAACGTATCTGTGCAATATAATATAAAAACAAATGGATTTAAGCAAACACTATTGTCAAAAGATCAAATAAAACATTCGAATATTAAAACATTCTATGCAAGTTAGTAGAAAAAAAAAATAATCTAACAGTTTAATATCAATTTACTTATTTTAACTGTTCTTGAGGCGGTATTTTCATGCTGTAATTCTAGTGTTTCATTAGTTTGATTAAGGTAGCTATGTATACATTTTTATGCTATTCTTATTATAACATATTATTTAAACCACAGTCTTTGTTCAATTTTGTTTGTAGTATACAAATGTTAATAAAGAGATTCCTCAGCAGGTTGACCCGATTCACTCTGTTATAATAACGGTACTACTGTATTATAAAGATAATAATTAAAACTGTGTGTGGGCAACAGAAATACGTTTAACAGCTAATATTTTATATTGGCTACTGATTTGTTTTATTTATTTATATTTGTTATTGTTTATTTTTCGGGTCTTTAGTTCTAACACATTAACTCGTCGGGCGTATACTCTTTTGCACTTTGTATTGGCTCTGCATTTTCGATTATATAATATTTATATAATGTGTTCCTTTAAAATATTGATTCAATCTTTTGTTACATTTATAAATTATATGACCGACACGTCCTGTAAATTGCTCTAGGTTATATTAAAGGAGCATCTTTTACTTCTTAGAATACCTACTGGTTTGACAATTTGAGAAATACTGAGACGCCCTCCCCAAAATGTTGCAAATCATTATTTTCAAAGTATCTGAATAATTTATTGCTTGAAGGCACATAATTTATTAATATAGTAATGCCTTTTAAGTTAAGAAGAATAAAATTCTTTATCACGCAATATCTACAGACTTTCCGATTAGTGAAAATGCAAATTGACAGCAGCCTGAGCTCCAATAATTGTATATTTAAAATCCAACAGGATGTAGTCGCACGCTGATTGACCTATTATTCAAATTATAGGGTAGAAATAAAAAAGCAGAAAATGGTCAATATATAAAAAATTAATGTTGTTTATGAATTTGTTTTATCTTTTTTATCCTTTTTGGAAGACCATTAAGGCTGCCGAACACGGTTCCCTTGCAGCATCCGATTTAATGACCTCTATTAGCCATGCAGAACACCCATCTAGGGTGAAGTAGTTCTTTAGGCGCGGAATTTTAATAACAACCTACGTAATTAGTTGTTTCGGGGCGAAAAAGTAATTTATGAACCCTATAACAGATAATTACAATAAATAAAAAAGTCCAGAATGGAGGAACTTCTTAGACCCCTTTTCAGTTTACATGCGAACATTTCTATCATCCAATAAGAATATATGAAATAATTCCTGAATTACACCCGAAAAAATTAACAAAATAAAAAAACAGATAATTAATGTATAACTAAAAACGTTAAAAAGACAATAATAAGATATTGTGTGTTAAAAAGGTTATAAAAAAAATAAATGAATATTAATACGAATAAAAACATGTACCTACTTACTACAAAATTTAATATTTTTAGGTTATTTGGGACACTATCAATTTTTCTCGTCTGAGCCCTCAAGGCCTGCTACGACACTGATTTTTTTTATTAGAAAATTTGCCTTGTTATAAGTTTTGGTGTTATATTTTGTTGTACATGTTTATTTTCACCCAATTATCTTCTCTGTTGAAGAAATGATGTTTTTAAATTTGTTTATAATATTTGAGGATCCGAATGAATTGTGTTGAGAAATTTTGAATGAGGGTTAATTAGCTTGTAGCATTTTGTATGTATAAAAATGTACAATATTTTTGGGCTCTTTGTACTATTTGTCTATATAAATTTATATTGTATATATTTTGTTATTGACATCGATACTGAAATCCTTTAGTCACCACCTTGGATATGGAGGGTACCCTTTATATGTATATTCGTAAACATTGTTTTGTTTATTAACGTTTAGTTATATTTAACAAACACTCTATTGGCACTGTCCGATAATAAAACAAATGCATTGTAATTCATGGACATTAAAACCCAAAACAAGTGGATATCCATTCATGAGGTAGAGTTAAAACGTGTATCCCACGAGCCTTGAAGAACACTAAATAATGAAGGAAGGAGCGTCACCTGGTAGCTCGAGTGAGATATACCCACTGTTCTAGAAACAGCACCCTCGAGACACAACCTACATGTATTCTCTACGAGTCTCGCCTTAACGGTGGAATTGTAGGCAGGTCGCGTTAACACGACTTCTTATCACGTACAGCGACTTTGTCAGGAACATCCATTCAAGTATAGGGCTCCAGCAGAAAAATGGTCAGACGGGTGATTGTTCAAGTCAAATGAATCGGTATGTCGATCCAACGTGTATTTCTTCCCGGGCTCAGGTGAGGAATGGAATACAAGACATATTATTCCAAAGTCAGTGGAGGTTTCACCACTTTTATTTAATGCTTAGTGTGCGGCGTAAATTACATTATTTTTTTTTGCTCCAATCGAGAATGTTTCAGTTTGATTTCTTACTATCACTTTCGAGGTATTATTTTAGGGTTCTTTTCCGGCAATAAAAAAACAGCAGCTACGGTGGGATTTAGTTAACGTAATTGATAAAATGTAGAAATGTAGTAAATTATGACATTTCTTCAAAATAAATCAAAATTTGCTAAATAGGTAATCTTCCAATCTCAATATATATGGCGTATTTCAGTTGATCAGAAACTATACACGATCTCAATGTTGTACACTATATTGACCAGTTTTATGCACACGTATGAAATTTATATATGGTATCATAGTAGTTCATACTATCAATAATGTTTCTGTAGGAGTAAGCTCAATAAATAATATTAACATATCTTTAATTTCATCAAAATACGGCTCTACATGTTTCTCATTATCAGAAGCATCTTCAGGAGCCTGAAAACTATATACCGCCTGTTGAAAAGACGGCACACATTCTGCTTGAGTACACTTCATAACTGATAATCATGTACAAGGCACCCTCCTCAGGGAGTCTTGTTTCTTGTCCTGATATCGAGGTAGAAGAACGAAGTCCAGAGAAAGAGAAAGTGGGGTACTTTTCGCATTTATATCACAATCCTAGTCGTTTCATAGAGGCTCGGTGACCGAGAGAGGACACCGTGCCTAAGGTCATGCTGGTGGTTTTATTTATTTATTTTTTTTTTTTTTTTTTAAAAGGGAAAGGCAAGGAAACGGTACTTTCCTGCCCAAAAATCAGGGTTACTCATAAGTGAAAGTTTAAATGAATAAATATTTTCATAATATATTTTACTCGCTATTAGTTCTAATTTTATTCTTAAGCTTATAATATTATGCTAAAATTATTTAGTTAAATACTAAGTTTTGTAGAGACTTCCAATGTTTTCAGGTAACTTGAATATAAAGTAACACCATTTGGTACAACCAACAAATTGTATGAGGTGTTTGTACTCAAGGACAATGAAATTTCTCCAAGTGATGAGCATTGTTTCAGCAGTGTCCCAATCCAGGAACTCACACAGTCATAGCGTTGTAGACTG
This sequence comes from Gonocerus acuteangulatus, assembly GCA_946811695.1. NCBI lineage: Eukaryota > Metazoa > Arthropoda > Insecta > Hemiptera > Coreidae > Gonocerus > Gonocerus acuteangulatus. The sequence goes on from OX328126.1 coordinate 56,774,341, forward strand.
AGTCCCGTTCATAGCAACCACCTTGCAATGTCATACACAGACTCGGCAATCAACACCTTACTATTCCCGAGTACCATAACAAAGCTAATGTTCCCCATACATTCCGTCTCGTGTGGTGTTTCATAGATACCTAGGAACACGGATACCTAAATTAGGTTGATGGTTCCCCGACGTATTATCGTAGTGCTGCTATCTGCATACAGTAATCTCTGTGACTTCTTTAACACTTACTTCAAAGACGAAATATTAATATTTACCTTTCTTTAGTTATTTTAGGCAATCCAGTTATGTAATACGTCAGAACAGTTTTTAGTGCAAGTAAATAGCTTCAAAATTCAAGGCCTGTTGTCCGTGACAGCCAAGATTTGAGGACTCCCTGCAATTTCTATTAATCTCCTCAAAAATATGCAAGTTTTTTCCCCCAACAACGACTGGGCCATTAGCACAGACATTCATGATGCAGTGGGAAATTTTCATAACGAGCCGTGAGATGAGAAAAGCCTTGCTGATGGTGGCACTCGAACCCTCAATCTCTCGCACGAGAATCCAGAGGCGTTAGCCACTAGACCATGGATCGAGTTTTTCTTTCGAAAATACTACAGACATTAGCCCTCTACGAGTTAGAGATGCTTTCATCAATAGCTTGGCTTTCTAAATTTCTCGTATACGGAAAATACTTAAAATATGACTCCCTCAAAAAAAAAAAAAAAAAAAAAAAAAAAAAAAAAAAAAAAAAAAAAAAAAAAAAAAAAGTGAAAAATCATGTTAATTTTCTCTCTTACCAAGTTGTTGCTTCCTAAACAACCATACTTCATTAACCTTGTCTATACAACCTAAGTGTGTAAAAAAGATAGTTTAGACAGATAGTTTTCAGTGAAAAAAGATTAAAGATAGAATGAAACTTGTAGAACTTTATTTACTAGACAGCTTGAAAAGTGACAAGTAAAGTTGCCTCCCACGTATCTGTTGCTATTTTCGAACTCCCGAGTACAAAAGAACATTTTCTAACTCTTAAACCGATTACTGAATCATTTCCTATTTCACAAAACTCTTCTAGTTCTAGAAAGCTATATATCTTTAATCATGTATATTTGTGTGCATTACAACTGGACTAGAAGCATGGTAGTGGATTTTTTTTGAATAATATTTAGACTTATAAATCCAAACCATTAAGTGAAAACAATTTTTATTCTTAAAAATCATGAATTGGTTTCTACCTAGTACAAAAGACGGCGTTGGTAGTACCAATTATACAGCTTATTAAACCAATTTGGTACATGTAATTAGTTGTATTATTGTAATTTAAAACGTTAACAGGACACTAAGAAGAGCTAATACGCTAAAAGTGCGGGTCCGCTAGCTCTTGGTACTTTCTTAAAATGTGTGGGTGTATATATAGAGTCCACTCTATTTTTGTTATCTCTCAAAATTATCTTTATATATATATATATATATATATATATATATATATATATATATATATATACATATATATATATATATATATACATATATATCTATATATATATACATACATATATATCTATATATATATAAATATGTGTGTGTGTATACCTATGAATGTATAATAAAAGTGAATAACTTATAAATCAATTGTAAAAAATTAACATATGGATTATTTGAGAAATGTAAGCAATCGTAGACAAGGAGCCGAGTGTATCTAGACTAGTTATGGCACTGAAGTTTGAGCCTAACCTCATAAAAGCTGTTAACAGAGAAGGTCGTTGAACTTTTTTTCAATTCTTAAATATTTTCCTAATTTATACATAAATTTTAACATTTATAGATACCAATAAGATCTGTTATTAACAGGATTGTTTCGTTAATTGTTGTTAATATTTTTCTAAAATAATATTATGCTGCTAATCATTTTTTTTTTAAATACCGCAGAGTATTTAAAAAAAAAATATTAGCAGCATAATATTATTTTGGAAAAATATTAACAACAATTAACGAAACAATCCTGTTAATAACAGATCTTATTGGTATCTATAAATGTTAAAATCCTTAACACGTTAACTTGGTCTGGAAAATCGCTGCTTTATGGTACAGATAGCGCTTTTAATGAAGCGCAAGACTAAGTCAATTATCTGGGCCGAGATAAATTTCCGATTTAACGCAGGTAAAGGTAGATATTCCCCGAGAAGCCGATACCATTGAATATCGGCGGAATAACTCTCTATAATAAGTATTTACGGTTATGACGGGAGGAGGGGAAAAGCGCGGGAACGAAAAGCCCGGGAGATAGAAGGGGCGGGAAATGAGCCCTCAGGCGAAGGGAAATAAACGATGATCCCTCCCTGCCGAAATGCGGATTGGGCGGTAATTAAATTTGTATTAAATTTTCCTCGCCCCCCTCCCTCTCTCCACCAACCACTCAATCCCTTTTCGTCAATGGAAACGCTGACCCTCGCTGCCTATCGCCAAACGGTTGTCTTTTTGCTGGGGAAATTTTTAAATATTTACGTTGTGATTCCAGGATAAACCTTCACCCTTCAACCAACTTATTAAGCTTACCATTTATTATTGTCATCAAGATCCTTTCTATTTGCACAAAATGTTTTCATTCATTTATTATTATGACCTTTGTTACCCACACATCCTCGAACAGCGCACTTAAGTATTCATTGTTTATTTACTTCGTAATCAAGTGAAAGGACAACAAAATACGTTAATTAATAAAATAATTTGTTAATTGCTGCTCAACATGTTTCGCACTTTTAGTGCCTCATCAGGAGCTGAAATTTAAAATATTCACAGCCACAGAGAGCAAGACAACCTTCCACGATCCGGGATACGTCATAACTGAAGCTGTAAACAATGTGCTATCCAGTCAGGTGATTTAATCGATAAAGACCATTCACCAAACATCGATATCCCTAAGAAGTGTAATACGAATGAATAATATAAAGACGCCGATATCTATATATCCATCATTAATTATAAATAATAAAATAAATCTTGAGGTGACAAAATAAATCTTGAGAAGCAAGCGATCTACGACAAGTACGTGAACTATTATAAGGAGAGTTATGGATAATTCTACGAGAGTTATGGACTCAGAGAATACAGAGTACAGGGATTATGGTTCGGTTCCAGAGGCACCATCCCGAAGGAGACGGCAGCTTGTCTCAAGCAGAGTTGGGCAAACGTTAGCGCGCGCTAAAAGCTGATACCTCTCCGCTAATTTAGCGAAACTGTAGAAAGGCAGCGCTAATAATTAGCGGTTAGCGGCGGCAGTGCGCTAACCGCTAATCTATTTATGAAATATCGTAATTGCTAATAGCTTAAGCTATGTTACAACATTTTGTCACCTCAAAGTTCACTTCCGGTCTGCTCCGAGCAACCTCTCTCCTGTTCCACTTCCGCTTCAATCTAAAGGATTTCCGATCACATGAATGTCAATTTCGGTTACTTCCGGTCGACTCATGCCTATTACTGGGTAACTCCTGTTCGATCTGGCTTACTTCCGGTCACTCACAGACAATGGCACACCCTGACACTCCTTAATCTAGGTTACTTCCGGTCCTATATTCATCCCTGGGTCGTTTCCGGAAGTACCCCAGGGCCTTCCAGGTACTCATGATAGACCGGAGGTGAACCGGAAGTAATTGTAAGCAACCGGAAGTGAAACCAGAAGTGGTCCGAAGTTGTCCAGATTCATCCGGAAACTGTCCAAGAGTAATTTTTGTGGCCCGGAAGCCATTTTGAGAACCCGGAAGTGGCCAAAAGTTGTCCAGATGCATCCGGAAACTGTCCAGGAGTAATTTTGGTGACCCGCAAGCCATTTTGAGAATCCCTGGGGCATTTCCGGGCGAATTTGAGCAGCTTTTGACCACTTCCGGGTTCTCAAAATGAGTTCTGGGTAAGCTGTAATTTAGGTTACCCAGAACTCATTTTCTCACTTCCGGGTTCTCAAAATGGCTTCCGGGTCACCAAAATTACTCCTGCACAGTTTCCGGATGAATCCGGACAACTTCGGACCACTTCCGGTTTCACTTCCGGTTGCGTACAATTACTTCCGGGTCACTCCGGTCTATCATGAGGGCCTAGAAGGCCCTGGGGTACTTCCGGAAACGACCCAGGGATGAATATAGGACCGGAAGTAACCTAGATTAAGGAGTGTCAGAGTGTGCCAATGTCTGTGAGTGACCGGAAGTGAGCCAGATCGGACAGGAGTTACACAGTGATAGGCATGAGTCAACCGGAAGTAACCGAAATTGACATTCATGTGATCGGAAATCCTGTAGATTGAAGCGGAAGTGGAACAGGAGAGAGGTTGCTCAGGGCAGACCGGAAGTGAACTTTGAGGTGTTGTAACTATAGCTTAAGCTATTAGCAATTACGATATTTCATAAAAAGATTAGCGGTTAGCGGCGGCAGTGCGCTAATCTGGTCTCAAGGAAACAGGAATCAGTGAGGAACAATTAGGAGTCATAGCTGAATCTATTTTCGTTGATTCCCTGGCCATTATCCAAAATCACGTATATGGCTGAAGTCCTTTAATTTATTTATGTATGAGATTTATTTATTCTTTTTATCATTATTTTTTAGTTCGCATAATTAGAAGTATTTTCATTTTTTTTTTTACATTTTTACAATCAATTTTACCATTTTCGTAGTTTTATTAGTTTCTTATTAGCACTTTCCTCCGAAGGAAAGTAGCTATTGAGGTTGGACTCATGACGGAATTTTTGAAAAATTTCTTCAAATCTTTATCGATCCTACCTAGTAGACGCCGAAAATGAGCCCCGTTAAAATTTATATATATATATATATATATATATATATATATGCATATATATATATATATATATATATATATATATATATATATATATTTATATATATATATGTGTGTGTGTGTGTGTCTGTTAACACGATAGCGGCCAGAGTTTTTGTTTTTTCGTCACGAAACTTGGTATATAGCATTCAATTAGCAAACGATTGAACGAGTTCGTTAACCACCAAAGTCGGTCCACCGGAAGGGGAGGTTTACCCCGAACCCAAAACACTAATTTGACTATGTCAGCCGTAATATTTGTTATATTTCAACGAAACTTGGTATTCGTAGTGGTAATATAGAGAGAAAAGTGAGATATGAAAATGAACTAAATCGGTTCATTAGAAGGGGGGGTTTACTCCGGACCCACAATACCAATTCGCCACTACCAGCCGTGATTTTTGGTATATTTCGACGAACCTCGGTATTCGTAGTGGTAATCCACAGGTAAATATGTGTTGTAAAAATAAACGAAATCGGTTCATTAGGTGGGGGGGTTTACTCCGGACCCGCAATACCAATTCGCCACTACCAGCCGTGATTTTTGGTATATTTCGACGAAACTCGGCATTCGTAGTGGTAATCTACAGGTAAATATGTGTTGTAAAAATAAACTAAATCGGTTCATTAGAAGGGGGGGGGGTTTACGCCGGACCCAAATTCCTAATATACTCATACCGGTCGTAATTTCTGCTGTATTGTAACGAAACGCGGTATACGTCGTGGGTAACTCATGAGAAAGAAGTGTTGTAAAAATGGGCTGAATCGGTCAATCGGAAAGCGGGGGTTTAATTAGTAATATATTTCAACAGAAAAGCCCGCCTGACGTAGGTTCACAAAGCCGCCGCAAGGAGCGCTTTCTACCACTAGAGTGACTGTATCCTGTTCCTGCGTTAGATCAAAATACGAAAATATGAGGTTTTTTGTATTTATTACGTAGTGTAATAGGTACCGTGTGTAAACATAACTCTGGAAGCAAATTAATAATTGATCAGTTACTCATTACAAATTTAAAAGAGAACTATTCATGTTTTTATTTTATTTATGTAGGATATTTTAAGCAAATTGTTCTGGAAAGCAGTCTACACTACTCAAATTCTGTGGAAAGTGCTTAGTTATGCAGCTCCTGCGTGACGGACTTTTAATTTACATATTGATTTTACTTGTTTGATATATTTTTTATAATTATTGCAGTTTTGTTTTGTTGATTAGAATGTTGTGTATTAAGCAACCCAATATAGTTAAGCAACTAAACTTTGTTTTTCTCGCTAAATAAAGTTTTTTTCTCTGTCAACTCAAGTAAAACATAATCTGTTTCGATTTTTTATTTGATGACCTTCCGCTTGACCAATGAAAAGATGGAGTTAATTAAATAATTAAGTTCTTTGCATCTTTGACAATAAAAACAGAGACATAAGATCTTTATGAAACTATACATTTTTTATTTACTTGTATTTGAATTTCAAGCCGAAACGTCGGCTAATAATAAAACTCATTTTCTTATAAAAAATGTAGTTTATGTAAGATACCACGAGCAACCCCTGACAAATTCTGCTTTCGTATTACCAACGGTCAACTATCGCCTGTCAATGATATCTTATAAGATGTTTGAACCTATATAAATACAAATTACCTTTTATTCATTTGTATTGAGCAACCGAATAAATTATTAATTTTTTGAGTGTTGTGAATGCGACGTTCTACTTATTACTACTACTTATTAAATCTAGAGAAAGTCGACATTTTGACAAAATTGATTTAGGCATTTTAGTAATTTTGATATGGAGTAAAACTCCCTCCTAATGAGAGATAGAGATAGATACTGATAGAGATAGAGGGCGAATTGAAGAATGTGTGTGGTTAGGAATGACAGGGAAGAGGAAGGAAACTAGCCATCAGCTAGAGCAAAATAAACCCTCAAGTTGCGAAATAAACTGAAGACCCTTCCTAAGTAGGACGCTGGCAGGTAATTAAATTTGCTTTAAATTTACCCACCTCAACCACAACTCCGAGTATCTCCGCACAGGCTGCTCTCCACCTACAAATTTGCACACTGAACTTTCTTTCCTCTATCCCACTTTTCAAGCTAATTCAGATTTTTTTTTTTAAATAATTATTACCATGAAATCATCATGTTGGGAGATTGGGTTACCAGGAATGTGAGATATCCAGCTCTGTCTCTTGCCAGTTCTTCCATACAGCACTATGTCTGGCCAGGCGTCTTCGCACTTATTTTTCAAGGTTTGTCCAACTTTCCAGAGTTACATTCTGTGCCCTAACCTTCTTCCTTTACGAAGCTTTAAATTCTTTTATTTATTATATATTAGGGTTTTTGCGATGTTCTTTCCTAAATCTCGATATAGGAGCCAAGCTTCTCGTAATGTTATCGTAAACGCCTGAATATAAAATTCTGTGATTTTGTTTCACGTACAAATAGGAGTGGAGACCTGACGAATCATAGCCCTGTACTAGGCTTTTGCTATTTTGCTTTCCTCGTCCCCATCAGCAACCTTATCCTGGTAACAATACTTTCATGATAGCGGAATTGGAGAAACCCTTCCTGTGTTTTTCAATTATGTATTTATTTGGAAACTTTCAACAATTCCATAAATCCAAAAAACATAAACTAAATAGAACTTTAACTCCTATCCGTGGACGTCATTAGTTCGGGAAACAATTCGACAACATCTGGCCTATAAAGAGGTTTACAATTAATATTCAAAACTAGAGTCAAATCAGAGACGAATTACTAAATTATCTCATTAACCGTGCTCTACAAATGAATATGATTGCTAAAAGAACCAAGGAAGATCACCTAAAGCCGTAGTAAGAAAATGATGCAACTTGTGGGGCAAATGTAAATTTATTATTATTTATTTGAAATTTACAACAATGTATAAGATGCATTTCTAGTAAATTTAAATGAAAATTAAAAATTATTTATTTATATAAAAAAATAAATGAAAGAATATTTTTATAAACGTCTAATATAAGTACAAAACAACTTCAAGAAATAATTTTATTATTTCATCAATAAAAATGTACCTTATTAGTAAATGAATTGATGAAGGGCCATGATGTATCTCTTAGGACATTGTAGAACCTTATGTACAATCAGTAAGATGAAAACAAAAATTGGCCTAGTTTAATGTAGCGAATATAGATTGGCCTATCATAGAAGTAAGGAAACAGGAGTGCTTTATTCTGTTCAGTCTTTCTCAAAGTTTATTGTTTAAAAAAAAATTGTTTGGAGTTGAAGGGCATTCAGGCTATTTCCTAGCGGTTTGGCGTACCAATAGTAATAATACTTCCTTTTTATTGTTACTATTTAGAAGCAATCCAAAATTTATGGCCTGGAAGCTCGTTCAAATCTATACTTTTTTCAGTGAGGTATATTTGTCTTCCTTTTTTTTTCATAAGATGAAGTTCCATTTCTTTTTACGGCGAAGGGTTTGTATCGTGAGAGAAAACCAATTAAAAATATTTTACGACAGAAAGTGTAGTGGAAATCCATGAGAGATGGACAGCAGGTGACTAATCCAATCTCCGATAACCCCGCCCGTGACTGGATGAGATACAACCAGTCCTACCTGTCAAAGATGACCTGTTCTGATTGACATGTACCAACGGTAATTCACTCGCCACAATACGAGGTCATATTTATTACTGTCTGCAAAAAATTAACAATTTCTTTCTTCGTTTTTGTGAATGTCTATTACGTTTTTAGCCCGACTGATTTGCATTCCGGTAGTTTTAATTCATCAGATTTCTAGTTTACTATGTCCACCAACAGAACATCATTTCTTATGTAAAAATCAAGCAGACCGTGTTTACACAAATCAACTCATCCACAATAATTTAACAAAAATAGTATTTTATTATTGAATTTTTTTCAATAATTTTCAATAGAGGGCGTTGTAAAACTGGTTCAAACCATTATTTTCCTTAAAATAATGGATTGCCATAACTATTAATTTTAAAACATTTTATGTAGAAATAATGGCTCAGCATTTACTTAAAAATGTGTTTTAGATGCTGCTGTAAATGCCTATGCCCTTTTAATGTTTCAATATTTTGTGGTATTTAAATATGAATAATTGTATACATTTTGTAGATACTAAATATTTGTTCAGGTATTGGATGTTTAACCATTAATTTCGTTTATTAAGACAACTTGCATTTTCATTTAAAACGTCAGATATTGTCACTGCTAATTATATGTTAATTTATTCATTTAAATATTAACGTTTATTTATACATAATGTAGATTTTTAGGACGATTTATCTAAATGTTATCACACTTCTGTAACCGGTTCAGGTCTAATGCCTTTTATTTTTTCCAAATAAAATACAACACTCTGAGGGGGTCTCCCGTGGCCTAGTGGCTAGCGCGCTAGTTTCAAAAGCGGGAGATGGTGGGTTCGATCCCCACCGGCGCCAGAAATTTTCTCATCTCAGGTCTCGCTGAGTAAATTCCTAGCTGCACCCTGGATGTCGGCGCTAATAGCGAAGATTTGTTGATGCGCCGTAAAAAAACACCCTGAGTGGGAATCGAACCAACAATCTATGCACAGAGTGATCAACTCTTGGAACTAACAAAATACTATTATAATGTAAAAGTAAAAAAAAAAGTATATAAGGCCAATTCCTTACAACAGTTAATCCTTGCATGCTATAATAAAGTAATAATACATGATTTAATTTTTACTGTGCTATGAGTTCGTATTCACATAAATATTTAGTTATAATAATACAACTTGAAGTAAAAAACGGAAAGATCAAATTTTAGTGTGGATAATTTTTTTTTTTTTTTTTTTTTTTTTTTAAATTAGACTTTGAAAATTAAGTCATTTGCGGAGCCACTATGAATTACAAAAAGCTGGAAATCATATAAATTCTATTTGAGATACCTACTAAACCTTATATGACCATTACCTAAAATTTGAAGTTTCGGCGCTCTTCTGAAGGATTGGCTCAATTAGAGAAATTAACTTTATCGCGGTGATATGAAGATCGGTAGCATAATTGACATATCCGAACGTAAAACGAAAGAATCTTGAGTTCAAATGCTAGGCTGGGGAGTAAACTTTTCCGAAAAATTGAAATTTAAAACAATAGGAGTCTTTTATCATAAAAAAGTATACACAGAAGTACTAATATTATCTGTATTATTAGTAAAATATTGTGTACAACAAACCAACACATAGTGTACTATGAATCATTTCAGGGTTAACGATATCAAATTTTAAAGTACCTTTATACATACCAGAGATTTTTGAAACGGGGTTTCTACAGTTTACCAACCTTTTCTAGCCAGGGTAGGACTAGAAATAAAAGCCATCGCCGAGTCATGAGTGGGAATCGAACCCACAAACTTAGGCGTGGAGTACACACACCTTAACATTCATGGTTTCCATACTCTCCTTAGTATTTTGTATTACTCTTATTCTGTACTCTTCTAAAGGATTGTAATGAATAATATCCTGAGGAAGGAGTCATCAGAGTAAAAATAAGGCTTCAAAGCGAAACCATGGAAGAGAAAACTTTTCTAGTATATTCAGTTTTCATTTTTCCTCGGCAATTAATTTTAAAAAAGTCTACCCTACAGGAGGTCCGCCAACTAATCACAAACCTGAGTAAGCCACCCAATAAATATAAAAAGTTTAGCACTTTTAAAGTTTTTAGAACAAGCTGACATTTACATTTAGTTTATGGATCGTTTGAATAAACGCGCACTTCAAATTGATAATTTTTTTTTTTGTTTTATTTTCATAGACTCATGTTTCCAATGATTTAGAAACAGCTCATATCGAATTCCACGAAGAAATGAAAGTGTTGTAGGCTCAAGATAAAAGAAAAAAAAAGATAAATTTCAGGTGCTGTTAGAATTTTAGAGTTTTTGAATTTTATAATGCAATGAGAAGTTATGTTTAAAAAATATATAATTTTATAATTACAATTATTTTATCTTCGTTTATACCAAATTTATTTCTTCTGTTGTATGCTCTCTGTATAGTACTAGATACCGTTTTAAATCCAGGGCGATCAACTGTAATGGTTACCCCCCCCCCCCCCTTTTAATGGTTTGGTCTTTAAATATACGTCTATGGAACTGATCTGATACCTACGCTATTTGATTTATTAATTTCTATTTTACGTATTATAGATAGATATATTAAATTAATTTTTATTTTATTTATAATTCTTTACATACAAGTTGGTAAGCTTTAATAGTTCCACGAAGTTTTCCATCTGTTCACGAGCCCTTGAAAATTGCTGATGCAGCAATTCGCGTATCATGGTCTCAGAAGGATATATTGAATATTATTCTGGAAGCTGTAGCAGGTAGTCAAAGTGACCTGGCAGCCTTCATACATAGGCTGAGGGTTCTTTGTTATGATATGAATATGAGTCAGGTTCATGTGGCTTAATCTCATTCCTGTCAAACCAAACTCTCCATGAATATTACCTCTATTGGCACTTCTCCATGATTAAGCAGTGGGCTTAATAGTTCTTAATTCGTTCATGCAAGGTATTTCTGTCCACATCGCTTTCCAATGACTGCGAACTCTTGTTCTGAGCCATGCTTTGACGTGTTCTTGCCCATAAATCTGGAGCGAAAGTTATTCCATTCTTGCAGCGTATTTTGTCAAGTTAATTTAAAATGACCTACGTAGCAGAATTACTCTTAAAAAATGGAAACAAATTACACAATGTCTTCATCAAAGAAAATATTTCTCCAGAAATATAGACAATAAAACGACTTAGGCAAATGATGAGTAATAAAATAACCTCATAATTTTGAGTATCAATTTCTGTAAAACATTTCTAAAAATATGAATAAAATTGGGAGAGAAACTCATTAAATTCTCTGAAGGATTTTTGAATGTTTTTAAGTTATTAGCGTTAACCAAACCTAATGTGATGTGAAATGGAGCTTATTAGTGACTCATTGCTCCGCTAATAGGATACAGAATCCCTATTCTACGGGGGGAGTCCGGCTGTCAGCGGGGACTTGCGCTCCATTTGAAAATGGTATAAATACCCTTTCTGTTTACGTAAAATACATAAATGATAATTAAGTGGAATTAATAACCGGACCTTCCCCCTCTCATACATTATTCCTCGATGAAAAGCCCCACCCAGTATTCGCTTCCGAAATTTGCATACTCAAATTACAATAATTTACCGTTTGACTGGCAACAGCCAGACCGATATTAATCGAATGTAAATGGAGAAGTCCAAAACAGTCTGAGATTAGATCAACGTCGATTTGGAGTTAGGACTCATTTCAAATAATTAGGCGACGGCTAACAATAATTAACCTAAAGCTTAATACGAAACTACTCAACCAAGTATTATTATGGCGCTTTGGCAAGACAGGGGTCAATTGAGTAAGACTTCAAAATCAAGTTCCTTTTGCAATATTTTTTTTCTTGAATGTATTGTTAGTTATTATGATAGACAGTTTTGTATAGAGTTACAGTTGTGTGCACTTAAATTCTCATGTTCTAAGAGTGTATGAGTATCGGAAACCATACACACAAGGCTGTCATAGTAGGCAAGAAGGGAAACAATATCGTCTTTCTAGAAAATGGTCCGTCCGATTCCGGAATGAAACGTTGTGTATTTTCTTAAGTGTGAAACGAATCCTCGTTTGTAATTACACAGCCACACACAAAAAGCAAACGTTCTGGCTTAGAGAGCAGATTAATATGTTTTCTCAAAACATTTTGAATATTAAGTAATGTATTATTATAAATTGTTATAAAGAACACTTTGCCATTTTACTAGATCTTTAAAACATGTACTGGGCAGTGTTCATAATAAAATAGAACTCGTAGACAATATACGTAAATACAATATACAAATATATTGAATATATTGAATATATTGAATATATATATATATATATATATATATATATATATATATATATATATATATATATATATACTCAGCAACTGAAAATCAAAATGTATGTGTATAAAGGATTGTCTTCAAATAGAAATACAAAAATATATTACAAGTATTTTTACTTTGGAAAGGAGAGTTAGTTTACAGATACATTGTATCTTTATGCACAGGGCGTGCCAAAAATGAAATTATAATTTAGTTTAATTAAAGTTATGAAGGTAAATTATTATAGGAATGCCTAATTGGGATGAACCTTGATTAGTATTCTACAATGGTTCACAGAAAAGGTAAGACGGAAGGATCTCGAAGATTCTTAGATCTTTCTAAGCCTTCAGATATCCGTTCAACTTATAATTTCTTGGCTGTAATACATTTATTGTTATAATATATTGTTCTTGGCGAAAATTAAAGATTCAGATTGGATGTGAATATGTAATAGTCCGTCGGCCCGTGACATTTTATGCAACGATTTTTAAGATTCTTCATTTTTTCACTATTGATTGTACAAGTTTTAACTAGAACAGTGCCACTTGTCAGCTGGCTAGGTAGCGGTGGGTTTGGCTGCGGGGGCGTTGCAAACTTCGGAAAAATATGAAAATGTGAAACGATTTTAAGATTCATGAAATTTCTTGGAGAGACACCTTATATTATACAATAATCATTGGCACTTGTCAGCTGGCCGGCCAGCGGTGGACTACTTGTCAGCTGGGGGTCTAAACTTGGCAAAAATACGAAATTCTGAAACGATTTTAAGATTGCTGAAATTTTGGTGGTTACTAGTATTTGTAGTGAGATTAACGAAAGACATTGTCAGCTGCTCATATCTTGGTGGAAAACTTGTCAGCTGGGGGGGGTATAAGCGCTGAGCGTATGGCGCGCGCTCCGCTTTATACCGCCAGCTGACAACATTTCCACCCACATATAAGCAGCTGACAATTTGTTTTGTCAATCTTATTACGAATACTACCTACTAACAAAATTTCAGGAATCTTAATATAGTTTTTGACTATTTAATAGCGAAAGCATGCTTATATTGATTACAACTTCTGAATATATTGATTGTAAATGAATATTTTTATTATCAACGTTAAAATATATTATGTATTTGCATTAAGGTAAGATGAAAAAATATATCATTTATTTGTATAAAATACACAGCACATAAAAAATGTTTGCCTGTGAATGCGTGAAAATCAGGCAACGCTTGGCACAGTGTTTCGCCTTGTGTTAAAAATAAGTTATTATTATCTAAATAGTTTGGTTTTTTCACGTTCCCATATTCATCCAAATTTTAACATCTAATGGCAAACAATTACCTCCAGTAGTTGAAATGATTGTTCGAGATCAGTAATTCACTGAAGATATTAAAATTATTCATTTTCTTTGCTTTATTAATGTTTCATCATTTTTTCAATACCAATAATTAGTATTTTCACATGAGAGACAGCAGGATGACCTCACAAACACTACAAATATCGAAAGTAATGATTCTGGAGGAGAAGAGTCAGACTTTCTTTTTATTTAAAAGTTTTATTAGGTAACTATTATTATTATAAATAAATTATATAATAATTTTTACAGTATTTTATACAAATAAATAATATATTTTTTCATCATACCTTAATACAAATCTGTACAAATAATACAATTCTAACGGATCGCTGTCTGTTTCTGGAAGATGGTGAAAAATACTATTGGGGACCTTTATCAATGCAATAGTACCCAAAACAATGATTTTTAAAATTTTTGCCTGCTTGTCTGTTTATCTGTGCGCGCTAATCTCAGAAACGGCTTATCCGATTTAGTTGCAGTATTCACTAATATATTGTGGTACGTTTCACTTAATATTTAGTGTTTGTTTCATGCGAATCGGTACATAAATAAAAAAGTTATGCCAATGTAAAGAATCACGTCCAACATTTCATGAACTATCGTTAATTCGATACACACCAGAGGATTTTTTTTAAACGAAACTTTGTATATAGTATTCCCTTAGCAAATGATTTAACGAGTTCCTTAACCAGAAAAATTGGTTCATCTGGAGGAGGGGTTTACTCCGGACCCAAAGTCGCTCGGACGAAACTCGATATTCGTTTGTGGAAATATTAATAGAAAAATATGTTGTAAAAATAAAGTAAATCGGTTTATTCTGGACCCGATTTACCAACTTACCACTACCAGCCGTAATCTATCTTCACATATAATAAAATTCTAACGGATCGCTGTTTGTACATGCAAGATATATAGTAAAAATACTATTGGGGGCCTTTATCAATGCAATTGTACCCAAAACAATGATTTATAGAATTGTTGTCTGTTTGTCTGTATGTTTGCTGTGTCAGACACTCTATACACACTACAGTTAACCAATCCTTAAGAGGTCTAGAGCTTCTTTTAGCAATCCTAGCAGCCGGTATGGTTGATCCCCGATGGCTATACCTCTAATATCGAGTAGGTATAAATCTACTGTAAAGTAGATTGAAAAAAAAAAATACCTATACGACGATGTTTAAAATCTAAAATAAACAAACAAGAACCTTCAAGTTTAACTCCTCTGGATTACGGATGGGATATTGAAGATAATATATAAACCTGTAAATGGTTTGACGGCGAACAATTCCGTCGAGTAGTTGATATGATTATTCGAGATCAGCAATTCACTGAAGATATTAAAACTATTTATTTTCTATGCTTTATTAACGTTTAATCATTTCATCAATAACAATAATTAGTATTTTCAGCTGAAAGACACCAAGAAGAGGATGACCGCACAATTACTGCGGGGGGGGGGGGTGATGATTCTGAAGGTGCAGAGTCAGAATCAGAAAACGATTGACTTTCTTTTAGCACTTTCCTCCGAAGGAAAGTAGCTATTGAGGTTGGACTCATGACGGAATTTTTGAAAAATTTCTTCAAATCTTTATCGATCCTACCTAGTAGACACCGAAAATGACCCCCGTTAAAATTTATATATATCTATATATATATATATATATATATATATATATATATATATATATATATATATATATATATATGCATATATATATATACATATATATGTGTCTGTTAACACGATAGCGGCCAGAGTTTTTGTTTTTTCGTCACGAAACTTGGTATATAGCATTCAATTAGCAAACGATTGAACGAGTTCGTTAACCACCAAAGTCGGTCCACCGGAAGGGGGGGTTTACCCCGAACCCAAAACACTAATTTGACTATGTCAGCCGTAATATTTGTTATATTTCAACGAAACTTGGTATTCGTAGTGGTAATATAGAGAGAAAAGTGAGATATAAAAATGAACTAAATCGGTTCATTAGAAGGGGGGGGTTTACTCCTGACCCACAATACCAATTCGCCACTACCAGCCGTGATTTTTGGTATATTTCAACGGAACTCGGTATTTGTAGTGGTAATCCACAGGTAAATAACTGTTGTAAAAATAAACTAAATAGGTTCATTAGGAGGGGGGGGTTTACTCCGGACCCACAATACCAATTCGCCACTACCAGCAGTGATTTTTTGTATATTTCGACGAAACTCGGCATTCGTAGTGGTAATCTACAGGTAATTATGTGTTGTAAAAATAAACTAAATCGGATCATTAGAAGGGGGGGTTTACTCCTGACCCAAATTCTTAATATACTCATACCGGTCGTAATTTCTGCTGTATTGTAACGAAACGCGGTATACGTCGTGGGTAACTCATGAGAAAGAAGTGTTGTAGAAATGAGCTGAATCGGTCAATCGGAAAGCGGGGGTTTAATTTGTAATATATTTCAATAGAAAAGCCCGTCAGACGTATCTTCACAAAGCCGCCGCAAGGAGCGCTTTCTACCACTAGAGTGACTGTATCCTGTTCCTGCGTTAGATCAAAATAGGATAATATGAGGTTTTTTGTATTTATTACGAAGTGTAATAGGTACCATGTGTAAACATAACTCTGGAAGCAAATTATTAATTGATCAGTTACTCATTACAAATTTAAAAGAGAACTATTCATGTTTTTATTTTATTTATGTAGGATATTTTAAGCAAATTGTTCTGGAAAGCAATCTACACTACTCAAATTCTGAGGAAAGTGCTTAGTTATGCAGCTCCTGCGTGACGGACTTTTTATTATTATATTATTAAGTGTCTTTAGTATACTATTATTATTATTATGATTAATTGTATAATACTTTTTTATTACCAATACAGTATTTTATACAAATAATTGACATATTTTTTCATCTTACCTTAATGCAAATACATAATATATTTTAACGTTGATAATAAAAATATTCATTTACAATCAATATATTCAGAAGTTGTAATCAATATAAGCATGTTTTCGCTATTAAATAGTCAAATATATATTAAGATTCCTGAAATTTTGTTAGTAGGTAGTATTCGTAATAAGATTGACGAAACAAATTGTCAGCTGCTTATATGTGGGTGGAAAAGTTGTCAGCTGGCGGTATAAAGCGGAGCGCGGGCCATACGCTCAGCGCTTATATACCCCCAGCTGACAAATTTTCCACCAAGATATGAGCAGCTGACAATGTCTTTCGTTAATCTCACTACAAATACTAGTAACCACCAAAATTTCAGCAATCTTAAAATCGTTTCAGAATTTCGTGTTTTTGCCAAGTTTAGACCCCCAGCTGACAAGCAGTCCACCGCTGGCCGGCCAGCTGACAAGTGCCAATGATTATTGTATAATATAAGGTGTCTCTCCAAGAAATTTCATGAATCTTAAAATCGTTTCACATTTCCATATTTTTCCTATGTTTGCAACGCCCCCGCAGCCAAACCCACCGCTACCTAGCCAGCTGACAAGCCGCACTGTTCTAGTTAAGACTTGTACAATCAATAGTGAAAAAATGAAGAATCTTAAAAATCGTTGCATAAAATGTGCACGGGCCGACGGACTATAATATTGTTTCGAACAAATCGCCTTACTTAGACTGTAAAGCAGAAGTGGAAAGAAAAGGATTAGAGTTTTGGTTTAGGATACTCCAAAACAAAGGGTTAAATTAAAAAACGTTCACAAGAAGATGTAAAATAATTTTTACCAAGATAATAACTTATCAACATTTATGAGCTGTAAGGCTCTTTCGTATAATTTATTAAATCATTAAAAAAGAATCAGTCCCGTAACAGACCACTAGGGCCCAGAGGTTTCTGATTTTCATGACCACACTAGGGAAATAGTGTGTTCAGTACTAAGCTCCGGCCGGCTGATTTTCCCTTTTACAGGAGGATCAGGCAGGTCGAATCCAATCCACGAATGAAGATATAAGACACTAGAAAAAAAAAATCTTTACTGCTTGCTCGGGATTTGCTCCTCCACCATATTAATCCAGTGCTTTACCACTGAGCTAACCTCGCCCCAATTTTTTAAATAACTTGTTGTAAAATTTGTTTGTGAAATCGTAGTATGCGGAAAGTGATCGTTCGAGAGCCTAATCAATTGTCAAAAGGACCACTTCAGTCGTTGAAAACGGCGTTTAAATGTTTGGAAATCTTGGTAGGTTTATTTATTTATTGAGCCTCTTCGAAGCTCTTGCGAAAGAGCTTTACATCTGGAAACGTTTAAATTCATAGATGGTAGATAATTTTACATGTTTTTACGTAAATAGACGGTAAATGTAATTTTAAATCTGATAAACTTTTTCATAGGGTTATAATTCATATTAATATTTTTTAGGTTTCGTTCTAATGAAGGCAAGTTTTAAGATAAGGAGTTTTTATTCAAAGGTTCTTTAATCAGAGTTTATATGTTTGTTGATACACCAGAAGAGTACATGATAGATGATGAAGATTGGAAGTCCCTGATTTTATTGTTCCACCGAGGTGGTCGTGGTAAATTAGCCCGACTTTTGATGGCTGTTATTAACGGTGATTTAAGCAGTGATTGCTAGTGATTAAAGTTGGGCGATTGGGCTCTGCTGACCGATTGGGTGGTCATCGAATGGTGATTGGTATTACCTGCTCTTCCTCGCTAACTTTTGTTCCGATGGCCTGATAACATCAATGAAATACAAAGTTTATTGTTTTTAATTGAATATATTAAACTGAGAGCGTTAAATTATCTAATATCGAAACAGGTGGTTGTTTAGGGAGGTTGTTTAAACTAATATAGAATATTAAATTGCTTAGAATTTAGTAGTCCTGTTGTTTCGTTAAGTTCTTTATCTTAACTTTGTTTAATTTTACCAAGAATTTCAAGAATGAATCAGGATGGCATTATCAGTCTGTGAAATACACATTGCAAGGGTTACTCATGCATAGATATGTCTAAAGATGATCCTCCAAAATTCTAAAAAAAAAAAAATAACTTCAGTATTTGACGGGACATCGTCATCAGAGTCATTAGAGCCGACATCCTGCTGCAGCGAGGACTTTTCTCAACGAGCCGTGAGATGAGAAAATTCCTGCCGCCTGTGGGACTCAAACCCACCAGCTTCCGTTTAAGAATCTAAGGCGTTATATTTATTGTACAAAAATAATTTATAAAAAAATATTATTAATAACAAGAAATAAATAAACAAATCAATAAAAAAGTATTTTAAAAAAACTTGTAGTTAATATAATAAATCATATGTTAAATTGGTATAAAAATATTATATAACCCAAAAAGAAATCTAAACTAAACGATACTAAAATTAAAGCAGCAAAACAGCAAACAATTTTGAACAGAGAAACAGGTTTTTATAAAAATACATTCTTATCATAATAACTTATTTGAAGAAGAGAAAATGAGTAACGTATATCAATAAAATATACCAACTTAAAAACAATAAAAACAATAAGCTTGTTTGCAGATTTGTTTTTTGTGAAGTAGCATCTTTTGGTCAGAATGACAAGGGCTAGATGATCTTGAGTTATGAGGAGTTTAGTGAGTCGCTAAATATAACACTATCATGATAAACCATTTTTGTTGGTTAACAAGCTCATCCATTCGACCGGTAAAGGAATGTGAATTACTGATAAACGCTTAAATAAGAATTTATACGGAGTAGTTTTCGATATCTATAATCATGAATTCAGCACTGAAAAAATTATTTTAAAACTTTTATATATATTAACTTCCATGACGGATGTGCTAAAACTCCTTAAGAAGCTATGTTGTTGCTTACATGTATGTGCTCTACAAAATATGTTTGGGCTTCATTTAATTATAAGCACTTACCGAAGTAACGTAGCTATTGAGATCGTACTTATACCATTTCCTTAGCGAATGATTGAACGAGTTTGTTAACCACTAAAATTGGTCGATCTGAAAGGGGGTTTAGTCCGTAGGCAAATTACTAATTTGCCCATACCGGTGGTAGCTTTTGTTACATTGCAACGAAAACTCAATAAACTATATGGGCATCTAAAGAAAAAAAAAGTCCGTCACGCAGGAGCTGCATAACTAAGCACTTTCCTCAGGATTTTTGTAGTGTAGACTAAATTACTGAATAATTTGCTGCAAATAACCAATATAAATAAAATAAAAACGTGAATAGTTCTGCTCATTTGCATTTCTTATGAGAACTGTACAATTATTAATTTTGTAAATAATTTGCTTCCAGAGTTATGTTAATATATGATACTGTACTACTTAATAAATTCACAAAAACTTCATTTTCCGTCTTTTGATATGACGCAGGAACAGGATACAGTCCCCATAGTGGGATATAGCGCTCCTCGCAGCGCCTTTGGGAAACTACGTCTGGCCGGCTAATTCCAATGAAACAGAGTTTAAAGTAAACCCTCCTTTCCAATCGACCGATTTATTTAATTTTTACAACAATTCTTTCTCATGAGATACCCATACCGCACACCGCGTTTCGTTACAATACAGCACAAATTACGACCAAATTACTAATGAGTATATTAGTACTTTAGGTCTGGAGTAAACCCCCCCCCCCTCCAACTAACCCGATTTAGTTTATTTTTACAACCCATTTTTCTCTGTTGATTACCACCTCGAATACCGAGTTTCGTTGAAATGTAACAAAAATTAGGGCTGGTAGTGGCAAATTGGTAATGTGGGTCTGGAGTAAACCCCCACCCTCCTAATAAACCGATTTAGTTTATTTTTACAACGTATGTCTATCTTTAGATCAACGTAACGAATACCGAGTTTCGTTGAAATATAACAAAAACTACGGCTGGCAGGGTCAAATTAGTGTTTTGGGTTCGGGGTAAACCCCCCCCTCCTGGTGGACCGATTTTGGTGGTTAACGAACTCGTTCAATCGTTTGCTAATTGAACGCTACATACCACGTTTCGTGAAGAAAAAACAAAAACTCTGGCCGCTATCGTGTTAACAGACACACACACACACACACACACATATATATATATATATATATATATATATAAATTTTAACGGGGGTCATTTTCGGTGCCTACTAGGTAGGATCGATGGAGATTTGAAGAAATTTTTCAAAAATTTCGTCATGAGTGCAACCTCAATAGCTACTTTCCTTCGGAGGAAAGTGCTAAAATGTCTTGTAAAAATAAACGAAATCGGTACATGTGAAAGAATGGTTTACTCTGGACCCACAATAATAATTCGCTCACATCAGCCATAATTTGTATTATGTTGCAACAAAACTCCGTGTAAGTCGTGCTTATATAAAGGCAAAGATGTTTATAAATAAAAACAACGAAATTGGGGAAATAGAAGTTGGAGATTACTCTGTATTATGTTCAAATTCACAAAAGCCGCCAAAACCGGCTCGGTCAGCAGTTGTTTCTTCTACCACCACTAGGAGTGCTGAATATGAGCGCTGTATCCGGTTTCAGTGGTTCATTGAGTTAGATGATCATTAAGAATATAAAAGCGCAAAACTATTCTTGCCATTTTTACAAATAATTATATAGGAATTTTAAACAAATATTTATATAGGATATTTTAAGCAAATTATTCGGGAATGCAGTGTACACTACCACCTTCTGGGAAATGTATTTTGTTATGCATCTCCTGCATGTCGGATCCTTTTTTCGTGGACACATTTTGTAGATAGAAGAGTATAAATCCAAGAAATACTCTGAATAATTGTTTGACTATACTGTTAGGTAGGCAATGGGCGATAAAGACCTAACTCGAACAGGTTGAAAGAGAGAATAGAAGTTAAACAAAGCCCCTGAGCGAATCCGGGTTTATGGAAGTACTAATATCATGGGAAAGGGTGGAAAAGATGGCCGTATCCAGTTTAGTGGTGATAAACTTGGGATTTACACCCCTAGGCCATTTAGCCATTTCTCTTAGGTCTACAGGTTCAAAGGCAGTCAGTTCGTTGCACCTTTATTGAGATATACATTTGGAGAAGAAATTCACTATTGTAAGCTTTTTTTTTCTCACACATAAAGATATCGAATAAAGTAATGCATTCATGAAAATAACAGAGTAGGCAGTGCATCGAAATCCATGCCAATTTAGTTCAAATCGAGTAAAAAGGTTTTCCCCTAAACAGATCATTGCCAGTGGCAGACCAGAACAGTTCTTTGCTCAACAAATGAAATACTCGGCGCTAATGGCCAAGATGTAGATGCGCCGTAAAAAAAAAAAAAAAAAAAAAAAAAAAAAAAAAACAAATGAAATAAAGATGAGAATAACATTATGCATAATATAACCAAAAAAAATGCATATAAAAAGATTACTTACTGGATGAATCGTTTACAGCTAACTCGAAGATAAAACATGTTGAGCCTTACCTGAAAAATTATTTTTAATAAGAAAGGATACAGAATAAAACAAAAATTATAAAATAATCAGAAATTTATAATAAACAAACATTCAAATACAAACATTTCATTCAGTTTTTTTAAAGGTAAGTTTTGGGCTTAAATGTTATCCTTATCAGATCTTTTAATATTTTCTTACGAGATTGGAGGAAATAGATTAAAAGTTATTAGAGGGATGAACGTTTTATATATCTGTGGCTTGGTGCTAAAAGGGCCTATGTCAATTTTTTCATATTTTGTGTTTTCATTTACTTCCCTTAAAATACTTGCATAAAACCAAATATATAAATATATTATATATATATTTGTATCATATACATACATGTATATAAATATATATATTTATATACATGTATATTTGTTTTTTTTCATGTATTTTAAGGGAAGTAAATAAAAAACTCAAAATATGAAAAAAATTGACATAGGCCCTTTTAGCACCAAGCCACAGATATATATATATATATATATATATATATATATATATATATATATATATATATATATACATATTTATATAAGATTTTGAGTAAGTGGTTGGACGCTGTAAATGAACTAGAAAATACACTTGGCAAAAGTTATTATTAAAATCCCAGAAACAAATGAATGTTCAATAGGATCGAGAATTATGTAGCATGTATCTTTAATATATTTTTTTTAGTAGTTTTGATTAATTATTTAAAGAAACTGAAATAACATAATAATGTACAGAAAATACAAAAAGACATATTTCTAAAATTCCATGAATTTATTCTCGAAATTTACACTAAGGCTGTAAATAGAATTTATTCGTTTTGTGTGACCTTGCAGATGGAATTGGGAAAATTATTCTTTTAAGAAAATTATGCTTTATGAGGTACTTTTTTATGAACGTTTCCATCCTGGAGATAGTCAAATTGGAAGTTAGTAATATTGGATACATGAAGCTTAAAGAGAATTCTATATTTTCTCAAATTTCACAATAATATCATTTAGCATTATCCGTTAGGGTATTTAATATAGTTCAATTAAGAATTGAAGAAATACCTGAGTATATAACTCTTTTAAACCACCTAAAAGTCCAATAAGTTGAAGAAGCTACTCTCAGATAGAGGTTAGAGTTTTTATTAACTCCGGGCCGAAATCGTTAAGTCTTATTGATTGGTTGGAGCCTCTAGTAATTTGTGGTCTTTGGTAAACCCAGTGGGTGGGTGTTAAGGAAGAAAATGATTGGGAGCATTAAAACCGGCTAGTCCGTTCCTTCATCCACTCAAGCTCATCATTATCGCTCTTAGCCGAATCTCAAGGAATTGAGTTCTCGATTCTTTATCTCTCAGCTCAGGCGAAAAACTTTACTTTTGATTCTTTCAACCTTTCAAGTCTACTTGATAATGAATCATATAAATAAGCAGAGGTAATGGTAATTGAAACTTCATATTAAGAGGTTTTTATGAAGTTTCAGAAGAGATAGTCGACCGTTGATATTAAGAAAGTGTACATGGTTACATCTAAGAAGGTAAAGATTTCATGGAGGCAACATTTCTACTCAAGAAATACAGCCTCCACGAAACAGAACCTATCCCCTTCGCCATAGCCCTGATTTCGGCATGCATGCCAAGCCGAAACTCGTTTAAATATAACTCGTTTTAGTCAAAAAATGTAGTTTTATTCAGCACCTGACCGAACCCCGGTCATCTAAACATTCTTAATATCAACGGTTGGCTATCTCAACCCAAACTTCATATTAATATAATGGGTAATTCGTAACTAATAATAAATGGACGTTAAAATTTAAATAATAATAATATAGAGTGTAGGTTAAAATATTCAACAGGGTGAAACTAGACCATAAATGTAGTTAAACCCTGCCAACATATGCCCTACTAAAGGCTATGTAGAAACCCTGCCAACATCTGCCCTACTAAAGGCTATGTAGAAACCCTGCCAACATATGCTCTACTAAAGGCTATGTAGAAACAAAACACTTTTTATGTAGATAACTCCGACTTTTATCTTCTTGTACACATTATTTAATAAATTACTACCTTTCGATTACTTTTTTTTAAAAATCAACATTAAATTTTCATTTAGGCGAAAGCACCTTCAATATTCACTAGTTTACAATCCGCAATGACTGTTCAAAAAGTTTATATTAATGAAAAAGTCTAGTTAGCAAAAAACGTTCGAGAATCACTATTCTTCCAAAATAAATTCTCCTAGCTGCCAGGCCTCACAAAAGTTGTAAAATTTAATTAAATCACTTAGACAAGAAGGAACTCAGTTTGAGGAACTTATCTTCGAAGTAATTCATTATCTTTTTTGTTTAACTTTAACGTACGACTTACTTTAATCATTAAATATGAATTTATCAAAAATAGTTTTCCTTTTTTTCTGATAGGGTCACAAAAATTTACATGATGCTAGTTTTATTTATCCGTTGTTTTTCTCTCTGAATTTTCAATTACATTACGAAATTGAGAAATAATCACAAATCTAAATATACCGTGGAAGAGTTAATTAAATTTTACAACGTTTAGCACTTTCCTCCGAAGGAAAGTAGCTATTGAGGTTGCACTCTTCACGGAATTTTTGAAAAATGTCTACAAATCTTTATCGATCCTACCTAGTAGACACCGTAAATGACCCACGTTAAAATTTATATATCATAACAGCCCACCCCCCAAAAAACAACCAATTTCGGGAATCGACGCAGGACGAAAAAAAAAGAAAGAAAAAAGTCCTTTGGCAATATTTTGTTTTTGCTTCGTTTCTGAGAAATACGCAAAAAAAACTAAAACATAATTGTAGATAGGCATTCTTTCATAATGTAGCAACAGATTGACAATAAACACTTTGTCAGGGCCTGACCTTATTCATAAGAAGGATCCTCTTGCAAGATGAGAAGAAGTTGCCTTGATGCAGCTTAGGATTGGTCATTTATTCCACAGGCAGTCATATTTAATGAAGACAAAGGAAAGGACTATCCGCACGATAGGGAAAACACATACGGGCAGACCACAGAATACGGGACAACCTACTTTTCCCTTATGTCTTATTTAATTTACTCACTAGTAGAAGATCATATGACTAGACGTTATTTACAAACCTCAAACACATTCACATATTTCCTCAATTACTGAAATGGTGGAAAATTCATTATCTTATGGTTACTCTAACAAATATTAATTTACGGTTACATAAAATAAAAGTTGCCTTCAATTATTTATTATTTTTTTGAAATTTATATTTTGATGAATGATCCTTTTTTTTAACTTGTGAAAGGTTAAATCGTTTTACAGTAGCGATGATTAAAATATAATAAATACAGTTTAAAAAAATCACTTATTACAGTAAAAACTGGGATTTTTGATGTATCAAAAACACTGCAAGGAGATTCTATAAGTTTGTTACATATTAGTTGTACTTAAGAAATAATTTAATGAACTCGGAGTGATATAGATGTCAGCAAATATGATGTTCCCTTAGACCTCAAATATCCAAAAAAGTTAGTGACACATTGTCGCTTATTCTGAATCATTTCAGAAAACTATAATCGTATTGAGCAATAAAATTGTATAATACTATAATATAGATTCTATAAGATTATGACTAATAACAACGCTTAATTCAAAAGCGATACTGAACCAACATGAAGATTCACATTATTTTTTACAAAGTACTTTGAGGCTGCTTGCAGTGAAGGAAGTCCTTTAGTAAAATGAAATTAGTCCAGTTCCTTCACAAAATCAAATTTTATTTTTCATGCTGAGTGCTTCCAGTAGCTCCTGGTACTATCCTCAGAGCTGTAATGAGTTCAGCTTCACTACTGAGGGCTGACCCAACAGCAGTGAAGCTGAACTCATAGCTCTGAGGATGGTAGTAGGAGCTACTGAAAGCCCTCAGGATGAAAAATAAAATTGGATTTTGTGAAAGATCTGGACTAATTTCATTTTAATAATTATTTTTTACGGTTAACCGACTCCATGGCCGTTGTTATCGTTTAAATGTAAATACTAATTAATTTGAAAAACATTTAACTTCATATATAGACCACAGTCATTTATGAAGAAAAAAAAGCAGACCTTTATCAGAATTTGTCACTTCAAAAGATAGACTAAACATCAAGATCGAACATGTTAATATGGTGATTAGAAGACAAACAAATATGTTATTAAGTTTAATCTAGAAGTTATTTCATGAAAATATTTTGTAGCGTACAATGCACACCGCGGGAGAATTTAAAATTTCGATCTTCAAAAAAAAAACTTTGAAAGCTTGAAATTTTCATAAAAGAGGGAAAGTCTTTAGCCTGGTTTCTTTTACCCCTAATAATATAGAATCTGTCACCCTAAACATGGCAGTTTCTTTTGGTCGAGTGGCTAATGTCTTGAATTCTCAAGCGGGAGATACAGATTCTAGTTCCGCTTGCATTCGTTGCTGCACCATATATGAAAAGGCGTTTATTTTTTATTTTTGTTAACGACTTAAAATTGAAGGATTCATTAGGACGATGTTAAGAGGGATGATTTTTAGGTTAATTGTGTACAAAAAATCCACGAAAACCAGAGTTTATGTATATAATGTAATACAATCGATTAAAATGTGATTTATCCAGAAAGTTCTATCCATTTTCTGCAATCATCATTTCCCCAGCCTAGCATGAGGCGGGCCAAGAGGATGGATGGATTGGGTGTTTAAGGGCAGAAAACATCTAGGTCCTCACCGCCCTCAGGTGTAATGTTAGAGAGTCGTGTATATGTCGTGAAAGGGCATGTAATTTTGTGTTTAGAACAGTGCTGCGCTTCCAATTCAGCATTTATGACCATGGACTGTTATTTTGGTAATTGGTATTCTATTTTTTTTTTTGCTACTAATGTGATTGCAACCTACTAACACTAATAATAGGGGGCAAGAGGAATCCCTGCCTAGTTAAAGCTACTTTCAACATCTCCCCTCACCTATAATTGGCTTGGGATCCTACGCTTGAAGAAGGTGATTGGAGAGACCCATCCACTCCACCGACGCTTTAATCCAATCTCCAATGTCCCTTTAATCTTTATCTAATAATTGTTCCTATTATAATGTGGAGATTTCTTGCTCAAAATCCTTATCCTTATCTATATCCTTCTAATAGCTTCCCTACTGGATATTTTCATAAAGGAAACGGAACAACCGAATTCAGTTTCCCCAGTTTCACATCGCTAAGTTAACCACATTACCGCTGAATTGAATACACGGATGTCGTGCGGGTCTCGCGGAATTCATTTTCCCGATCCAATGCGACAGTAGTGGTTAATTATTTATTTTTTTATTAATTCACTGAGCAAGTATATATGCAATAATAAAAACAGAAGAGAGCGTCGGCCTTATTAATAAAACGGAACAAATATTACTTAAATATATTACGTAAAATATTTCTTTTTACTGTTCCCTGCTGGAGCATAATATAAAATGAAGGGAGATTGGCTTTACAAAGGACAAAGGAAATCCCGGAAGTAGTGATTAAACCTGCTTTTGACAGTTAATTACAACCTTATATATCATATTATAGGTATGATGTTTCATAAAAATCTGATACTCCTAGTAAGCCTCCCCTCTTTATTGCTCTGATGAAAGCAATGAAAAAAAAAAGGTGAAACGTTTGAAAATATAAAAAATCATTAAAAACATCGCTAAAAACAAATGGGCTATTTTACAACTATTATTATAATGGAGCCCGGACCATCACCCGTGCCGTCTTCAAGGAAAATCTAATGTGAAGTACAATATATTATTATAAATATTTGCAAAATGATATAATCTTCACAAAAAAAATATATATTATTGGAGACTGAGTGTATCGAAAGTACTAGGGAAGAGATGTATTTAAAAACTGAAAAATTAAAAATTATTAGAGTTATTTCGTTTCAAAAAAACTAATTTTTTAATTAGGCAATACAGTCAAGATGTAGTTTATAGAAACGCCTAAAGTTTTCCTCTATATAAAAATGAAAAGAGAAATCTTGCAAGACACCTGTTCATTCAACTCGTTTATGTAGATTGTACCTATCAATATATATAAGTGTAAATCCTCTTGTAAAAAATTGATACACAATTATGAACAAAAACACACTATTACCACATTAATAAAATAACCTATTATTAATGCCTCATGATAATAGCTGACAAAGAGTAATTATTTAAAAAAAAAAAATATTTTCTCACTATAACTTCCCCATTTGTTTCAGCCTTTATAAATTCTTATAAATATAATAATAAAAAAAAAAAAAAATCTAGAACTAAAGAATTTTTGTGTAAGACATCTATATCATTCAGTAATACCATTAACGCAGAGTATTAATGCTCTGTACATCATTCATTCCATTAAAAGCTGTTCGAGTTTCTTTTTCAACCTCGTGTGTAGACAGAACGGTACCTAGCGAAATTACTGTCTAAAAAAAATAAATAAATATAAGATAATATTTTAAGAAACCATTTTACACTTCAAGAATAATTTCAAAAATAGACATTCATTTCCTAGCTCTAGGAAATACTGGAATCTCTCTGGTCACGATATCTTCCACTAAACTATGGCGATCGATTCGGATTTTATTCTCTCATGAATCCGATTTCTTCCCCTTCCCTTTACTTTAAAACAAGTTTGTAAACGTAATTTACAGATATATGTTAGTTACGGAGGGTAGGTTTGTTCAAATGTTAACAACAAACATTTTTTCTTAAAATTACATTGCAATATCCATAGTGACATACACTACTTTCCCCTTACTATATCTTAATGAAAAAACAAGACATACTACTGTGTAGACAATGTAATAGGACTTTATGAGTAAAACTCTTATTAACGGACTGCAGAAAACGATGAAACATGAACCGCGCGACATATATGAACTGTTGACGGATGGTAGTCCACACATAGACCTTAGTTTCTATGCAAAACATGTTTATAAGAAAACATATAACAGAAGCATATACACACCATCATTTATTGATTACACTGTTCTGCAAAAAAAAACTTTTCTCCCCTCCCTTGAACAATTTTGCCTGTTTCTCATGTTTTCAGGTGTGCTGAGTCCGAATCTGAACTCAGAAAAATTCTATCACCCTCTGATTTTGAGAGAAAAGAGGAGAAACTTGGAAAAAATGAAAAATTGTATTTAAAAATTATTGTACAGATTTTTTTTTCTTTTTCAACGGTAAAATATAATTAATTGAATCCTGCATGCTATCAGGTATAATACTAGATATGACACAACTCAAAAAATATACACACATCGTCAATGAGTATTTTTTTTTTCTGACCAGCGGAGTCAGAGGTTTCTGAGTGGACTTGAATGTGACTTCACCACAAACATAGCAAAAGGAATCAGGCTTATTTATACACTGTCGTGACATTACAGAGAAAAAGTGAACTGTTCCCAGAATAATGATAGCACAACTGAATATCCAAATAAGTGTGTTTAGCGAAAGCCTCGAGAGTACTGATCAAATCCTAGAAGAAAATAGTGACAAGAGAGGGGCTGAGTGGGAGGGGGGGAGTTGGGGTATTGAGGGTGAAAGGGGGGCAGGTAAGGATTTGAATGAAAAGGATACCACCATAAAAGAGAAAGGAATGTCATTCCCCTAAAGATCCAGGTAGAGACCAAATCCCTGCCTCAAGATCAAAAACTGAAAAAACACTTTTAGCCATATTTCTTCAACCACTTGTAATATTCCCATCAATTTTTTTTTCGTTCAAATATACTTCATTGCGCTCAAAATCATCGGGCTTTTGAATTTTTTTCACTATGTTTTGATGCCAAAAAAAATTCGTCAAATTTACAAAAAACTCACATTTTTTGATAAAAAAACTAGAATTTCTCAAGAAACTGTGCGTGATAGACAGAATCTGACTTCAAATTCGTGTTCAGCACATTTGAAAACAGTAAGAAAGCATGTTTTGGTTTGAAGGAGGATTTTCGTGCAGAACAGTGTTATTAAGTTTCGATGGGGGAAAACAACTGTCAGTTTTTATATAATTTTTAATTTTTATACAATTTATAAGTTAGAGTAGTTCTTTTTATTTACTTTACTTTTTTTTCGTTCCTTTTTTTAAATTTCAAAGAGTGGAATGTTTTGATCTTTAAGTAGCAATTTTACATTTTGTGTTCTGATATTGGGATACTCAATGAGGCCTCCACTGGGATAAAGTTAACGCTATCCTGACCCTTTCACTAACAATACAGACCAATAATTACTGACAACAATTAAAAATCCCTTAAGTTGTTATGAAACATACATTTATGACCCCAGATACGTGACAAATAGCAAGAATACTCTGCCAATACCTGAACCTGGTATAATGACTCCGAGGCCTTCTCAACGGTGCTAACTGTAAATCTAAATAATACATGTCATGTAATTATATAAGATGTGGTTGTACCTTTTGAAGGGTAATGAAATAACGCAACTTTTCTGAGAGTCCCATCTACCCAACTAGTGCGGTGCGTGGAACATTAAAAAGTCCGATTTGCAGGAACTGCGTCATCTTAGCGCGGTTCCGTTCTTATCTCTAGTGTTTATAAAGGCATAGAATAGAAACAGTTATTACTTTGATTAGATCAATTGCGAAACAGCTATCCAAATGAAATCTCAAACAAACCAGTCTTGAAAGGTCTTGATTTACAATCTTACCTGTATGGGTCAGCTATACCATAAGTCGGGCAGAAAGGCCTCCGCTCAGAGGCATTTGGAAAGCCTTGGGATCTCTCTCTTTGAACGCTACATTTCTAACAATAAATTGATCTTCTTATTTTACTTAATCTGTTTTATTGTCAAATATATTATCTGACTATAAGCAATTTAAAAATAACAAGGAATAAAACAGACAAAAAGAACAGTTCGAATAAGCGAAATCAATTACTTTAAAGTTTTAAGCACTTATTTCTCCGATTGACATCGCCTAATCAAAACTTTCATCAGAACCATTTTTGTAGAGCATTTAGTGAGCTTTCTAATGGTCATCTTCCGTTTCCCAAGATTCTCAACCTTTTTCGAGATATTAAGGAAAGTATACAAAGTTACCAAAACTTTTTATGTCTGTTAATAAAATATTTTATTCTAACCCTTCCTAAACTCCAAACGTAACAAAAATTTCAACATATTAGTTTTAATGAATGTAGAACATGCAGAAAATGTTTCAACTGAATCCCATAATTCTAAGTACCAAAATCAAAGAGAAAAAGAACAGTTAGAATAAGCGAAATCAATTACTTTAAAGTTTTATGCACTTATTTCTCCGATTGACATCGCCTAATCAAAACTTTCTTTAGAACCATTTTTGTAGAGCATTTAGTGACCTTTCTAATGGTCATCTTCCGTTTCTCAAGATTCTCAACCTTTTTCGAGATATTAAGGAAAGTATACAAAGTTACCAAAACTTTTCATGTCTGTTCATAAAATATTTTATTCTAACCCTTCCTTAACTCCAAACGTAACATAACTTTCAACATATTAGTTTTAATGAAATTAGAACATGCAGATAATGTTTCAACTGAATCCCGTGATTCTAAGTACCCAAACCAAAAACGGAATTCACTATCACCTTGAAAATGGTTTCATTCGTTTTTCTAGCCCAAGAAGTTTATAAAAAGAGTACTTAAAAGCTTATGAACTCAAAAACGTAAGCGTTACGATTTTTTTCTGCGCGAATTTCGCCCCAAACGCCATCTTCCAGTGGGCGGATTTTGCTGGTTAACGAACTTGACCTTTCAAATTGGACGACGGATTTTTGTACCAAATTTCATCAAAATCGGACCATCAGGGAAGCCAGAATGAGCGAACAGACATATATATATATATATATATATATATATATATATATATATATATATATATATATATATATATATATATATAAATTTGAACCACCGTTATTTTCGGTCTCTAGGGGTTCTGAAACGCGAAATTTTCTAGTCGGCACTTCCGGATTGTTTCATTGTATCAACCCTATAAGCGGGGTTCCTCCCTATGGGGGAGGGAGGAACCGCGCTAAAATGAAAAACCTTTATTTCGTGATAAGTTATTTGTTTGGCTGGCTGCTGTGAATTTGGTTTGAGAATATTTTTGCACATGTTACATGAGATCTTATAGGAACTTTAATGCAGATTTTCCCTATGGCGTGGATGAAAAATAGCGGAAAAATTGTCAACAATTAGCGTTTAGACAAAAAACACGGAAACGGTGGCATTCAACTACACTTTAGTCAGCGCGCAAACCGCTCAAGTATGGCTATCTTCTTCGGGACCACACCCTCTGAATAAATACATTTAAAAGATAGTGATTATCGTAATCTTTGGGTGCTGAAACGTGATTTTTTTTTAGACGGAATGCGTCATGAGATCAACATCATTACCGGGGTTCCTTCCTATGAAGCGAGAGAAGAACCGCGCTAAAACATATACAATCCAATACTCAACACTTGTGTTCCATTGTCAGATTGTATGTTTAACTTATAGGAAAGCAATATTACTCGGGGTGTATTGTTCTAACCGTAGATTATTGCTTAATGAAGACTTAACTAATGATACATTTTTCTAGACGGCATTTCCGGATTATGTATGAAGGGGTAGGGTTAAATTGTGCAGTGCAACATTTTTAACACAACTTAAACTGTAGCTGCTTTATGTTGGATATTATGTGGGACTATCAGTTTAAAAGGTTAGGGGCAACAAGATTAAGTAGTATAAAGACCTTGTATTCATATTTTAGTAGCATTTGCATCAGAGGTTGATAGTCCTACATAATATTCAACATATAGTAGCTACAGTTATATTTTGTTAAAAATGTTGATTGGCACTATTTTGTCCCAACCCAACACTATGTGATATATTATATTTAGAGATGTGGGTTTTCCGGAAAATTTTGAATCGGAAAATTTTCCTGGCCACTAAATGTTCGCGGTATTGTAAATTAAACTTTCTTTGCTAGAAACTAAGAACCAGTATGCATCACTGGAGTATTTTTATCGACTATATTATATTATGCATAGCACGCCCTTTTGAGCCCCCCCCCCCTTACTACTAAACTAATTAGCAAAATTATAATGAACAAAACATAGAAATGTGATTTATAAGTCTTTCATCATGTATATAGCTGAAAAATTAAAATATAAAATTCTTTAAAAACTCTTATTTATATATAATATTTCAGTAATTAATTAAAGAATACCACATTGGACAAAATATTTTATTTGCTAAATTGATGTATGAATATATCCAAAATGAAAAAAAATATATTTTAATGTAACTGCATATTTCTCTTCTGTACAAAAACATAAAAGGAATTTTTATATTAATGCCACTGACACATTTCATAAAAAAACTGAATTACTATAAAAAGTCCAACTCGCAGGAACTGCGTCATCTTAGGGCGGTTCCGTTCATATCCCTAGAGTCATTAGTAAAGGAAATAATCTCTAAGAGGAGGAAGTTTAAGGCACCACAACTGTAAACTCACAGTATCCTAAGCGGAAATGACTCTCCCACATTCTCTACGTTTGCGCTATAAAAAGCAATTAAAACGTTAGGTAAACGGTGACAAAACCCCCTTGAAATGAACAAAACTAATAATTTTGAAGATTTAAGCACTTATTTCTCCGATTGACATCGCCCAATCGAAAATTATTTTAGAAACGTTTTTCTAGAGAATGTAGTAACCCTTCAAATGGTTATGTTCCAGTTACTTTAATTTTCCAACCGTTTTCAAGATATTAAGGATAACATACGAAGATTCCAAAACTTTTCATGTATGAACATTTAAACACCTTAGTATGGATGAATTTCAAACATGTATAATATATTTCAACTAAGTCTCACAATTCTAAGTAACTAAACCAAAAATGAGTTACAAAAACTATGTTTCCATTTTTCTCGAAAACGGTTACAGGTATCGTCTTAAAAATGGTTTCATTTGTTTTCCTACATTAGAGAACCTATTAAACGAATACCTGCAAGTATATTAACTCTAAAACGTCCGCGTTACGAATTTTCCCACGCGGATTTTGCTCCAAAACGCATGTTTTGGTCGACGGATTCTAACGGTTCACGAACTTGAGTGTTAAGGCGTGAGAAAATAACACTCAATGCCAAGGGTCGTGGGTTCGATTCCCACTATGGGGTGACGGCTAAAATAAAATGCATCAGCCCTATCCTGGCTAGAAAAGGGTGGTAACTTATAGATAACCCGTCCGAAAATTCTCAGTTAATAATAATGGACATTAAAATTTAAATAAAAAAAGATTTTTACAAATATTTTCATCATTATATTTTTAGTTTTCGTTTTTTTAATTAGTTTGTTGTTTGGTCGATTTGCATATTTTTAGTGCGGTTCCCTCCTCTTTCCATAGGGAGGAAACCCGCTTATGAGGTTGACCTCATGCTTGCTGAACTCGCTTTATAGGTTTCTTGAAGTAGAAAAACAAATGAACCTATTTTTAAGTGATACCTCTAACCGTTTTCGAGAAACATTGAAACACCTACTTTTTCAAACTAATTTTCAGTTTGGGTATTCCGAAACGATTAATCAGTTGAAACTTGTTCTTATTTTGTCAGTTGCTTATTTTAATTGCATTTAACACTCCAATGGTCGCGCCATTGAAACTACCATTGGTGGTCGCGTCGTATCTGAGAGATACGCCTGAGTTTCAATCTCATTTACCGTAAATAACTTTATCTATTGTATTAAGAATGAACAAAAACTCTTAACAGGAGATTAATATATAAAAAAATTAGTAAATTTACCAAGAAAAACTTATTTATTTAAATATGTTGGTGAAAAAGGGAAGGGTATAGTTTAATATTACAATCCAAGGGGAGGAATAACCCTTCGAAGTTCAACATATACTTTTATTATATAGTAAATGTATATGTTGAACTTTGAAGGGTTATTCCTCACCTGGCATTGTATTATATGTTATTTATTTATTATATGCAAACTTATATAGTTGAAATATACAAATAACAAGTAGGTAGGAAATATTAGGGCAAATATTAATAATATTTTGTAGTAATATATAACTTCAAAAAACGTCTTCTGTATCATCATGTACTTTACGTCTATCTGGACAATATGATATGGAATGATGATGGGGACATAAATATTGGCCGCACTCCTTGCATTCATACTGGGTAAGCCTTGTAGTCTTGTTTGCCCAGAACATTTGGCATCGCTTTATTGTTTTGGTTCTCTCGGCAACAGTACTATCTTTTTTACCCCTGCTTCTTCATCAATCTCGCTGCTTCCATATTCATACTTGATATCATGTACGTTTATTTTGTTGTTGTTTTTATTTTGTGGTATTTATGACACCAATGTGCCCTCTTTTCTAAAAGTACAAATATGGTCGCTTGGTATCTATGAGATACAACATAGTTTTAGTGGATAGTTACTGCTTGGAGGAGCATCAGACCAGAACTGACCCATCAGCCACTATCTGCTTTAGGAATAGTAAAGGGTTTAGCTTGACCCGCGCACTTGCGCCCCGTACACAGTCTGCGTAAGATGCTGTGTATCTCAGAGATCTGACGCGACTATTGGAGTGTTAACCGTAAAACGAGTATTTGACTAAAACAAGGAGGTGGGGGAAGTCGCCATGGTACTGTTAGTTTCCGTTTGTGGCGCCTTTATTCTATTTTCACTTCGTGATTTTATTTTATATTTTTCACGAAAGATCAAACCCCACGAATAACTGCTACTATATGAACGGAACCGCACTAAGATGACTCAGTTCCTGCGAGTCGGTTTTTTTTTATGTAGGTATTTAACTGGTTGATAAGTACTTTGTGTGGAAAGCAACCCAATGTAGTTGGGCAACTAAACTTCTTTTTTTTCCAAAAAAAAGTTTTTCTCTCTCATCGCTTGTCAAATGAAGATTTCGTGAAACTGATACCAGCATCGCCTTGTGTTAATCTGTCAATATATTTGCATCACAATATTTGAATTCACCTATTATTTTGTTGCCTTCATGGACTTCTACAAAATGTAGAACGACCACACATTTGTTTTTTTTTTGTTTTGTTTTTTATGGTTAACCATTATTCCTGACAGAGAGTAGTATGATTTTTTTATTTTTAAAATTCCAATCTAGTGTTGTTTACATGAGATGACTTTTCTTAAAACTGTAGCATCTAGTACAGAGTGGTGGAGTCATCTTCTGGTTTCCGCTACAAACTTGTTTATCAAATATTAAAAGAAATGGACGAGTCATTTTCTTTGGGTGCTATTTTATTATGAAATAGGGTGAATTGACTTTTTATGAGTTATTACATAAGCAATATAACAATTGTTAGGTAAAACATAATCACATTTAATTTTATTCATTTGAATTAAAAAGTTGAATTATACCTGTAGTTCTTGTTTAAATGGTTCAGAAATGAGTTAATTTAAGAGAATATGGATAGCTCATATATGTCCTAGAACAAATTCACCAAAAAACTGCCTTTTGTAAATGGAAAATTTTCCGGAAAAACATTTTCCGCGGAACATTTTCCACTCCACAACTCAAATTATATTATAATTATGTTCACAGGTAAACTAAGAAGCATAGGATATATACTCGTCCTGTTTGCTTCAATAATAGATAATAATAAAAGTAGATTGATGCACTTTTTCATTCTTTAACACTGTTTATTTAATCGGTTCCTAAATAGCGAAGGAAGAATAAGATAACTGAAACCTATTCAACTTATTTAGTAAACAAACAGTCCTACGAACAGACCTTTAGAAAGAAGTCAACGGAAGGGGGAAAAAACGTATGTACCATACGTTCTTCATATACATTGAAGATTTTTTTTTCTTTCAATCAAACAGCGATACATTTTGTTTTTGCCCGTTAACTCCTATTTAGCTACTTCGAAGAAAAACTCCATAAAAAATACATTAGCTTATTTGATCTTCGGAATGTGTAGCCATAATAATAAAAAAAAAAAAATAGGGAATCGACTTCCGAGATAATAACCATTAAAATACCATTAGACTGTCAGAGACTTATGATCGTTATGGGTAATTGAATAAATAACGGTCAATAGATATGGCCCATGACATTTTTACCTGTAATAAAGTCCACTTTATGCGTCCATCAAAAAGGACTTAGGAAAGCAGGGCGCTTTCTTTTATGCTTAGTGTAACTTTATTATTTTCATGAAGAAATAATGAAACCACGATTCAAGATAGAATATTGAAAATACAATCTCTCATGAATTTATCAATTTTTTTTTTAATTGATATACATATGTATGTATGTATATATATATATATATATATATATATATATATATATATATATGTATATATATATATATATTTGTGTGTGTTTTCTTCTTGGTTATCGTAGTCAAGTAGGTCATAAATAAAGTTCATGCTGTTTGTACTTTTCCACATAGGGTATTTATTTCTAAAGCACTTAACTTATGTTTCGTACATTTTTTTTTTTTTTGGTTTGATTTAAGACGTGTCAACAGTTGAGGTCATTAACGCCAGATTTCGTGCATTTAATGGACTATTTTTACTGTTAGTTTAATATTGCTTAAAGCTTATTAAAATTACATTATAATTACTTTATTTAATGTATGTGATTCGCCAAGTGCATTGAATGGAATACCCTATAAGGAGCAGAATTTGAGAATAGTAATAAGAAGAAATATATAAGTTAGAGAGCAGCAATGGAAGGAATTTAAACATAAAGGGTCTCACCGAGTTTCCATATGAAATTTGCACTAGCGTCTTTCTTGACTTTGATGTATTTATGTGATTGCTTGTTCCTAGAAATAATTTTCCGTAAATTATCAAACCTGTACTCGTTTTGAGGGAATAAGGGTTGAAACCCCTAACTTCAAAGTCATGAAACTATGCTAGATATTTAAATGAAACCAACGTGAATTGAAACTATTGATTAGGTGTATCTTGCATATTTTTTCAAAATTTTCGGACCACTTATAAGGTAAGAAAAAAATTGTGAAGATTTGAAGGATGGTTTTCCCTAACTACCCCTCGAAGCACACCTACCAAAAAAATCACGTAAAATCGGTAATTTCTCAACTATTATCCGTAAAAGTTTCATAGTTGTGTGAAAGGTGCATTATACCTGAAATAACAAAAATCCAATGTTCTTGAGCTCAGTATCCCAGATTGATTTGCAGCAAAAAAACAGTGATCAACTTCCATCACAAATTTTCCAGAATTAACTGAGAATTATCTTAAAATACTCTTCTTAGGGACATATCAAATGACACGATTGGTATGTGAATGAATAAAGTAAATATATTTTTCCTTCAAAATGTACATTGCTTATAGAATTAATCAATATTTACAAAAATGCTAGGGCAAGGCCCATCAGCTGGAGTGGATTTAAGAACCAGTAGCATTAATATAATATCAAAATCTAATATAATATGAAAAGATGTATACAAAAATATAAATAAATCAAAACACAAAGCGCACTAATAATTAACCCTCCAATGCCCAAGGTCCCCTACAGGGGACCACTTTTTCACATTAAAAGTTTTCCAATAAGTTGGGGGTTACGATTTGTACTTCTATGGTTAAATAAGGGATTGATTTACATTAATGAAAATTTATAACGCTCCAGTGTTACAGATAACAACGGTAATTGGATTTGAAGTAACTACAACAATCAAAATAACAACCGGTTAGTATCTTCATTGCATTTACCATTGTTATGGCTAAAATATGGTTATGTTTTATATTTCTTTCGGTATAAATCATTTACTGAACATTTTTTTGTGAAATAAAATAAATTTTGAGAGAATTTGATTAAATCCCTGTTCATAAGTATTCTTTGAATTCAGTGGTCCCCGTTAGGGGACCTTGGGCACTGGGGCTTCATCAATTCTGATTTTAGCGCGGTTCCTCCCTCCCCCATAGGGAGGAACCCCGCTTATAGGGTTGATACAATGAAACAATCCGGAAGTGCCGACTAGAAAATTTCGCGTTTCAGAACCCCTAGAGACCGAAAATAACGGTGGTTCAAATTTGTATATATATATATATATATATATGTATATATTTATTTATATATATATATATATATATATATATATATATATATATATATTTGTCTGTTCGCTCTCTAGATAGAAGACGAATGGTCCGATTTTGATGAAATTTGGTACAAAAATCCTTCGTCCAATTTGAAAGGTCAAGTTCGTTAACCAGCAAAATCCGCCTACTGGAAGATGGCGTTTGGGGCGAAATTCGCGCAAAAAAAAATCGTAACGCTTACGTTTTTGAGTTCATAAGCTTCTAAGTACTCGTTTTATATGATTCCTGGGCTAGGAAAACGAATGAAACCATTTTCAAGGCGATAGCTTTAACCGTTTTCGAGAAAATTGGAAAAATATTTTTTGAATACCGTTTTTGGTTTGGGTACTTAGAATCATGGGATTCAGTTGAAACATTTTCTGCATGTTCTACTTTCATCAAAACTAATATGTTGAAATTTTGGTTACGTTTGGAGTTAAGGAAGGGTTAGAATAAAATATTTGATTAACAGACATAAAAAGTTTTGGTAACTTTTTATACTTTCCTTAATATTTCGAAAAAGGTTGAGAATCTTGCGAAACGTAGGATTACCATTAGAAACCTTACTAAATGCTCTACAAAAATGGTTCTGATGAAAGTTTTGATTAGGCGATGTCAATCGGAGAAATAAGTGCTTAAAACTTTAAAGTAATTGATTTCGCTTATTCGAACTGTTCTTTTTGTCTTTGATTTTGGTACTTAGAACTATGGGATTCAGTTTAAACATTTTCTGCATGTTCTACTTTCATCAAAACTAATATGTTAAAATTTTGGTTACGTTTGGAGTTAAGGAAGGATTAGAATAAAATATTTTATTAACAGACATGAAATGTTTTGGGAGCTTCGTATACATTCCCTAATATCTCGAAAACGGTTAGGAATATTGGCAAACGGAGGGTTACCGTGCGAAAGCTTACTAAATGTTCTACGAAAAAGATTCTGAAACAATTTTTGATTAGGCTATGTCAATCGGAGAAATAAGTGCTTAAACTTTGAAGTAATTGATTTCGTTTATTCGAACGGTTCTTTTTCTTTGTATTTATTCTTTGTTGTTTTTTCGTTGTTTATAGTTGGATAATGTATTTGACAATAAAACAGATTAATTAAAATAAGAAAAACAATTCATTGTTAAAAATATATCAGGCTGTACCGTATGAAATGTCAGTTTTGGATTTGCCAACTCCGAGTTCTTTGGCATATTCCCTAGTGATTTCAATTGCTTATACTAGTCAAATGTATTTGCCAATAAAACAGGATACGTATAATTAGAAACGATATTTTATTTTTGCGGAATCTTGGGATTCTCAGATGCCGTATGAATATCTATTAGGCCCCCTTCGTATATTTTCCTTAATATCTCGAAAAGGGTTAGGAAATCGTGGCAAGTTAAATATAACAGTTCAAAAGCTTACTGAATTCTCCACAAAAAATGTTTTGAAGAAATGTTTGATGGAGTTTCGTTTATTTAAACGGATCTATTTGTGTGTTTCCCGCAGTTTTTGTTGTCACTTCTCGTTATTTGTGTACTTGCTTATAGCAGTCAAATGTATTTGTCAGTAAACAGGATACGTATAATTAGAATCAATATTTTGTTTGTTAGAATTCGAAGATGCCGTATGAATATCTAGATTACAGTGTTTATTGTTGGATAATGTATTTGAAAATAAAACAGGTTAAGAAAAATAAGAAAAACAATTTAATGTTAGAGATATGGATTTCCAAGATATATAGCTTTTCAACTGCCTAGCGTCCTTCCTAGGGAGGGTTCTTTGTCTTTGATTTTGGTACTTAGAATTATGGGATACAGTTGAAACATTTTCTGCATGTTGGAGTTTCATCAACACTAATATGTTGAAATTTTTGTTACGTTTAGAGTAAAGGAAGGGTTAGAATAAAATATTTTATTAACAGACAAAAAAAGTTTTGGTAACTTTGTATAATTTCGTTAGTATCTCGAAAACCGTTGACAATCTTGTGAAGCGGAAGATTACCATTCGGAAGCTTCCTAAATGCTCCACAAAAAAGGTTCTGAAGAAAGTTTTAATTAGGCGATGTCAATCGGAGAAAAAAGTGCTTAAAGCTTTAAATTAATTGATTTCGTTTATTCCAATGGTTCTTTTTGTCTGTTTTATTTCTTGTTATTTTTTAATTGCTTATAGTTGGATAATGTATTTGACAATAAAACTGGTTAAGTAAAATAACAAAAACAATTTATTGTTAGAAATATAGATTTCCAAGATTCCAAGACCTTGTCACTAGCGGGTCTGTTTCTAGTGTAGCGGACCCTTCCAGGTAAGATTGTAAATCATGACCTTTCAAGACTTTACTACTCACAGGAATGGCGTTAGTGACCTTAAGGGTTGACACGCCATCATAATAATTAATTTAAAAAAAAAGACTGGTGGAACCAAAATAATAACTGCTTCTATTTTAATCTTTCCAAATTAGAGTAGTGATATGAACGGAACCGCGCTAAGATGATGCAGTCCTGCGAGACGGACTTTTTTTTTATTGGTGGCAATAAAATATCTACCTTCAAATATTTGAAATAATTGACTTTATTTCACAAAATAAAATGAGATAACGTCAGTTTCTCAAAAAAATTATAATTATTAGAAGTTTTAAACGATATAAATAAAGAAGAAGAAAAAATGCTGACAACAAAGAAATAACGGACAGTAAAAAAAAACGATCTCTAATAAATCTAGAGTAACTAAAGGCACGAAAATGCTTATAAATGCAGAATTGAATGGCTTGAAGAGGAATGTAAATTTTCAAATAGGGCTGGGAATGGAGGTTATATAGAAGGATTATTCAGAAATTGCAGTAACTTATCTTCAATTGAATGTGTTTGAAAGAATGTCTGGAGACGAAAGTATAAATATTATTGTTGAAAACTCCTACTCATACTCAATTTCCAGAAATCATGAATTGAATGTTACTTTCATCGAAAAAAAAGTATTCATTTATTAAATGTACCTACTACTTTAGACAGGCTACATGACGGCCAAAAATAAAAGAATGTTCTGGGAATATTTTGAATCCGACAGATATGACACTTTGATGTATAAGATAAGTATAAGATGCAACGGATTTTTCGAAATTCAAAAATAGCTGTAAGCAGCATCTCGCCAAGGCAAGCCTATAAGGGTTGGTTATAAAATTTTGTCTTATCAGGGCGGCTTCAATGCCCTTGAAGAATAGTTACGGCTTCGGTGAATCTGTAGTACTTGTCTTCCCGGTTACCCCAAGGATTTGGGCCTTACAACCTTTATGGGGACAATTCTTTAGGACCATTCTTTCAAGAATTAAATATACCAAACTCTGGCTGCCCCGAAACTGTTCGAGAAAATCACATTGTAAGAATTGCAAGACTCATGAGTGACTGCTGCAATATAGGGATTTATTCGTACTGTTATTTCGATTTTCACAGAATAAATATTTTTTTTTTTAAAACCAATATTTATCATAGGTAACTAATCATGTACTTATGCATTTTATTATTATTTACTTGCAGTAAAATAAAGATTTGTACTTGAAATGCAGTGAATTTTTAAAAGACACCAGTGCCCAAGGCCCCCTCTAGGGGACCATATGTTATTTTACATATTGACAGTTTTATAACTAAAATGTCTTAAAAGTTACTTCATTTGCCTTCATATTAACCCATTTACGCAATAAAAAAATTAGAAAAAAATATAGAATAGTCATGGGCATTGGAGGGTTAAATTGTTCTATAATAATTGACTATTTTGTAAAATGGCTTCGAGATATTTCAGAGCACTTCCCAATTTCTCCCATCAAGTTCTTTCACTAGCTCTTCCTTACTGAAAGAGGTTTTGCTACAATATTTGGGCCTAACCTTCTTCAGAACAGGACATACTGCAAGGAAATTAAAGGTGTCTTCTTCTTCTTTCAACTTGCACATAGAGCAGTGGGACCTCTCTCCTCTTCGCCAAGGCTTCTTATTAAGGTGGAACATCTCTGCTCTTGCCCTTATTATCAGCCTTATTCGATAGAGTTCTCTGCCATCTGCTATGTACGAAGTGCTGCTTTCTTTAAATTCAAGTTCTTTGTACAGGAGGTGGGACTGTGTGGCAAGCAGGTTTTCCTTCCTCTTTTGTTCCTCCGTAGCAAAAGATTGCCTCGATCTTTGCATCGAATCTCTGGAACTTGGAAGAAATTGGAATTTCTCTTTTATATAAGAAACTGTACCATACAGCGTTGATTGCATGCTTGGCTATGCGACTCTTCTCTTCGAAGTGTTTGCTTAGAGACAGCATTCGAGTTTCGTTCGAGGTTCGTTCTCGGCACATCAATAGCAAGACATATCAATGTTTCATTGGATATGAACCAAATATGAACAATTACAAGGGCATAGAAAGATACGCTAGCGATTGCGCTAATGGAAATAGGACCATAGGTTGTTGTTCACATGTAGCCTCGATAATTTATTTCTTATCACTTGGTTGCTACAAATCAAAAATCATTAAACCCGCGGAAACATTAACATTTTTATTCGATGTTACCACAACTATTGAGGAAAATAGTGATGAAGATTAAATTATTTCTTCAGTTTGGTAGAAAATAAAGATTTTTAGAATTATGTTCATTAGAATTTATTACAAACCCTATTCCAATTTTATCTCAAGTTTCTTGCAATATGACAATTGTTTTTCGATTATGCACTCTGAGGGTTCGTATTAAGATAACAAAAAAGTCCTAAGAGTAACTTGAGATATTTGCGATAAATGTGTTTTTAGTGTTTAGCTATCGATATAGGATTTTTGTTATTTCAGGCATGATGCACCTTTCACACATCTATGAAACTTTTACGGATAATAGTTGAGAAATTATCGATTTTACGTGATTTTTTGGTAGGTGTGCTTTGAGGGGTAGTTAGGGAAAACCATCCTTCAAAACTTCACAATTT
Source organism: Gonocerus acuteangulatus (assembly GCA_946811695.1). Lineage (NCBI taxonomy): Eukaryota > Metazoa > Arthropoda > Insecta > Hemiptera > Coreidae > Gonocerus > Gonocerus acuteangulatus. Next base: position 56,818,773 of record OX328126.1, read on the forward strand.
TTTTCTTACCTTATAAGTGGTCCGAAAATTATGAAAAAAATATGCAAGGTAGACCTATTCAATAGTTTCAATTCACGTTGGTTTCATTTAGATATCTATTATAGTTTTATAGAAAAACGACTTTGAAGTTAGGGGTTTCAACCCTTATTCCATCAAAACGAAAATAGCTAGAGGTTTGATAATTTACGGAAAATTATTTCTAGGAACAAGCAACAAAATAAATACATCAAAGTCAAGAAAGACGCTAGTGCAAATTTCATATGGAAACTCGGTGAGATCCTTTATGTATGTACATATATATATTACTTTTTTTTTGTATTCTCTGATTGCGGCTTCAAGTTTTATATTTTGTCAAGATATTATATTCCAATAAATTTTAATAGGAAACTGTGTCTTGCAAGATTGCATTGAAAAATAGAAGAAACAAATGAATAACTATCAAAGCAAATATAACATATAGTTACTCACAGGATTATATATATACTATATATATATATATATATATAAATATATATATATATATATATATATATATATATATATATACATATATTCTTACTAGTTCATAAAAAAAACAAAAAAACTCAAATTTACTATGTTTCTACAATTGGTTAAAACATAAATGATAAATGTATGTATTGATTTTAGCTTAGTAAATATCTTAGGAATATTGAATAGTATGAAAAGACATTATTCAATAATCGAAAAGCTTCTAATCGTGTGATGCTCCGGAAAAGGATGGAAACACGCGATTTTGCATGTCCTTTCGTCTGGATTTTGCTTCTATTTGGTTTCAAGCAAATAGACAAATCTTTGGTTTTTTGGTAATATCTTGTTTGCGGTAATGTTTCGAAGGATAAAATCTTCTCTTAGCATCAAATAGCTTGAATTCTGAATTCAAATTTTATGATGTATCTCTCTGAATATAGAATACAATAGTAGAAAGAGCATGCTTTGTTCAGTACAAGCCTTGGTATACAAATATTTATATAGCATATAGCATACTATTACTATACATTTGAGTGCTTTCATTTTCTTTTTAGCGCGGTTCCTCCCTCCCCCATAGGGAGGAACCCCGCTTATAAGGTTAATACAATGAAACAATCCGGAAGTGCCGACTAGAAAATTTCGCGTTTCAGAACCCCTAGAGACCGAAAATAACGGTGGTTCAAATTTGTATATATGTATATATATATATATATATATATATATATATATATATATATATATATATATATATTTGTCTGTTCGCTCATTTCTGGCTTCCCTAATGGTCCGATTGTGATGAAATTTGGTACAAAAATCCGTCTTTCAATTTGAAAGGTCAAGTTCGTTAACCAGCAGAATCCGCCCACTGGAAGATGGCGTTTGGGGCGAAATTCGCGCAGAAATAATCGTAACGCTTACGTTTTTGAGTTCATAAGCTTTTAAGTACTCTTTTTATAGGCTCCTTGGGCTAGGAAAACGAATGAAACCATTTTCAAGGCGATAGCTTTAACCGTTTTCGAGAAAATTGGAAAACTAGTTTTTGAATACCGTTTTTGGTTTGGGTACTTAGAATCATGGGATTCAGTTGAAACATTTTCTGCATGTTCTACTTTCATTAAAACTAATATGTTGAAATTTTTGTTACGTTTGGAGTTAAGGAAGGGTTAGAATAAAATATTTTCTTAACAGACATAAAAAATTTTGGTAACTTTGTATACTTTCCTTAATATTTCGAAAAAGGTTGAGAATCGTGCGAAACGTAAGATCACCATTAGAAAGATTACTAAATGCTCTACAAAAATGGTTCTAATGAAAGTTTTGATTAGGCGATGTCAATCGGAGAAATAAGTGCATAAACCTTTAAAGTAATTGATTTCGCTTATTCGAACTATACTTTTTGTCTTTGATTTTGGTACTTACAATTATGGGATTCAGTTGAAACATTTTCTGCATGTTCGAATTTCATCAACACTAATATGTTCAAATGTTGGTTACGTTTGGAGAAAAGAAAGGGTTAGAATAAAATATTTTATTAACAGACAAGAAAAGTTTTGGTAACTTTGTATACTTTCGTTAGTATCTCGAAAACCGTTGACAATCTTGGGAAGCAGAAGGTTACCATTCAAAAGCTTACTAAATGCTCTACAAAAAAGGTTCTAAAGAAAGTTTTAATTAGGCGATGTCAATCGGAGAAATAAGTGCTTAAAACTTTAAAGTAATTGATTTCGTTTATTCGAACTGTTCTTATTGTCTGTTTTATTCCTTGTTATTTTTAAATTGCTTATAGTCGGATAATGTATTTGACTTTAAAACAGATTAAGTAAAATAAGAAGATCAATTTATTGTTAAAAATGTAGCGTTCAAAGAGAGAGATCCCAAGGCTTTCCAAATGCCTCTGAGTGGAGGCCTTTCTGCCCGACTTATGGGATAGCTGACCCATGCAGGTAAGATTGTAAATCAATACCTTTCAAGACTGGTTTGTTTGAGATTTCATTTGGATAGGTGTTTCGCTATTGATCTAAACAAAGTAATAACTTTTTCTATTTTATGCCTTCATAAACACTAAAGATAAGAACGGAACCGCGCTAAGATGACGCAGTTCCTGCGAATCGGACTTTTTTGTCTGTTTTTATTCCTTGTTATTTTTTAATTGCTTATAGTTGGATAACGTATTTTACAATAAAACAGATTAGGCAAAATAATCACAATTCATTGTTAGAAATATAGCTTGCCAAGAGAAAAAGATTCGATGACGTCTTTTGAATATTTTCAATTGCCTTTAAGCTGTTGGTTTTTTTATTTTATTTTTTAATTGATTTTATCTGTAGAATTATTACTATAGTAAAAGAACACAGGAATATGTGAAAATTTTTGATATTTTCCAATTCATTGAAACGTATGAAATGAAGTATCGGTTTCTAGGGTCTTGCGGACCCGACCCCAGGTATAGCCATAAAACCCTTTGAACAAAGGCCAAGGAAAATATTATCTGTTTCTATTCTATGCTTTTCAAATGAGAATAGGGATATGAACAGGAACCGGGGTCTCCCGTGGTCTAATGGCTAGCGTCTTGGATTCATAAGCGAGAGATGGTGGGTTCGATTCCCAACCTCCGGCAGGAATTTTATCATCCCACGGCTCGCTGGTAAAATTCCTCGCTAAACCCTGGATGTCGGCGCTAATGACCTAGATGTAGATGAGGAGTAAAAAAAAAAAAAAAAAAAAAAAATGAACTGGAACCGCGCTAAGATGACGCAGTTCCTGCGAGTCGGACTTTTATTTTATACAGAGTGAAATTCCTCTCGTGAATGGGCATATAAAACGATTGCCCTAATTTTCATCGTATGAAGACCACATGATAATAAAACCACCAGTCATTGAATTAAATAGGCGATTTTTTTTTTTGATTTTTTTTTTTTTTTTTTTTATATTTAACGTTGAAGTCTACAGAGTTTTTCGCCTATGTCACGGATCTCTATAAATTAAATATAAATAAGCGACTTTATGTCCGAATGTATGAAAACTCGTCGGAAATCATGAGAAACGACTAATCTGGAAACCTAACGTTACAAAAATTATTATTTGCAAGTAATTCATGTATTTATACAGTGTTTATTTATTTTTTATCTTCTTCTACTTTAGAGTTGTCCTATTTAAGCTTCTATCTTTTCTCAATCTTAAGATTTATTGATTATTGGAATTTTTAGGCTTTTATTTTTCAATTGTAATTTCCATGTTTTTCCCCCCGCTAAACTACTGACGTTTTATTTAAACACTTCTAGTATGAAAATTGTCAATGCATAAATTGAAAAATAGTAACAAAGAGACGTGCGAGCTCTGTAATAGTTTAGGTTGAACCTACAAATGAATTTTTGACACAAATTAAATCAATTGTTTCAGCTAGACACATGTAAGGACCTTGTTAAAATGACGTAAATGTATCCATATTTCTCAAAAATTTGCGAAGAACAAAAGCTAAATTCAGATTTTTATCCAGTCCTGGTCCTAGGATATCGAAGCGGAGTGAAAATAAAACTTATAGTCCGAGAGCTAGCAACGTAATTTTCATGAAGTGTTTTATGCACCTTGAAATTTTGCTATAATATACCTCTTAGGTAGATAAGAAGGTATGTATGTGTTTCCTGGGCATACCTTGGAACACCAGGTACTGCGCATAGGGGGAAAAAAATAATTTTTTTTCATTCTCATATTAAATGAGAGTTTTAATATGAGAACTACAACTGCGCGGTGCTGTCATTCACTCTTACGGTTACGCGCTGTGTATTGCAGTCTATCATATTCAACATTTATTTTTATGTTTCCTGATAATTATACCAAACAAAAGTGTCTGCCCTTTTGTAATTATTTTCAAATATGTTTACTGAAGACGCTGTTTAAATCGCAGCGTGAATATAGCACTTCATTTAATATTAAAAATAAAAACTAGGTACTTAGTTTTTTTTTGTTTTTTTTTTATTATTATCATTTTAACCCCCTTAAAAGTGCCTTATTTATTATTAATTTGAAAATTGCCTTAATTTGCCATTTTCTTCATTAATAATAGTTGGCTTCTGAATAAAACTCTACTTTTGGGCAATATTGTTTTGCACCTTTCCCCTATGCGCAGTACCTGGTGTTCCAAGGTATGTCCAGGAAACACATATTTACCTTCTTATCTACCTAAGAGGTATATTATAGCAAAAATTGCATAAAACACTTCATGAAAAGTGCGTTCCCAGCTCTCGGTCTATTAACTTGTCTAGATTGGAAATCGAAGCTTGTTACCGCCAGCAGAAAGTAGTTCCACACAACGGATTGATGAATGAAACAGAACTTGACAAGCTGGGATGATTTCCAGCGAAACCAATTAATATTCTTCAATTACTGGAGTTCAATTAACATCCGTTCAATTCTGTCAAACCAATAATTCGTCACTTCGTCAATAGTAGAGAGTAAACCTCATTACAGCATGTTAAAAGTATGCCAGGCTACTGACAAATACATGATGGTTAGCCGGTTGATAATAGAAGGGTGAACAAAGAAGTCTATTTTTACCAGTAAACTCATCTATTTCTTAACTGTACAATTATGAAGTTTGTAGACGTAGAAATGTTACATATTGATCAAAACAGCCAAAGTAAAATATAATATTTGGAAGAAGCCAACAATTGTTGGTACTTCCAGTGCTGGGTAAACAAATATTTTAATGATTACGATAAAATGGGCTTCGTATGTTAATCGCGAAGTAACTATCTCTTAAAACGTCTGGGGGGGGGGGGGATGGGAATGGGAAAATAAGGATGGACCTTCAGAGCAGGGATGGTTAGACAATTTTGGATGGAACATTATATACGGATTTAGGTCAGGTCAAGGACAAATGGGATGTAAGGTAATAATAAAGGATTTTGTTGGATACACATAGAGGGGCACTTACATTTTTACGCAGGACATTTGACTGGAATGCCTGTACTCTTTTGATGATGGATATTTTTGGAGATACCAAGAAATCAAATCCACGTTTGTTCTTCACCGATTATATATATGAGAGTTCGAGTGGCCGTCTAAAAAGTCCGTATATTTATTACAGTTCTTGCATTTTTAGTCTCATATTTGGGTTTTATTTCAGTCAATGTATAATTCTTTAAATTGAACCTCATTAAATGCTAGATGTAGCGTGTTTTTGAGGTAGACAGACGGGCATGATCTGTGGTTGAAAATGAATGTTACCTGTTTGCATTTTTCCAGGTTGATTTTTATTCTCCACATTTCACTTCTATTGGCAGTATTGTGTACGTAGGTAGTTGGTAAGTTAGGGACGAGGCATGCCTGCGGTGTAAAAAAGCTAAAGAATCGGACTTATAATACTCACTTGGGGGACTCCAGCCTTTATAGAACAGGTCAACGTAAGAGTTGTGTCTTCTTTCACTTGGAAGGATCTATTTAACATATAGTATTTGAGGAAAATGAAATAGATATGTGGACGTATTGGCTTTATTGTCTACAGTAATCCCAGGAGCAATATATCGAATGCTTGAGCAATGTCGAGTAAGGCAGTTGTACACAAATTCTTACGTTCAAGCGAGAAAAATATTGCGTCTATGGCGGAATGATGGGTCCGGAAACCAAACTGGTGGTTGGGAATTTTCTTCGAGGATTTTATGATAGGAAGGATTCTTTTGTAAAGGGTGTTTTCGAATATTTTCGACATCAATAGGAGAAAGCTCATATGTTGATACGACAATGGGCAATCGGGAGGTTTAAAAAGCTTGGGGGAAACCATAACAACTAAATAAGTAACAGACTAACGCGGTGAAATCACATTAATTGAATTGAATTTAACTAGTCTCCTGGATAGGGGAGGGAACGGGCAGGGATAATTATAAAATTATACAATCTCCAGAACGAGCTCTAGCAAGCTCGACTGTCAACGATCTCTTCATTACCTAATTCATATCTCGTGTAGGATTTATATCAAACCGGTTAAAAAAACCAGCTCTGATTAGGGATAGCTACGTCAAAGTACTTATAACCGGCTTACCTGGAAACCCATTAAATATATAAATACTGTTACAATGGGTGTTTCCTGGTGTTAACGAACTTGATTTTTGAGGTTTAGACATATTATTTTAGTGTCAACTGTGTTCAAAATGAGACCATTTTAAAAGAAGGTTAAGCCCAAAAAGAAACAAACCAAACACATCCATACACCACCATGAATATATATATATATATATATATATATATATATATATATATATATATATATATATACCAATACCAATTTGAATGATCTGCTTTTTCCTGACACCTACCTGTTATGAATAGTCGACTTTTGTCGTTAGCACTTCCAGATTTAGTTATTGGGTAAGAGTCATAAGAAGTTCCCTCCATTGTGAAAATAAAAAATAAATGTTAAAAAAAAACTATTCTTTCGTTTTCTTTGAAATTATATTAACATGAAAGATTTTTTCTATGCTTTATAAGATTAAGAGAAACGTAGTTAGCAAAAAATGTCATTGGATAAAACCTTCTATATTTCTCGAAGGCCTTGCCCAATGGCATGTAACCTGACGCTTTAAGCAATCAGGGAATAGTTGGAATTCGGCTAAAGAAAAACCTCAATACCAAAGACACAGACCGATACCAAGGACACAGACCGATACCAAGGACACAGACCGTTGTGTTCCTATTAACGCGTTTAATTGCGTTATTTTTTCTATATGTCGTTACAATTTTTGTAAAAAAATCTATATTCAGGACGTTTCTTCTACTCTTTGGTAGCCTTCGTCATCAATGAAAGTGTCGGGAGGCAGAGGAAGACCAAAGTTAACACTTAAGTAACCATAGTGGAAGTATATCCACGCTGGAAGTATATCTGACGCTTCATTTTATTTGAACTTATCAACATGGTAAACAATAATTGATCACATTGAATGACTCATTCACTTAGGCTTTACATTCACTTAGTGTATGTCGGGGCCATTAAACTGCCTTCAAAAATAATACATGCGGGCTGATCAAAGGATGGGTTAATTAATTGGTCCTTTCAGCCAACGTTATTTTTTCTATATGTCGGACCGTCTTGCACTGTCGTTAGGGCCGACCAATTTAATGATTACACACTTTCTTGGCAAAAGGAGCTCTTACAACGGGCCCGTAAATTCATCAAGAATGAAACAACTTACACCTATTTGCTTAGCGTTCCACCATTCACATTAAATTCGGTGAAAAGATAAATAAAATAATCTGTCTTAAACTCACTGTTTTTGTATGTAAAAAAACACTCTTTTTGTGTACCCTAAAACACAAAAAAGTGTATCGAATTCCTCACATGTAATGAATAACTAAATTCATACAAAATAACATTATAAATTTCGATTGCTCTCGGAGAATAGTAGGGATTAAATGAAGGCATATTACTAACAGGGATGTATATGTCAAATATATCCATATTTCGACAAGAAGTCTTCACTTTTAATTTATTTATGAGCACTCCGCATTGACAGCGTTTCGCCCAAATACTGATTTAAAATGGAAATATATAATCATCCAATTACATAATAATTATAAATTCGTAGTAATTAACATCTTATATAATAAGTATAAATCCTTAATAATTAACATATTACATAATAATTAAAAATCCAATTACATTATAGTACGTATTTATCTAATAATATAATTGAGTTTGTGAATAAAAAACAGCTAAAAGTAAAAATAACTTGTAAAAACAATACATTTTTAAGAACAGACATATAAAAATAAAGATAACGAAGAAAATAGTTCCCATGTCCAATATGACTATACATAGGAACAATACCTCCCAAGTACAATCACAGTTACAAAAGGAGGAGCCTATGTATAATAATGACATGATGAATAAATCACGTCATGAGTTATTTTCATTTATTATTAAGCCCTTTCAAAGACGATGTTAAAATCACAGTTTGGGTCGTATAGACAGTAAAAGACAGTTTGAAACATATATGGTGTTGAAGTATAATTAAGAAAATTAAGTGGTCGTTGTAGTCCATAATACAACCACATGTTAATTATTTGGGAAGCGTGGTCTGGGATTTGTTAAATTTTGTTAAAAATATTGTTGTCTCTTAGAAAGGTAAGTATAGCGTTGATATGGTGACTGCTATCACAGAATATTTCGTGGAATTTCCATGTCTTCTCTCAAATTACAGTCTGTTAGTATCCTAATTAAATCAATAATTATACTCCTATTTAAATCAATAATAAGACCTGTTTTATCCTACGCTTGCCCCGCATTCAGCTGTATATCAAAATCAAATATGCAGAAAATACAAATATTTCAAAACAAGTGTCTTAGAATAACAAATAACTACCCTTATTATACAATAACTCAAAAATGCACACTGAAAAAAAATACCATATATACAAAAAATATATCTATAAACTTGGGTATAGTTTCTTTCAAAGATGCAGGAAAAACAGGAACCCACTGATAAAAAAATAGGGAACTACACCAAAGCATCAGGTAAAATATATGTTCAAAAACGTACTAAACATATCCTTATGAATAGGAATTTTCTAGTAAAACAAGGAACTTAAAATTACAACGAATTTTTGGATAGAGCCTTCTGAGCAGTAGTCGCAGAGTGAGTACGTTTTCATTACATAATTGTACTTCGCTTATTCAGCCTTCCTCAAGAATGAGGATTAAGAATTATCCGCTTCTGTGTAAGTTGGCTACTGTCAGTTTGTGATGCCTAATCTACTCCACTTCCTCGAGATGTACGGAACCGCGCTCAGATGACGCAGTTCCTGCGAGTCAGACTTTTAATATTTTTAATTCTCCTATCTATATAACCTTCCTCATAGCCTACAACTGAAGTTATCATTATTTCTTATTTTATATCAAAAATTTTACCCACGAGAGAATGGAATTTTATTCGCCATGAAGTACATATTTACAGTTGATTATAATAGTAAAAGTCCGACTCGCAGGAACTGCGTCATCTTAGCGCGGTTACAACCATCTCGAAGAAATGGAATAGATTAGCATCACAAATCACAGGAAACTGACAGTAGCCAACATACACAGAGGTGGATAATTCTTAATCTGTATAAGTCAATACAATTATGTACTGAAAACGTACTTACTCTTCGACTAATGCTGAGAAGGATCTATTCTAAACAACCAAACATTTTAAGTATCTTGTTTAACTAGCAAATTCGTTTTACTGTTATAATCAACTGTAAATATGTGCTTCATGGCGAATAAAATTCCATCCTGTCGTGGGATAAATCTTTTTATAAAATAAGAAATAACGATAACTTCAGTTGAAGGCTATGAGGAAGGTTATATAGATAGGAGAATTCAAAACAAAGTACGCATACGTCATCATGATTAGCCACAGCCATCTTGATTACCACAGCCACTCCAATCTTATTTCCAATATCTTTCACCGTTTCTTAGCTTATTTTACTACAATACTAATTTTACTGATAAATGCAATTTAAAACAAGAAACAACCAATTTTTTTTAATTTATTACAACCAATTAAAAAGTGAGATAAACAAAGAGAAAAACCCTTTCAAAACAACAAAACAAACACTTTTTAAGTTTTAAGCGCTTATATCTCTGATTGACATTGCCCTATCGAATATTGCTTTAGAACCTGTTTTGTAGAGAATTTAGTAAGCATTCGAATGGACACCAACCACTTACCTCGATTTCCTAATCGTTATCGAGATATTTACGAAAAATGTATGAAGATCCGAAAATGTTTCATGTCTATTAATAAATTTTTTTTTTTCGCATACTTCCTGAACTCCAAATATAACCAAAATTTTAATATCTTAGTTGGGATTAATTTCCAAGATGTAGAAAATATTTCGATTGAATCCCGCGATTCTAAGTACTCACAAAAAAATAATGACTTACAAAAACATTGATTCCACTTTTCTCAGAAACGGTTACAGATATCACCTCAAAAAAGGTTTCATTCGTTTTCCTATGTTAAGAAACCTATAAAACAAGTACTTGCAAGCATATACACTCAAAAACGTAAGCGTTACGATTTTTTTTGCGCGAATTTCGCCCCAACACTATCTTCCAGTGGGTGGATTCAGCTGGTTAACAATCTTGACCTTTCAAATTAGACGACAGATTTTTGTACCAAATTTCATCAAAATCGGACCATTTTTGAGCCTGCTAGAGAGCGAACAGACAAGCATATAAATATATATATATATATATATATATATATATATATATATATATATATATACAAATTTGAACCACCTATATTTTCGTGATTTATGGGGTCTGAAACGAGAAAGTTTCTGGTCATATCATAATGCAATAAAAACAATTTAATCCTAAAAAAATAATTTTTTTCTTTGTTAAAAAAATGTTCTTCCACTGGTGCTTGAAGCTCTTCGTCGGTGTGAAATCGCTAGGGGCCAAGTCTGGGCTGTAGGGTGATGAGAGAAAATTCTTGGAATCCACAGTCCTTCACAGCGGCCTTGGAAATCAATGCTGTGTGGACAGAGGCATTGTCCTGAAGGAGGCGGACACATCTGCTTAACTTCCCTCGCCTCTTCTCTTTAATGGCGTTCGTAACCGGTGATGTAGGGCTGCATAATACTCACCATTCATTGTGGTATTCCTTTCTTTAAAATCTATCAGTAATATTCCTTTACAGTCCCAAAAAATTGTGGCCATTACCTTTTTTGTTGACTGCGTGACTTTTGCCTTTAAAGGAGGCGCTTCTCCTGGTCTTCTCCATTCCATGGACTCTCTTTTGCTGAGTGGGTCATAATATAGAACCATTGTCTTATCCCCAGTTACAATTGAGTCCAAAAAATTCCTTGGGTCGGCATTATACTCGCGTAAAAATTCATTGCAGCAGTGAACTCGTTCCTGTTTTTGAGCAGCGGAAAGAATTTTTGGAACCCATCTTGCACTAACCTTGTTCATATGCAAATGTTCTTTGATGATCCTCAAAACACTTGGTTTTGAAAGCCCTAACCTCGCTGCTATTTCCTTGGTTTTTAGTCGCCGGTCAGACAGCAATTCAGATTCCACAAGTTGGATTGTTTCAGAAGCGACAGCGTCCAATGGGCGACCGGGACGTCGGTAATCTTCTAGACTTTCTCTCCCTAACTTAAATAATTTTGCCCATTCTTTCACTGTGGAATACGAGGGGGAGGACTGCCGTGAGCAGGCATGGACCTGCATAGGCGTGCAGGTCCCGGCACGTATGAAGGAGGGGAAGCAGGACAGGCCGGAAACTTATGGACCTTACCTCGTACCCTGTAATATGTTATTTTTGACCATTTCAATTAAAAATGTAATTTTACATTATTTATATTACAGTTCTTTTGTTGTTTTTAGTTTCTTGTACAATAAATTAGGCTTTTCCTTTATCAGTTGGTATGTATTTTATTTTATAATGCAAATTATAATAGATTATTTAAATATTCATAAAGTCATCTGTGCGGAGAATTACTGAAATAATTTATTTCGTAATAAATAAAATCCATTTATAAAAAAGAAAATATTTATAAATCTAAAATATCAACCATAATTTACCAACTTATAAGTAACAAAATCACAGGAAGGACGAGACATGATTAACATAATTAAGTAACAAAAGATAAAAAAATAGTTATATAGTACGATTATACAGATAATTACAGCACAAAATAAATAGATAAACGAAGTAAAAAGAAATATTCCGATTCAGATGAATAATTAATGTTTATTTTAAAAAATAAACTGCCAGAAATGGAGGGGGTACTCGTCATTGGAGGAATACATCCCTTCCCTAGGGGGGTAGGGAGCTTTTGAAGCCACTGAGAAAAAAATGTTTTGCAGGGAAACAAATAAATTAAGCTCATTCATAAAACTTCAGTAGTCCACGCAAAATGCCCTGTTAAAATTAAATATAAGCAATAAGAAAACACTTGTTGTTATGCCTCCACAATGCTCTTACAGACAGTTTAAAATATTCTTTAATTTTGAAAAAAAGTCTCATGCATTAGGGAACCGTATATTTTATATTTATATTTTCCAACAGAGTTTTATTTTGGCACCATAAATTTATTAAAGTGCTAGCTGAGTAAGAGATAAATGTGTGGACAGTAAATCCCTTTTAAGGTGCCTTAAATTGAGGAATAAATTTTGCCCATGTTGCGCAGAGTTCTTCGCGGTCTACTCGCACCCAGTACAGATTCTAGTAGAAAAATAAAAAGTCCGACTCGCAGGAACTGCATCATCTTAGCGCGGTTCCGTTCTTATCTCTAGACTCATTTAAAATGATTAAAATAGAAGCTGTTATTATTTTGGGTCCACATTTCTAGAAAGCATGAAGATTAGATAGTTAGCCGTCGAGGTGATAAGTAAAGATGGAATGGTTGGGATTCGGCTAAAGAAACCTCAATACGATTTTTGTTAAAAAATCTATATTTAGGACGTTTCGGCTACTCATTGGTAGTCTTCGTCAGCAATCAAAGTGCCGGGAGGCAAAGGAGGACCTAAGTTGACAGTTCCATCTTTACTTTCAAGAAAGGTCTTATTTACGATCTTACCTGGATGGGTCCCCGCCCTAGGAAGGACCCCGCTAGGCAGTTGAAAAGCTATATCTTGGAAATCCATATCTCTAAGATTAAATTGTTTTTCTTATTTTTCTTAACCTGATTTATTATCAAATAAATTATCCAACTATAAGCAGTTAAAAAATAACAAGGAATAAAAACAGACAAAAAGAACAGTTCGAATAAGCGAAATCAATTACTTTAAAGTTTTAAGCACTTATTTCTCCGACTGACATCGTCTAATGAAAACTTTCATTACAACCTTTTTTGTAGAGAATTTAGTAAGCTTTCTAATGGTATCCTTCCGTTTACCAAGATTCTCAACCTTTTTCGAGATATTAAGGAAGGTATACAAAGTTACCAAAACTTTTTATGTCTGTTAATAAAATATTTTATTCTAACCCTTCCTTAACTCCAAACGTAACACAAATTTCAACATATTAGTTTTAATGAAAGTAGAACATGCAGAACACGTTTGACTGAATCCCATGATTCTAAGTACCCAAACCAAAAACGGTATTCAACAATTATTTTTCCAATTTTCTCGAAAACGGTTAAAGCTATCGCCTTGAAAATGGTTACATTCGTTTTCCTAGCCCAAGAAGCCTATAAAACTAGTGCTTACAAGCTTATGAACTCAAAAACGTAAGCGTTACGATTTTTTTTGCGCGAATTTCGCCCCAAACGTCATCTTCTAGTAGTCGGATTTTGCTGGTTAACAAACTTGACCTTTCAAATTGGACGACGGATTTTTGTACCAAATTTCATCAAAATCGGACCATTCGTCTTCTACCTAGAGAGCGAACAGACAAATATATATATATATATATATATTTATATACATATATATATATATTTATTTATATACATATATATATATATATATATATATATATTTATATACATATATATATATATATATATATATATATATATATATATACACAAATTTGAACCACCATCATTTTCGGTCTCTAGGGGTTCTGAAACGCAAAATTTTCTAGTCGGCACTTCTGGATTGCGTCATGAGATCAACCTTATGAGCGGGGTTCCTCCCTATGGGGGAGGGAGGAACCGCGCTAAAAATTCCAAAACTTGAGTAACAATACTTCCGAACATTTTCTCACATTTACTTCTTTCGTATGTGTAAAAATTATGATCTATTGAAGAAAAAGGATGTGAGTCCGACGTACTGTGTAGCTGTTAGATTTTATACCCCGTTCATAAGAGAAAGTAAAAATTGAAAAGATGATATATTAGCGCCCGCCTTCATAGGGAGGAAGCCCAGTTATAAGGTTGATCTCATGAAACAATCCGGAAGTGCCGACTAGAAAATTTCGCGTTTCAGAACCACTAGAAAACGAAAATAACGGTGGTTGAAATTTGTATATATATGTATTTATATATATATATATATATATATATATATATATATATATATATATATATATGTCTAATTATTTATTCTTTATATATGGCCAAGGTCAAAAGAATAGTACTCCAATTCACTTTGTACTATTTATTGTTCGTACGCCCTACATGCAATGAACAAATCGTAAGGGACAATAGAAAAACTAATAGTAAAAGAAAAAGGGATATGGAACATGACGAAGCACGGCCAGATTCGATAAAAAAGAAGAGAACATTTATCCAGACACAAATAAAACAGTTTTTTAATAATTTAGGAACCAAGAAAATTCATGAGGGAAGCACCATAAATAACCATATACTTAGTCAAAATAGGAATAAAAACATTCAAGAAACCAGAAAAGTAAAAGAGCAAATAGAAAATAATTTTTATGCATTCGATTTTCACCCGGCAATAGCAAACAGGATGAAACTGGCCTGTAACGGGATTTGCCAGATAAGCTGGAAATATAATAACAAAATAGAAAAGAATTTCAGCAAAATTAAGGACCAAGTAAATAAAATTAATTCAAAATATAATGTATATAAGGTGAAATGTAAAGATTGTAACAAATGCTACATAGGCGAATCATCACAAATACTAAAAAATAGAATTAAGCAACATGCCAAAAATATAGACGAGAAATCAAATAAGACAGCTCTAACGGACCACGCATTTAAGAACGGACATACATTTAACTTGGACGACATAGCAATAGTTGACAAGGACAGAAACAATATCAAGCGGAAAATAAAGGAAAATATCCACATTATTAAAAACAGGAATTCTGTAAATAAGCAAACAGAAATTAAATTTTTAAATAAAATATTTTACAATAACATTAGAAGATAGCGAACAGTCCAGTCAAAAAAACAATAGTACAGGCCTTATAGAATTTATCGTAATAAGCTGATTACTAAGCCTCTCGACACAGATGATTTAGCTAGCCTCAGTCTTAGTATGGGTGGCGAGCTATCCACACATAGGGTATGTGCAATATAACATTATTTTTATTATAGTTTAATAATAGATTTAGGGTTGGGATTTAGTTTTAAAAAATGTAATTTGACTCGTTAAAATATTAATGACATAAATTTAATGGATTTAAGAAAATGAGAAATATGTTATTAAAAATTTGTAAAAAAAATTTTTTTAGGATGTAATGGCCCCTGAGGAGGTGGCATAAAGGCCACGAAACATGTAGGGCGTACGAACAATAAATAGTACAAAGTGAATTGGAGTACTATTCTTTTGACCTTGGCCATATATAAAGAATAAATAATTAGACGTAAATAAAGGTCAGAAATACGTAGAAAATAATATATATATGTGTGTGTGTCCCTGATGGTCCGATTTTGATGAAACTTGGTACAAAAATCCGCCGTCCAATTTGAAAGGTCAAGTTCGTTAACCAGCAAAATCCGCCCACTGGAAGATGGCGTTTGGGGCGAAATTCGCGCAAAAAAAATCGTAACGCTTATGTTTTTGAGTTCATATGCTTGTAAGTACTCGTTTTATGGGCTTCTTGGGCTAGTAAAACGAATGAAACCATTTTTAAGGCGATAGCTTTAACCGTTTCTGAGAAAATCGGAAAAAAAGTTGTTAAATCAAGTTTTTGGTTTGGTTACTTAGAATCATAGGATTCAGTTAAAACATTTTTTGCATGTTTGAATTTTATCAAAACTAACATGGTAAACTTTTGGTTACGTTTGGAGTTAAGGAAGGGTTAGAATAAAATATTTTATGAACAGACATGAAAAGTTTCGGGAACTTCGTATAATATCATTAATATCTCGAACACGGTTGGGAAGTCGTGATATGTGGGTAGAGATTATTTGAAAGCTTTATAAATTCTCTACAAAAAATATTCTAAAACAATTTTTGATTAGGTGATGTCAATCGGAGAAATAAGTGCTTAAACTTTGAAGTAATTGATTTCGTTTATTCGAACGGTTCTTTTTGTCTGTTTTTATTCCTTGTTATTTTTTAATTGCTTATAGTTGGGTAATGTATTTGACAATAAAACAGATTAGGTAAAATAAGAAAAAACAATTCATTGTTAGAGATATAGCTTGCCAAGAGTAAGAGATTCGATGACGTCTTTTGAATATTTTCAATTGCCTTCACGCTGTTGGTTTTTTTTATTTTATTTTTTAATTGATTTTATTTGTAGAATTATTACTATAGTAAAAGAACACAGGAATATGTGAAAAGTTTTGATATTTTCCAATTCATTGAAACGTATGAAATGAAGTATCGGTAGAAGATGATTCTAGGGTCTGGCGGACCCGACCAGGTAAGCCATAAAACCCTTTGAACAAAGGCCGAGGAAAATATTATCTGTTACTATTCTAAGCTTTTCAAACGACAATAGGGATATGAACAGGAACCGCGCTAAGATGATGCAGTTCCTGGGAGTCGGACTTTTCTTTAACAATATGAAGATAAATGAAATAGACAAAGAAAGAGAAAACATGTGAGCTACCACTTTATAGAACATAAAAATAAATGAAGCAACTAACAAAGAAAAAAAAGGACATAGAGCTTAAAACAAATACAAAGTTACCGGCAGCATAATACAACATTAATGACAAAAAACTGAGAGACATTAAACGAACAGTAGGAGAAAGAAAATCCAGCATAAGAAGAAACTGGAGAGAAGAAGTAGTATTAATTTGACAACATATTAGTCGTTCTCTACTAAACTTTATTGGGTTCCTAATAAGTAAACAAGACAAACCAACATAGGCTCATTACTTTTGTGCGATGGTTGATTATATATATATATATATATATTTATACACACACACACATATATAAACTTTATGTTTAACTCCTAATCAGTTTTTTGTCTTATTCTTATTTTCTTATAACTACTACTTTTTCTGAAATTCCATTTAATTTTTTAGCCTTTTTATAAGAAGTTTATTATTATTTAAAATATCTATAATAAACTAATAATAATATTTTAGGAGGCCCGACGGCCCTGAGCGTTAAGGCGTGAGCACTTAACACTCCGTGCTAACCTCGTGGGTTCGATTCCCACTAGGTTTGGTGGATTTTCTTTGCGAAATCGTTGTAAGTGGAAAGTGACTATTCGAAAGCTTACTATATTCTCTACAAAAATGTTCTGAAACAATTTTCGATGGGACGGTTAGATTTGGAGAAATGTGTTTAAAACTTTGAATTAATTGGTTTCGT
Organism: Gonocerus acuteangulatus; assembly: GCA_946811695.1. Lineage (NCBI taxonomy): Eukaryota > Metazoa > Arthropoda > Insecta > Hemiptera > Coreidae > Gonocerus > Gonocerus acuteangulatus. The sequence goes on from OX328126.1 coordinate 56,836,444, forward strand.
TTATTTTAACGGTTCTTTTTGTCCGCTTTTATTTTTTGAAATTTTTGTAATTGCTTATAGTGAGAAGGAGGCTGGGTGGCCGAGATTTTTAAGGCGTGAGCACTTAACACTCCGAGCCGAGGGTAATAGCTTCGATTCCCACTATGGGGTGATGGCTTTTCTTTGGAAAAAAAAAGGCATCAGCCCTATCCTGGCAAGAAAAGGGTGGTAACCTGTAAATAACCCGTCCTAAAATTCTTTGTTAATTATAATGGACGTTAAAATTTAAATAAATAAGTAAATAATAGTATAATAAAATTAGTGATATGGTAAAATCAAATAGTGCCGTCGAAATTGGTTGGAATGAGAGTCCCAGACCACTCCTAGACCAACCCAGCCTCGTATTATAAAAAAATCATAATTATAATAATAAAATAATCATGATGAAATAAAATAATAACAATGTCACGATTAATAAAATAAAAATGTCACGAGTGCTGGAATCGTTGGACCAGACCTCCTCTGCCAGGCCAACCCAGCCTTTAATTAATTTCATGAATTCCTGCTAAGAGGTAAATCAAGCGGCCGGAGCATAGGATTGACCGCACTCTTTCCTTGGTGTGCCTTATGGTCATGAATCAGATACCTCTACAGGATCTACCCCTCTGGACCCTAGTGGGGTGGTTTTTAGCGCGGTTACTCCCTATCTCTATAGGGAGAACCCGCTTATGAGGTTGACCTCATGATGCGATCCGGACGTGCCGACTAGAAACTCTCTCGTTTCAGACCCTATAGATCACGAAAATATAGGTGGCTAAAATTTGTATATATATATATATATATATATATATATATATATATATATATATATGTGTACATGTTTATATATATGCTTGTCTGTTCGCGCTCTAGCAAGCTCAAAAATGGCCCGATTTTGATGAAATTTGGTACAAAAATCAGTCGTCTGATTTGAAAGGTCAAGTTCGTTAGCCAGAAGAATCCGCCTACTGGAAGATAGTGAACCTGAAAGCATATAAACTAGAAAAAGTAAGCGTTGCGATTTTTTTTTCGCGAATTTCGCCCCAAACACTATCTTCTAGTGGGCGGATTCTGCTGGTTAACGAACTTGACCTTTCAATTTAGACGACAGACTTTTATACCAAATTTCGTTAAAATAGGACCATTTTTGAGCTTACTAGAGCGCGAACAGACAAGCATATATATAAATATAAACATATATATAAATATATATATATACAAATTTGCGCCACCTATATTTTCGTGATCTATAGGGTCTGAAACGTGGAAGTTTCTAGTCGGCACTTACGGATTGCGTCATAAGGTCAACCTCATAAGCGGGTTCTCCCTATGGAGATAGGGAGTAACCGCGCTAAAAGAAAAAAAAAGGCCGACTCGCAGGAACTGCGTCATCTTTGCGCGGTTACGTACATCTCGAATAAATGGAATAGATTAGCATCACAAATCACAGGAAACTGACAGTAGCCAGCTTACACTGAATAATACGGATAATTCTTAATCCTCATTCTCGAAGAAGGCTGAATAAGTCAATACTATTATGTACTGAAAACGTACTTACTCTTCGACTACTGCTCAGAAGGCTCTATTCTAAACAACCAAAAATTAATTGTCATTTTAAGTATCTTGTTTTACTAGCAAATTCGTTTTATTGTTATAATCAACTGTAAATTTGTGCTTTATGGCGAATAAAATTCAATTCTGTTAAATCTTTCTATAAAATAAGAAATAACAATAACTTCAGTTGGAGGCTATGAGGAAGGTTATATAGACAGAATTCAAAACAAACTACGTCATCATGATTAGCCACAGCCATCTTGATTACCACACCCACTCCAATCTTATTATTACCAAAACCTTTCACCGCTTCTTAGCTAATTATACTACTATACTAATTTTACTGATGCAATTTAAAACAAGAAACAACCAACTACAAAGTGAGATAAACATAGAGAAAACCCGTTTCAATAGACTTTCTTAAAACTTTTTAAGCTTTATGCGCTTATATCTCTGATTGACGTTGCCCCATCTAATATTGCTTCAGAGATTTTTTGTAGAGAATTTAGTACGCATTCGAATGGTCACCTTCCACTTACCACGATTTCCCAACCGTTATCGAGATATTTACGAAAAATATATAAAGATCCGAAAACTTTTCATGTCTATTAATAACAAAAATGTTTTCGCATACTTCCTTAACTCCAAATATAACCAACATTTAAATATATCGGGTGGAATTAATTTCCAAGATGTAGAAAATATTTCAACGGAATCCCGCGATTCTAAGTACCCACAAAAAATTAATGACTTACAAAAACATTGATTCCATATAAAACAAGTACCTGCAAGCATATAAACTCAAAAACGTAAGCGTTACGAATTTTTTTGCGCGAATTTCGCCAAAAAATTCGTAACGCTTACGTTTTTGAGTTTATATGCTTGCAAGTACTTGTTTTATAGGTTTCTTAACATAAGAAAACGAATGAAACCATTTATAAGGCGATATCTGTAACCGTTCCTGAGAAAAGTGGAATCAATGCTTTTGTAAGTCATTATATTTTTGTGAGTACTTAGAATCGCGGAATTCAATTGAAATATTTTCTACAACTTGGAAATTAATCCCAACTAAGATGTTTCAATTTTGGTTATATTTGAAGTTAAGGAAGAATGCGAAAAAAACTATTTTATTAATAGACAAGAAAAGTTTTCGGATATTCATACATTTTTCGTAAATATCTCGATAACGGTTGGGAAATCGTGCTAAGTGGAAAGTGACCATTCGAATGCTTACTAAATTCTCTACAAAAAAGGTTGTGAAGCAATATTCGATGGGGCAATGTCAATCAGAGATATAAGCGCTTAAACCTTAAAAAGTGTTTGTTTTGAAAGGGTATTTCTCTTTGTTTATCTCACTTTTTAATTGGTTGTTTCTTGTTTTAAATTGCATTTATCAGTAAAATTAGTATAGTAGTAAAATAAGCTAAGAAACGGTGATAATAAGTTTGGAGTGGCTATGGTAATCATGATGACGTAGGTTGTTTTGAATTCTCCTGTCTATATAACCTTGCTCATAGCTTCTAACTGAAGTTACCGTTATTTCTTATTTTGTAGAAAGATTTAACCTACGATAGAATGGAATTTTATTCGCCATGAAGCTTATATTTACAGTTGATTATAACAGTAAAACGAATTTGCTAGTAAAACAAGATACTTAAAATTACAACGAATGTTTGGTTGTTTAGAATAGAGCCTTCTTAGCAGTAGTCAAAGAGTAAGTACGTTTTCAGTACATAATTGTATTGACTTATACAGATTAAGAATTATCCGTTTCTGTGTAAGTTGGCTACTGTGAGTTTCCTGTGATTTGTAATGCTAATCTATTCCATTTCTTCGAGATGTACGTAACCGCGCTAAGATGACGCAGTTCCTGCGAGTCGGACTTTTTTTTTTTAATTCTTTAAAATTCTAAATATTTAGTGACATAAATTTTCATATATCTATATCTCCTTCTTTGTGATCCAGCAATATCAATAAATAAAACAAAACCAATATTATCTAATTAATATGAACATAAAATTAAATAATAAAATCCTTTCCGACCGTTGTTAGTGAACTGTAATGGCGTGCCATTGATGTTTCATTATTTGGAGTGAAAAACACTTCAAGGAGAATGAGAGTAAATGAAGTCCAAGAACTATTCCCCCTTACGTAATTACTTATAGATAGTTTGCCCGAAACTTTGGACAAGAGTTTAGCAACTGTAGAAGTTGTGAATTAAGTTTTCTGAAACCTTAGTAATTTGAGGCAGCCATGTTGTTAGTGTTAGATGGTTCGATAATACGGTAAACATTGTAGGGATGGTGTTACCAAAGTAACCATTAACGCTTCAAAAAATATTATCAACTTATCCAGTAAGGAACGCAGGAATCAGTTAAAGATACTCGTATACATAAAACCTACAATTTGATGCTTTTGCAATGAATAGTTTTATTCCAGAAATATTGTTATGAACCATTCAAGCTGAACTGTAAATGCGACCCTCGAAAGCATAATGTTCCTTCTCGTCCCGAATTATGCTCTACAGCATGACTGTTTGGCAAAAACAAAAGTGTTAAATTTTATTGAGCCTGATGCTTAAAAAAAATATATATTTCGAACGCACGAACTACGTACAATCCCAAATTTTCACAGGTTTTTAATTTTACTCGCATGGTTTTCAGGAACTTAACTACATTTTCAATGCCCATGCAAAGGTTCTTATTCAGCAAAGCCTTGCTTCTAGGCAATTTCTTTCAGCACTACGAATATCTTCATTTTGGTGCAGTTCTGCTTCAAAGATGTGTTTGTAGGAACGTGTAGATAAATGGTTCGTCTTTCTAGATTTTGTTAGTTGCATGACAACTGTTCATAAATTTATATACTATTAATAACAATTACTCTATTATAAATTCATTAAAACTCGATAAAAAGTCCTGAATAGTATCATGAAGGTTAATGGAAGGTGAAAACGTGGAAGACATAAGGGCTTTGGACAGGTTAACCAAGCTTGAAAGGTCATGAAATATTGAGCGGGGATTGGATGCTACGCAGGATCCTTTCTGCAGAAGGAAGCTATGACAAGGGATCATAATAAATTATGCATTTCTCCATCGGATCCAGGGGGCAGGTGGTCCAGAAATATTCTCTACTGGCTACTTGACTTAGCTGATGATGATCGATATTAAATCTGGCAAAGGAATTCTTGCCAATTGACGTATCTAATCGGTCTCATTTCTTTCAGAGGCCTCGTGTCAATAACGGAACACATCTTTTATTTTTATTTTATTTTTAACAATATAACTGAACTGAGTATATGTAAGCACTTAAGATATACAAAATGAGAAAGGATTCATTGGAATTCAGGTGACACGTCATGTATTCAAATGTCTTTTAGAAGAATTTCCTAATCAATTTATTAAACCACATTAGTTAGTAGATCCTAATTTTAGTATGTGTACGGCCGAAGCGAGTACAAAATAAGTGACCTTACTCCATGCCTAAGAACGTGGGTGCGATTCCCACTGGGGTGGTGGCTTTTCTTTCAAAAAAAAGAAAATGCGTCAGCTCTATCCTGGCTAGAAATGGGTGGTAACCTATAGATTAGCCGTACCAAAATTCGTTGTAAATAAATTGACGTTACATTTAAATAATAATAGTAGATCCTAATTTTCAGTTATATTTAAGCACATTCCATATTTTAATCATGGGAGTAATGTATTTACATCATATTGCGTAGGCATTAGAAAGGCCACGAGAGAACGTTTTCCTCCGCAGAGCCTTTCTTCCAGCCACTAAAAATGGCCAATGCTAAAATTTACTAATATTTTAGAGAGCCTAGTTTGAAACATGGGCGCCCACTAAAGGGTAAAGATTTTATCTTCTACTACCGTCCTTTGAGCGTTGGATTTGAGGTCCCAGAGTGTCTTTAGGCTAATAACCCTTTTATTATTTCAATGGGAACCTGTAAAACTCAGGTGACTGGAGCATGTACTGATCGAACTATCACCCTAGTTTGCCATAAGGTCAAGAATCAGATACATCTCCAGTATTATTATCCAGTGATCTGCTACGGGGCTGATTTCATTTATATATATATATAAATGAAATCAGCCCCGTAGCAGATCACTGGATAATAATACTGGAGAAGTATCTGATTCTTGAATATATATATATATATATATATGTATATATATATATATATATATATATATATATATATATATATATATATATTTTCATTTTCCTCGATGTTATATTAAAATTGGAACAACAATTTTTTGTTTACAACTTAATTTCACATTATGCCGTACATCGTGGCCTCGATGCAATATTGATAGGGGTGGGAACCATACCACATGTACTTCTAATAGCTCTGTAGGCCAAGAAGCATGCACGGGAAAATTTGAAATCTGTTTTTTGTTTTGTTTTTTTAAGAAAGTACCGTCCCACTATTGGCGGGCTACCATACGTCTGCAGCGCAACATGTCTGGTAGCGTGAAAAAGGTCCGTAAACAGACAAAAAATATTGTTTGTAATCCAAAATTGTAACAGTACGTATATACTGTACGATGGTGCGTTGCCTTGTTTTGAACTTTTAATTCACAGTCAACCAACCTTTAAATAAATAACAAAAAAAAAAAAAAAAATAGGACATGCAAAACCGAATACAACATAAAAAAAGACTATTTGATCAGCAAAAAAAAAAAAAAAAAAAAAAAAAAAAGCTTTCAGGAAAAAAATCGCCTTCACGTGCCCACGATTTTCCGCTTTTCAGAATATATCGTTGGAATTTTATATTGCTAGTTTCGTTCCTGGAAATGAAAATTTCCAACCCCTTGGGCTAAATTTATATTTTCGTGGGAAATAAGGATTCCCCGAGTAGAAAGACGTCGAACCCTCAAGATAATCCCAGGCATTAGCCACTGGAACACAGGGGGGCTCAACTGTTATCGGAATCAGGATTTGGTTTTTTACATGGAGAAAAAAGGACTTTTTAACATGAAGCTCCTCTATAGAGGAGCGAACCGACACAAAATGACGGGATTGAAATTTAATATAAAGTAGTTAAAATGAGAAAAATGTTTGTATGACCAAGGCTTCGAAATAAACGAGAAACTTATATATCGTACTATATATTTATATATATATATATATATATATATATATGTATATATATATATATATATATGTATATATACATATATACATACATATATATATATATATATATATATATATATATATATATATATATATATGTATATATAATCAGTCCCGTAACAGGCCACGAGGGCCCTGAGGCGCTGATACTGTAGAGGTATCTGATTCACGACCATTAGGTAGATAGTGTGGTCAGTACTATGCTCCGGCCGCCTGATTTTTCCCTTGCTGCTTCGACTGCTAGTGTCATTAGCACTAAGGTATCCATTAATACATTAATTAAAGGCTGGGTTGGCCCAGGGACGGTCAGGGAGGCAGAATTCAACCCATGAACGAAGACACTAGAAGAAAAAATCTTTATGCTTCCTCGGGATTTGAACTCAGATCCTCCAGCATATGAGTCCAGTGCTCTACCACTGAGCTAACCTCGCCGCCTATATATTTATATATAGCCTGAAAAATCGGGCATAAAGAAGCAGAATTGGCTAGTAACGAAAACTGGCTCCCACCTCCCCGAAGAATCGAGGACTACTGAAGGTATCATTGTTCCAATATTGTTTATAGAATCCAGTAGGGAAATTATTCCTGGGAATTGGAAAATGGAGCCTTCATCAGGGCGAGGTGAAATTCGATAAAGGTTCAGGCAATTACCGCAAAAACCATTGGGAAATAAATTGGGACCTGCGAATGAACTTTTTTAACCACGAATGTAGCTAACTCCAATTAATTTTTATTCTTTCAGCCAAGAGCTCTACTTATTGCGTGTGTATATTTTTCCAATTGTACATTAGTATGAAGTATTGAATATTATTCATGTCTCCAATTAACAAAAAGCAGTTATTTCACACATTAACTACCTAATAATAAAAAATAATATAAAAATAAATAACAATAAAGTGAATGTATTCATCACCGGTTTAATTTAGCTGTAGCAAGGAGACACAACATACAACTGCTGGGGTATATTTAAATTTTCGCGAGGACCTCCAGGTTCCAAGAAACCGTCTAATACAAGTACTTTCAATGAAGATTTATCATATAGGAACTTGAATCGGTGAAGGGCTACGAACACCCGTGGAACGAATTCATAGATTCATTCTGTTATTAACGTTTTGTATAAGGCCTGTTTATATACAATCAAACGTAGTTATCCCGGACGTCCGGATAAGCCGGATCAGTTTTGAAAACGAAATTATGTATTTCTGAGTAGTCAATGAGCACTTGTTTTACAGATGAAAAATTGCTATTCTCAGTAGGTAAATTAAGCGAGTTTTCCTCGGTTAATGTACGCGAGCTTTCCTAGCGTCACGGTCGAGGCACACTATCGTTCTGTTGCTTTGTTTGCTCGTTGTCCGCGATTTAGGCGAAACATAAAAACATTGTTGTGACTATGGAAAAAGGGATGGAATCATTGACAAAACAGGTCTAAATTATTTTCTTCTGCGATTGGTCCAACTTATTCTCTTCTGTGATTGGTCCCCTTCTCGGATTTGTCTAAATTAATCCTTTACCTGGTAGGTCTAACTTATTGTCTTCTGTGATTGGTTCAACATATTTTCTTCTATAATTGGTCCAACTTATTCTCCCTCTATCTACTCGGGTTAGTCAAATTTTTTCCCTTTCTTTTTTGGTCCAAATTATTGTCTTCTGCGATTGGTCCAACTTATACCCTTCTCTCATTGGTCTTAAATATTCTGTTCTATGATTGGTCTAAATTAATCTGCTCCCTGATTGGTCTAAGTTATATTCTTCTGTGATTGGAACAACATATATCCTTCTATGATTGGCCCAACTTATTCCCTTCACTGATTGGTCTAGATTATTTCATTCCCTTATTGGATCTAACTTATTCTCTTCTGTGATTGGTACGGCATATATCCTTCTCTGATTGGCCTAAGTTATTCTCTTCCCTGATTAGTCTGTATTATCCTTTCCCCTGATTTGTCCAACTTATTTTCTTCTGTGATTGGTCCAAATTACTTCCTTCTACTATTGGTCCAATTTCCCCCCATATCTGATTGGTCTAAATTATTCCCTTTCCTTTTTGGTCAGACTTATTCTCTTCTGTGATTGGACAAAAGTATTCCCTTCTCTCATTGGTCTAAAATATTCTCTTCTGTGATTGGTCCAACTTATACCCTTCTATGATTGGTCCAATTTATTCCCTTCTTTGATTGGTCTAAATTATTTCCTTTCCTGATTGGTCCAACTTATACCCTTCTATGATTGGTCCAATTTATTCCCTTCTTTGATTGCTCTAAGTTATTTCTTCTCCTGATTGGTCCAACTTATTCTTTTCTCTGTTTGGCCCAATTTATTCCCTTCCCTGATTGGAATAAATTATTCCCTTCCCATTTTGGAGCAACTCATTTTCTTCTTTGATTAGTCAAACATATATCCTCTCCCGATTAGTCCAACTTATTCTCTTCTGTGATTGGTTTAAATTATTTCCTTTCTTGATTGGTCCAACGTATTCTCTCCAGTGATTGGTCCAATATATTCCCTTCTTTGATTGGTCTAAATTATTCCCTTCCCTTTTTGGACCAACTCATTTTCTTAGGTGATTAGTCAAACATATATCCTTTCCTCATTAGTCTAACATTTTCTCTTCTGTGATTGGTCCAAATGATTTCCTTTCCTGATTGGTCCAACGTATTCTCTTTTGTGATTGGTCTAAATTATTCCTTCTCTGATTGGCCCAACTTATTCTCTTCTGTGATTGGTCCAACTTATATCCTTCTATGATTGGTCTAAATTATTCCCTTCCCATTTTGGACCAACTCATTTTCTTCTGTGATTACTCAAACATATTTCTTTCCCTGATTAGTCCAACTTATTCTCTTCTGTGATTGGTCCAAATGATTTCCTTTCCTGATTGGTCCAACGTATTTTCTCCTTTGATTGGTTTAGCTTATTCCTTTCTCTGATTGGTCTAAATTATTCTCTTCTGTGATAGGTCCAACTTATACTTTTCTATGATTGGTCCAATAAATTCCCTCTTTTATTGGTCCTGATTTCCCTCCTTTCTCTGATGTGTCTGGATTATTTCCTTTCCTTATTGGTCAGACTTATTCTCTTCTGTAATAGGTCCAAAGTATTCCCTTATCTGATTGGTTTTGATTGTTCCGTTCTCTAAATTGTCCAACGTATTCTCTTCTGTGATTGGTCCAACTGATATCCTTCTATGATTGGCCCCACATTGCTGCTAAGTTTGGAGGAGGAACATCGACCGTATCTGATTAGAAATAGAAGAGAAAACGCATTGAAGAATTTTGTTTCAAGATGATTTCTAAGGACAGTTTATAGTGGTTATGACTCACGCAGAAGCATTAGCAAACATTGAGAAATGTATGGTGTATTTCGAGAGTCAAGCTGAAACATGAACTCAATGTTAAAGTGGAAGCGAGATCGCGCTGCTCGTAAGCAATACAGTAATCTACACTAAAACAGCAGAAGCTATGTTTGTAGCTATATCGAGTACAGTGCCACTACATAGGCTATTACAGTACATACAGTTTGTGTGATTTCAGGTGAAAGTGTGTAGATAATAATTTCTAAAGACCAAAAAAATATTTCGGTGATTTATGTTTTATTTTCCGTTTTTCCAACATTCTCTGGGTAACTCGGATTTTCGTTATCTCGGATCGGCCCTGTTCCCAGTTTATCCGGGTAAACGAGGTTTTACTGTACATCTTTACTCCGAGTTGCACTCTAGAATCACTAACAGATAGAAGTAAAATGTATAAAAAGAAAATGTGTTGATAAATAAGTTATTAAATTATTTAATATAACCTTTAGAAAAGGGAAAAATAAAAATTAATTTAAAATACAAATGTTAATTGTGTAAAAATTTGTACATAAAATTTAAAAAATGAAATAGTAATATTCAAATTTAAGATATTCCAATTATATTAAAATTACATGAATTGGTAAAATTATTTTTTATTATGTAAATTCAGTAACTAATTCTTGTAGGGCATTTGGATCAATTAGACTATGAGAACCCTTTCATAGTCATGAGACGATGTTAATTGACAAGGTTGCGGAACCTTGTCGGCATATGGTTGTTTTTCTTATCATTAGGTATATAATGTTTAATAAAATAATTTTTAAAAACGGTAACACAGCCATAAAAAAAAAAAAAAAAAACGAAAAAAAAAATTCCTCTCTCCTAGAGAGGCGACAGTATTTACTATATGTTTTTGGGGTCGCTGATTCCGAATCCGGGGTCACAAAAACCCTTGCACTTTTTGTTTAAGCCTAACCCCCAAAACTCATAATTTAGGATATTTTACTCTATAATCTTTTTATTGAAGTCGTTAACAAAAATAAACGAATAATTACTGTGTACTTCCTTCAAGACCTCGAAAATTCAAATTCTTTGAGACCTCAATGAAGTCGATTGGTCCGTTTGGAGCCAAAATGCAGGCCTTTAAATAAATGACTTTCTTCAAAATGTTGCGCTTTTGCAAACACACGCTTCGGAGGTGATTCTTGGACCGAAGCAATCCTTAAAATCCCAAAATAGAACCCTTAGAAAAATCTCCCCATGTTTGATTCGAGCACTGTATTAATTGAAGTAAATTAAATAAACACCCTAAAATAAATTAAGAAAGCTTTCATTTTCGAACTATGTTTTTATAAATTTGCCTACAAGGTAATTACAGTGTCCTTTATGCATTGGTAAAAGTCCCTCCAAGCGGTACTCGTTTTCGAGATATTGAGCCTCAAATATTTACTTCGGGGATTCAGGAGGGACAGAGGCAGGGCGTATACATGTTTCATAAATAATAAGCCAGTTTGCTTAACATTTTTATGGAAAACTAGCATATAATACATAATAGCAAACCTAATCCTGCTGACAGAAGTTTTAATAGGGCAAGCGTTTTTGGGATATAAACACTTGAAATCTCAACTCCTTGTCAATGTCTGTGCCACTCCGATCACTCTACGACTCCAGCTTAGATAACGTCCTTCTGACGTTAATCGTGGACGAAGTTGGAGGCCTTAATCACAGAACCCTCATAATGTATTGTATTACCAGATTTGTCCATATACAGAATGGAATAATCAACAAAAAGATTATTTAAAAGATAAAAACACATGTAAAAAATGTAAATAAAGTTGTGCACAAGTATGCTACATGCTCTGACTCATACTAACATCTTTTAACAAAATAATTAATGCACTAAGCTGAATCCAATAAAATGAATGGAAACAACATACAATTCATGTTTTCAAGAACCGCAAACATTTTTTTTTTTTAAAGAGTTTTCTCTTTATAGACCAAGTTACTAAACATAAAAGTTTTCTTATGAATGAAAAGAACATTTCTGAACAAACAGCGTTTCTGATTGGACAATCAGAACGGGTTTCCCAAAATTAGGTGTAGAAAATCTATTTATTTCACTCAAATGGTTCATCAAACATTCAATCCGTTGTATTGGACTAGAGAAAATATTTATAACGTTTTCCCGCTCGTTTTCCCCCTTCCTGCCCCCCCCCCCCCACAGACCCCCACAAAGGAGGATCCAAGCGGCTGAATGGGCTTTCAATCAGCGCATCAACTTGTAAATCCATAATCCTATCAAATAGGGCTCGATCTGACTTGCTTATAAGTCCTTTTGATGTCCGGAATAATATTCGGGGAAGTCTTTCAGGATGCTTATCGTCCTACGGTTTGTTGCATAAAGCCGGAAGGTTTTTATTCTCAAGGGGGAAAATGGGTTTAGTGCCTTCTGTACAATATATAGCCGAATTTCCAAATCAATCGTAAATTTCAAGATTGCAGATAGAGAGGATTCATTTTTTTTTTTAAAGAATGATCTTAAATAGTTGCTTTGATCGGGATTATAAATTAAAAAAATGATCAAATAAAAAGACTAATGGATAACTTAATAAGTGATAATTAAGAAAAAATAACTTATAAACGTAAAAAAATACTTAAATTGAGGATGCTGCTAAATATCAGTTCTTTCCCTTCACTTAGATACTTTTTTCCCTTTTTTTAAAAAAAATAGGGTATCAAGGTTATGTGGGTTATTAACGCCACAGACCCCCCTAATTACGCCTATTAACCCTAATGTGATATGGTCGGTTTTTAATTTTGAAGTTTTTAAACTTAAAAATGTTACTTATGATTGAACAATGATTGCTGATTGTTACACATAACTAAGGTTTTGTTTAAAATTTAATGTTTAATGTTTCTTTAGTTATACAATATGTTGTGCCTATGTATTTAATATTTATAAACTGCAGGTTTATATAGATTTTGACGTTCGTACACAAATATTTCAAACTCATATTATACTGTACTTTGATTATATTATATCTTTGGTTATTAATATAATATTTTTGGTTGAATTAATACACCAACTCATACTACTTTTTTGGAGTGTAGAATGGTAAGGCGTTTTTGGGGGGTTTTAGGAGGGGATATTTTTGAGGAAGGGAGTGTTTCTTTGTGGGGGCAGGAACTTGGCCTCTATTTCACATTTATGTTTTTTTTGGGGATCTCATTACTTTTTTCTAATTATTTTTTTTTTATTTATTTATTTGGAATATACAACAATGTATAATACATTCTAATTATTAAATAACACTGAAAGAACTAAAGTTACCATTATCATCAGCCGGCAAAACATCTCCTGGCCTTGATAAGATTACATATGACATGCTACACAATCTACCAGAGTGCGGTCTCTTGCTTCTTCTTGACCTACTTAATAAGGTTTACAAGAACGGTACCTATCCTCTCTCCTGGAAGAAGCAGTTATAGTCCTAATACTCAAGCCCGGTAAAGACAAAAATTCTCCATCTTCTTATCGACCGATTTTTTTAACAAGCACGGTCTGTAAGGTGGCAGAAAAAATAATCAATAAAAGATTGTTGTGGTTCCTAGAAAATGGAAACCATTTATCCCCTCACCAATGCGGCTTTCGAACAGAACATTCCACTATGCACCACTTGGCCACAATGGAAGCCGTAATCCTTAATTCTTTTCTTGAAAAAAAGTCTGTCTTAGCTGTATCCCTTGACTTAGAAAAGGCATATGATACAGTATGGAGAAGACTTATATTCTCCCAGTTAAACGAGTGGGGTGTTCAGGGAAATATCATCATGTTCCTGGACAGGTATCTAACTCAGCGAACATTCAGGGTGAAGATAGGTACATATTTATCTGACAAGTTCCCACAAGAAAATGGAGTGCCTCAGGGAGGTGTACTGAGCACAACGTTGTTCAAAATTGCTGTGAATTCTATCATAAAATGTATCCCCAGGGAAGTTTCTTACTGTATGTATGCTGATGACCTTCTCCTATACATCCCATACAAGAAACTGAATACTGCACAAACTTACATACAAAACACAATTACCAACCTCGAAAACTGGTGCTCTAATACTGGTTTCAAATTCTCTCCGGACAAATCGTCCTATATCATTTTCTCCAGAAAGAGATTAAGAGAAACTGTCTTACTACGTTTAAATAACATGACAATTAACATGACAGACATCTTAACATTTCTGGGACTCACGCTTGACCGACGACTAACATGGGTTCCCCATCTAAAAGAACTCCTTAACAAATGCAAGAAAAGCTTGAATTTGCTGAGGATTCTAAGTAACACAAAGTGGGGAGCTGACAGATCATTAATGCTAACATTCTACCGAGCCTATACCAGATCTCTGCTGGATTACGGCTGTATAGTATATTCATCTGCCAGCCCAAGCACTTTAAAGCTACTCAACACAATACATCATACAGGACTGAGAATAGCGACTGGGGCCTTTAGATCAAGTCCTGCTGATAGCATTTGTGTAGAAGCTGGAGAACCTCCACTAGAGTATAGACGGAAGTACTTGGGCATAAAATTTCTGTTAAAATCAAAAACCTTAAATACAGCCTGTATAAAATACTTTATGGACAGTTCTCTGATAAACAAATACATACAAAAAAATCCAAAACAGAAGCCACTACTCATAAGAAACATGCAACATCACACTGACAGAGACACACTACACACACCCACATACACAAACACACCGTTAACATTCCCTCCTTGGAGCGTAAAAAACTACAAAATTGACTTAACACTAGCACAATTTAAAAAAAATCATCCACTATCCAACAAAATTTACAAAACCATATTTACCTCACTTTTGGCAGATAAACTTAACCATATCCACATCTACACAGACGGATCGAAAACACCATCTGGAACTGCAGCAGCAGCCATTAACCAAAACCAAACACATTCAATCAAATTACATGACAGCACAAGTATCTACACAGCCGAATTACACGCCATACACTTAGCCCTTACAAAACTACATAACACTGAAAACACAAACATCCTCCTATGTACAGACTCCCTCAGTTCTTTACGCTCCCTCGATAACATTTATACTAACCATCCAATAATTAAACAGATATACGAACAATTACACAGACTCAGCAATCACACACTTACACTATTATGGCTACCCGGACACGAGGATATCGGACTAAGTACATCAGTAGACAAACATGCAAAAGACGCAACTAATAAACAGATCGCAGACATTGAAAACATAACGTTAGATGATTTGGTTCACACATTACGCACACTTACATTAAACGACTGGTTGCATCACTGGCTACAAACAAACAACAAATTATCACAAATCAAGAACACAGTAAAAGCATGGAGTAACGAACAACATACCTTGACAAGAAGAGACCAAGTAGTACTGACCAGACTTCGCATTGGACACTCGTTGCTCACACATAATTACCTCATGGAGAAAAAAGACAAACCAATATGCAGAGTTTGTAACATAACATTGACCATTAAACATATACTCACTGAATGTAAAAGACGTGACAAACTGAACATCCCACACGACCTACAAGAACTTCTTACAGAGGGTAGTCCATACATACACTCTATACTCCAATATTTAAAACACATAAACTTGTATCACAGAATCTGAAGAAACAAAAGAATTTTTCCTTTTTTTTTTCTATAGTGTAATTATTATTATTATTTTTATTTTCTATTATGTAATTATTACTCAATTTTACTTGGTCATTAATGGAAAACCACAACATGTAGACCCCATCATGACCTAATAAAAAATTGTTGTTAGTTTTAGTTATAAGTTATGTAAATATATTAACTACATTTCAAAAAGCAAGGCTCTAAATAATGTTTAGCACACAATTCTTAACACAAACCTCCTAACCTTTGTCGTAAGCTCTTTTCAAACTTTTGTTGTATTTAGTACTATAAGTTACTGATAATTGTGAACATATAAATTTGTATTTTTTACTGTATCTTAAAAAAAAAAAAGAGCAAGTCGCCGTCGTTGCGAAGCTCGTAAAATAAATAAATAAATAATCATAAAAAACCAGGGTCTTTGGATTCTGCATAAGGTTCTCCTTACTGCTTGATATTTGATACCAACAATCAACCTACATACATCTAATCACTAGACTAGAAAAGTTAGAAGCTCTTCCAGATGACATTATTCTAGAGGACAAATTGATTGCTCTCTTAACTAAACTATTACACTGTAAAACACAGGAACCTTATCCCGAGGATAAGGATCACAATAGGGAAAGTGCAGATGGCCTTCAAGAAAAATATAAGAACAAAGACGATACATTTTGGGTTTGTGTTCCTCAAATTTGTCATTTAGATGGCTCGACTTTGAAAAACTTAGTATCTGCTTTGAAGTATATTATGCAGTGAACCCCTACGACTTTATTTACTACATTTAGGAAAGAAGCCACAACTGTTTTTGTTAAAATGCGTCGAAATGTTTTTTAAAACATCAAATATAGGTTCTCCTTACCAAGACGATTCATTTGATACCCCACATGATGGGTTCAGAAGGAATGATGGCATTTCGATGGAACAAAAAGTAGAAAACGTCATAGGTAATATGACACTCCCGTATCAAGACCTACCTGCGCGCCAAGTTTGGTCAAAATAGGCCAAACGGTGTGAATTTGTATAAGGAACAAACATACAGACAGACAGCTGAAAGACCTTTTTTACCTAGCCTAGTGCATTCCCCGGACCAAGGCCTACCTGTGTGCCAAGTTTGGTCAAAATCGGTCAAATGGTGTGAATTTGTGTAAGGAACAAACATGCAGACAGACAGCTGATAGACGATTTTGACTAGCTTATGACACTACCCGGATAAAGACCGACATGTGTGTCAAATTTTGTCAAAATCGGCCAAACTGTGTTTATTTGTATAAGGAACAAACAGACAGACAGCCAGCTGATAGACAATTTAACCTAGCGTATGATTCTCCGCGTATCAAGACCCATCTGAGTCCCAAGTTTGGTCAAAATCGGTCAAACGGTACGGATTTGTAAGAGGAACAAACATACAGACAGCTGGTATAAGATTTTTTACGAGCCTATATGCGTCTAATTGTTTTTTAAAACATCACATATAGTTTCTTCATACCGAGACAATTCATTTGATACCCCACATCATGGGTTTCGGACGGAATGATGGGTTTCCGAAGGAAGTACAAAACTGGCACGCACCCGCCCCGGAAGCGGAGTCAAACGCAACTTTTTTCGATTTTTTCCTTTAATAACGTCTTCATATCTATGTTCATGCAAAATTTCAAGTCTCTAGCATCATGGGAAGTGCCTAATAATTTTGATGAGTGAGTGAGTCCTATAAATCCCGATTTTCGATCGCTCATATCTCAAAATCTATTCAGTGTAGAATTATGAAAATTTCCAGTGTTACTTACATCTAGTAGTATAATACCTGTGTAAAATTTCATAACTTTATCTTTACCAGGTTAAAAGTTATGAGAGGGTAAAAATCAGTTCTAAGACCGCCTGTAATATACACACATATGCTTAGGCCGGAACATAGCCTGGCGCACTACCGTGCGCCTAGATTAGTAATCAGAATTTCCTAGATCAATATGAAAATTAAAATGTGTTCGCGATGGGAATAAAAAAGGATCATCATTTTGGCGTTTTTTTCTGTTTACCTAAAATGAGTATTTCATTAAAACAAGGCAACAAGAAAATTAAAAAAATGCTTGTAATTTTACACCAAAGCGCAAAACATACTAATAAATGGTTTTATTCCTTTACAAATGTTACTAGGGAAAAGAACGGGAACAAGCAAAGATGACACAGTTCATGTGAGTCGGACTTTGATCAAGGTGATGTTCTCAGTGGAATTGTGCAAAAGAATCTTTCTTTTCTCCATTTTTACATCCTTAGGAGAAATAATTTATAATGATTTCATAACAACCCTCGGGGCGTTCGCGTTTCTTATGATAAAAATCAGTTGAAATTCAATGAGAGGCTTAAAGGGATATGATAAGGAGAAACTAAAAACGAAATTACATTCTCTGGCCAGTTGGGCTTAATTAAAAGAAAACTTATAAATAAAGCTGATACATCAGTTTTAAAAAGAAGCCTCAGGCAGATTCTCGTATTTAATTGGCAGATTATCTAGTGGCTAACGCTAAGGATTCTAATGCGGGAGAAATGGTTCGAATCCCGCCTGCAGCAGGTAGAATCATTGCTTTGGCCTTTTGAAATGATTCCCTCTTCCAACATGGTTTTTGAAGTATGGCAACCTATAGATAGCATATATTAGGCCTCGAAAAATTCAAGAAAACCTTTGATACAAGACGAAATGAAGAGCTGCAATCAAAACTCTTCCAGATGTAAACAGTTCATTGAAGAGGCTTTGCTGATCCCCTGCAAACTAGGTTGACACTTTAAGCTATCCGTCCTTAAGGTCCATTCATTACAAGAGCGAAAGATGTATAAACGCCAAGTTTTAATTATTGAATTGCCCATCCAGGGAGTAAGAACGGATTAACTAGTTTTAAACTCTACCTCTCCTAAAGTCTTCCCAAGTGGCCGGTTTCCTCTGATGGAAAAGTTATTATACTCATCTCGGAAGAGGATAATAACGGAACTGAAGTTAGCTTTTTATAAACAAAATTTTATTTCTTCGAAGATTTTGTTTTCTTCATTAATTCAGAGTTCATCCTTTAAATTCACAACAAAATATAAAGCAAGATCTAATTACTATTTTTTTGTTTATTTATTTACAGACTTTGTTTTAGGGCATTGCTCTATACAAAAAGGGGTGTGCGTACTATTGATAACTATTAACAGATTAATGTCAATTAACAACTTTCAGAAATTAGAAGAAGAATAAAACCATATTAATACCTTGTAAAAGCATAATTGATCATAGAAATTAATCAAAATACAATATAAAAATATTATATTAATAACATGTGCCATAGTTGATGCCTGTTATATCTTACATTTTCTGGATTCCAGAGCAAATTTCCTAAGGTTTAGGGACATTATAGTGAAAGAGTACACTTTTCGGGCTTGAGATTCGTTCAAATCTTTGAAAAAGAAACAAATAACACGTTTTTTGGAGGGATTTGTATAATGTCTGGTAGGTAGGATAGTCTGTAGGGTTTGTAAATTGGGCAAGCGACGAAAATATGATAAATATCCTCTAACTGGTTTCTATTACGGATAATGCTGATTTCCTTGGGGTTAATGGATATTGTACCCTTCCTGCAAGATCGAATTATATTCTAATTCTTCAATTAGTAATGATAGATGCCTTATTTTCCATAGTTATTAGTTAAATTCAACTAATGCTTCCAAGAGATTTATCTATTTATTTATAGGTGATTCACAACTACTGTGATTTCACTCCTTCAAGTTGGTACCTGTATGATTTAATGAACCAGCATTAAGATAAATATTTTATTCAATTATTTCCATGAACAGTGGTTTGGAAATGTCTCTGATATGCCTGAAAGCATCCTATTCAGCAGATGTCTTCTAATGAGAATTTAAAGTTTAGTGTTCTGCAAGTAAGAGAATATTGTGTTTATGTGCAGGCTGCTGTCCCTCAAAAATTCATCCATGTCATGCGGAGTATTAAGGTTTTGTTGTCTTCTGCACTCCTTAAGTGGGTGTTTTATGGTAAAGGCTGATTCCATAAATCATAGGGTAAATGACCCTATCGTTGACACTGCTCCTTAAGTTGACACTTCAAATTTAAATTTGAAAAATAACAATTAGATTCAAGAGAATTCAATAAGTTTGCGTCCAAATGAAAGAACAGTTGTTGAAGAATAATGTTGACTGACCCGATCAACTATGCAACTCCGTTAATAACATCTGCCGCCATTTTAGTATGAAAAATCCTCGAGTCAACTCCTGCTGCTCTCTTCGCTTAGTGAATTTGATAAGAGATTAAGAATATTTCTTAAGAATTTTTTTTTGTAATGCGTGCATTAAATTGTTTTTTTGTGGTCTCTATGAACTCTATGATACTTAAATTATGGACTGTAAATGGTTTGACTCAAGATAAATAAAAAAATCTTGAGATTATGGTAGTGTCAACGTTGGGAACCCAATAAACAACCTGGGCTCCTTTTCTTGACACTAATGTCAACTTTAGGAAAATGGTTGTCAGTGACGAATACTAAAACATTTAGTTGAGATTTTCATTAGAAATTCATGTATCCTGATTTTATTAATTTCTTATGACTGGAACCTTAAGTTGACAACATGTTTTCCTAATTTTGATATTCTGTTCCTAGTGTTGACAGACAACTTTTTATAATAGCTTTCTGCAATTTGAAATGTCACACAGCTTCTTAATCTATTTGAGGTACAATGGTTATAACTGACGGTACCTCCAAATGCTTCTCACATTATCCAATCTATGGATGTATCAGGTTTCCGGACATTTAAAGAAGGTTGGAAGCTAAAAGTATATGAATGGAGCTTCAACCATATGGCAAGTCCTGCATTTAAAAAAAAAACACAGCTGAAATCGCCAGGAAAGAAAGAGCGAAGGATAAATTGAACAAAAAAGAAGAAAAATCCCTCACAAGAAATAACTTTTAAATACTTCTCGTCTGAAAAATAAGGTGAGAAACTCCATGACTGACGAAGATGGTGACTCCTCCAATCAGCCTGAAGAAGAAAGGACGTCTCTAACATGAGATTTGTAGAATCAACAGGTGTAAGTGAACCATCATCAATGACAGCACGTCAGGTAGATAAAGCCACAAATAACGAATATGAGAAGAATGCAGATCAAAGTTTACACAAAAAGTTGAAGAACAAGTGCGATTGTTCAAAAATGACCAAGAGATGAAAGATGAAAATGGCTGAAATAAGCAAGTTATAAACAAAGTTAACGTTATTAGTGTAGGTGATTATTGTATAGTTAAAGTTGAAGGAAAAACAGCACGATTTCAATCCAATTTGGTTGTTTGTTTAAAGAATAAAGTTGTATTATTTTAATTTTCCCTCACTGTCAACCTTAGGAACAGAAAAGTCAAACTTAGGCACTGAACTACTGCAGACGAGTCAACATTAGGACCAGAGTAAGGCAGCATTTAATGATTTATTTTACTTGAAATAATTAATGTATCTAAAATTGGTTTATGTGAATTTCATAGAGAATGAGCTGACGAATAATTTGATACATTCAAAGTTTATTATTTTCAAAAACTAAGCGAAGAATTATTTTAAGTAAAATAACCTCTCCTTAAAGTGTCAACTATTGGGTCACTTACCCTAAATTGGTTTGTTACGTCCTATCAAGAGATATTCGTGTGTTAGTAACTACGAACAGATTTTAAGTAACAGATGTGCTTTACACAACTATTTTAGAAGTTAAAAGTAACAATTCTTCAACACAAAAAGCCGCGAGTTAGTTAATTAGAAAAATAAATCACTGAGCAAACCAACAATATGAAAAGTCCATCACGTAGGAGCTGAATAAATAAGCACGTTCCTCAATAATTCGTTAGAAATAACCGACTAAAAACAAAATTTACAAGACTAGTTTTGACCGTTTATATTTTTAACGAAAAATATGACTAAGTTATTATTTTTTCCCCAGTTTCGTGCATACAAGGCTCAAAACAACTTAATAAATACAAAAAACTTTTGTTTGTGTTGATCTTAATGCATCTCAAAAATGGTAGCCTGTACATTGGGAACAACCGATAATCATTACATTGTAGAATACGTGATATAGCTGTTCAGAAGCATAAATCAGCGTCTCTGGTGGTGTAGAAAACAACTAGACCCTTCTTTAGAAGCTTAATTCAATTTCAACATAACATAAAACTCAACTACGGATGAAACTTTATTTTTTAAAATAATAAGCAAAAAAAAAAAAAAAAATGTACCAAGGTGATTTCAGTTCTCGTTTAATCCCTTCACAAGTTATGTTTAGTATTGTTCTTCTACTCCCTTTTTCAGAATTACCCACATTGTAAAAGTTTTGAAAGTGGCGTATTGTGAACTGTGCATGAGTCCTTCATGAATTGTAGGAGGTGAGAAGGGGCAGGTGTTGAGGGGAGACCCGTTAATACTTCTTGATCCCCACCCATTGTCCTATTGTTTCTAAAAAAGGATTTATTTTATCATAAAACTATGAGTTCCCTCTTATTTTTGCTCTTCTTTTATTCGAACCCTGTTATCTCATAAACCTAAACTTTTCTTTCCCTTAAGGGACTAACGGTAGCCATATTATTTCTGGATAATTAATTCAACAATTTATCTGGATATTATTTATTTTTAATTATTCTGTTCAATTTTGAGGAAAAGAGAAGGGTAATTGAGATAACAAGAATAGTAGAACTATAAGAACAAAAATATTCCTTGCTATAGCATGAGCAGAACGGAATTTTATGGAGCAATATGTGGAGGGTTCAGAGCACAACTAGGCCAAGTCCATGTTATTCATTTTTCGGAAAATTAGTATTTTCCGTTTTAATTGCAGAGGCATTGAATAAATCCTATTGACCAGTATAAGCTTTAAAAACATTTGAACTTAAACACTGACATTATTTATGTATAGTTTTGTTCATAAAATAATTACAACTTGGACTTGGCTTACTTCTGCTCTGAAAACAAATAAGAATGACTTCCAGATGTGTAGCAACAACTACTAGCGGCAAAATAATGAAGTTAGGACTTAGTCTCCTGTAGCACTGAAAAGAGCCATTTTAGTAATACTCAATGCCATTACAACATGAAATGTCAAAAATTGACTTGGTCAAGTTGTGCTCTGAACCCTGCATATGTAGATACATCACAAATTCGTGACTATAGCTAATATTGTCATGAAAGGCATTACAATATTGCCAGAAATTATATTGATGAATGAATTAACCAACAGCCTCTTTTCGTGTTGTTCTTAAGTAATGTTGAAAATATTATTTTAATACAGAAAGAAACATTTGAACAGGTTAGCTCAGAATTATGAATATAAATATACAAAAAATACAATTTAGAACAAAGTATTCAAAATTATTATGATTATTTTATACTGCCAAATCCCTTCCGAGTTCCGCTGGTGGTTATAAATTACTAGATTTATACTTTAAAATAAACAAATAGAAACAATTTTTTTTTTTTTTTTTCAATTTCTGGAAATTGAACATTGAACGTCGATTATCTAGTCTAGAATAAAACAGTTAAATTCAACCAAAACGCAATTATATTTTGGCAATATAAACTCATTTATATTTTAAAATATAATTTTACTATATTAAGTGTCACGACAACCATTCTCCACAGACAACGATTTCTGTCGAATGATCTTATTTATTTATAATTCCTGTTATACCGTCTGTTTAATAAACCATAAGAATTTCGTTGATTGACATTCTGAATAATATAAACAGTTGGAAGTGCCATTATTATTATTTATTTTTTTACACTATTTGTGTATAAACATTTGTATTTCACGGCTCATAGGAGCCTTTTTCTACGTCAGACATAAATGCTCATTTCAACGGCAACTGCATACTCTTGTTGAGTATCCTGCTCTGTCAGGAAGGATGTCGTATTCACATGAGTTAAAATTTGAGATTTATGACATTCAGTAATATTTTGTATAAAATTGTGTGGAACTCTTCCCTTTTTAGATGTATTATTTCTGCTTTGCTAATTTGCCTTCATGACATTTGCATAATTGTTCTTAACATTTTTTGGGGGAAAATACCGCTTACACAAGTTTAAAAATTCATTTCATGACATTTTTCATAAATTATTTCATAAGGGCCATCTCAATAGCTTCGTTGCCTTTTGAATTTATCAAAAAGTAGGAAAATGTAGGTTGTAATGCCTCAAAATGATGGATTCGCATGAATAGACGATCGATCCCATCGGATACTTCAACAACGCACTCAGCATCAATAAGTACTATTGGTGTAAGACGGTAAGCGCCGAGAAGGGTCGGTAATATGCGGCGGAGAGAAGAAAGCACAATTTTATGTGGTAACTTCTGTATGGCTGAGTTGGGATGCCAATTTCCGGGCTATTCACGCAAGGAGAAGGGTGGGAGAGAACTCCAGGTGCGTATCTACTAGCTCACAAACCCCTCAACTATCTCTCTCACACTCTCACTCTCACACAAACTCTCTCTCAACAGTACATCTCTACAAACTCACCTACGACACTTCCACACAAACCAATACACAATAACACTACATCACACTTTCTCTTCGCATCTCCCTCTCCGTTTTTGGAAATGAACCTATTGATTTTTAAAGATTTAAACCACTTTCAGATTTAAAAAAAAAAATCAGTCGTTTTTTTGTTTGGGAGGGGATAACAAAAATGACTTATACTTTTAAGAATATTGTAAACTTAGTACGTTAGAAATTAATTTTTGTTTCAAACTTGTTATTATTATGGGGGGTTTTATTCTCAGTCTCCTGGGATAAACTCTTTCGGGGGCTATTTTTTTTTTGTTAACGGTCGTTCATTTAAAAAATTTCTAACTGTTCTGGCGTTATCAAGCAGTACTGCCTTTTGGGCATTTTTGATAAGTTCCTCCGACAGTTTCAGGTAGGCATTTGCGGTAATTGTCGTTTTTGGAATGAGCCCGTTGGTCGAGATTTTGACGGCTGTTATCTTTGCGGAATCCAACTTACACAGGTCTTTCAGCTCTATGGCCAAGTCTTGGTACTCACAGTTCACATCACAGTTTCTCAGCATATGATTTCCGGATATTCTCATCAATGGGGATTGCGAAATCAATAATATATTTATATAAATTCGTCGTCAAACCTCCCAATAGCGATTGATCATGTAATCGTCTAGGTGGATGAGAGCTATGCAGTCCCTCAGGTGGTCTTCATCCATTCTTCCAAGCTTGCATAGTGGACAGTTGTCATCATCTACAGTGGATTATCAAACTCTTGCGAAAGATGTTTCAAATTCTCTTCAACCGAATTTTTAACATTTACGACACATAAACTACGATATATTATCTTAAATTAATTCAGAGTCCTAATAGGTTCACAGACAATTACTCTAAATATTGCTGGAAAAATATTACTTCTGCACGATTGACTATATTTGTTTTTAGTAGAAAGACCATGAAAGCTTTGAAATCCAGTATCGTTTATTACAAAATAACCACAGTAAAAGCATAACAAAAATCAGGTTTAATTAAAGCAATAAAATTTCGAGCCCGATAGCTTGGTTAGGATTGGAGTGTGGGTTGTTCCGATGTTTTGTCTGCCTGGGACGAAGGCACGTATGATTGAAATGCCAATCAATGACCAAATTCTGATCCCTGGTCAAGCTAAACAACTTTTCAATACAAAACGTTTAACTTAATCCTCCATTCAAGCAAGTTTTGCTGGTTGACAAACGTGACCTTCTGTTTAAAACAATCTGTTTTTGTTCCAAATTTTATCAAATTGAGACTGCAAAGGAAAAAATCAGGCGCCGAAACGTATCTAACGGCCTCAACAGTTTAAGGCCAAGACCCCCGTGGTCCCGTGGTAACTTTTTTGTATATCTTGCCAAATTAACGAAAAGATATATATATATATATATATATATATATATATATATATATATACACTCACACACGCACATAGATACATATACACATACTCCAAATCAAATCAGACCCGGAGCGATCGGTAGGAGAGGCAGATATTGTAGACATATCTAATACATACATTATAGCACACCAGGGAGACCGAGCGATTAGTAAGTACGTCATGCATCAGTATGTTGTAAATCTTCCTTCCGACGTACTATTATAAACTCGGAGGGGGCCCAAGTATTGTCCCGAACCTTAATCCTGGATGACGAACCAACACATTACAAAATAAAATATTCATTGCACGCCCAAGATCCCCAACACTGAGGCAAAAAGTACTATTGAACTTTTTTTCTTTTTTTTTAAACATTTATTGATAATTACAACAATATGTAAACATATTTCCAGTAATTTTGTTGGTATTGGAAATTAACAATGTAAGGCGTGATGTGGGAATATGTACAATTACAAAACCCACAATAAATTTTGAGCATTACAGATAGCATGTTAAAACAAATTGTCTCTAGGCCACCGCCGCTTCAGCCTTCTATGAGGATTTTGTGGATTATGGTAGGAGGATAGAGAGTTTATCAAAGGATTTGGATGGCCGGGGAGATTGGAATGAAACTTCTGATAGACTGATTTGGCCAGGGATTGGATAAAGGGGATATTGAAGTCATTATGGAGAGTTTGGTTCGAGACATAGTAAGGAGCATTGGATATTTTTCGAAGGATTTTGGATTGCATTGTTTGTATTCTGTAGGAATTGGAAGGTTTAGTGGAACCCCATAGTTCAAGTCCATAAGTCCATATTGGTCGGAGTATGGTATTGTATATAAGTCGTTTGTTAGTCAATGAAAGTTTCAAGCGATTGTCCAGTAAGCGTGATAAAAGTCTAAAGCGTCTGTTTAGTTCCTGTCTTTTCTGTGTTATGTGTGGCTTCCAAGTTAAACGTTTGTCTAATATCAGTCCTAAGTATCTTACTTGTGATTTCTGTGGAATTTGAATGTTTTGGAGGGTAATTGGTGGGCAGCTTGATTTACAAAGTGTGAATGTTGCATGGCTAGATTTTTCCGCATTTACTTTGATTCTCCATTTAGTTAGCCAAGGTTGAAGTAGGTACAGGTGTTCTTGAAGGGAATTGGAAGCAAGAATTGGGTTTTGGTTAACAGTGAGAATAGCGGTGTCGTCAGCAAACATGTGGATGGAAGTTTGGGGATGGGAAGGGATGTCAGCCGTATAAGCCAGGAACAAAACGGGACTGAGAATTCCACCTTGTGGGACACCGGCACGTTGGGGGAAGATTGGAGATAATGAGGTACAATAGGATGTCTGGAAAAAACGGTCAGAGAGATAGGATTTTATTAGTAGGTAATATGTTGAAGGTAGGGTTTCTTTGAATTTGAACAGCAAGCCCTGGTGCCACACTCGATCGAAAGCCTGAGCTACGTCAAGGAAAACGCCAGAGCAATACTGCTTATTCTCGAAGGATGAGGATATGCTGTCGACGATACGGTGGCATTGGTGAATAGTGGAGTGGGAGTGGCGAAAACCAAACTGGGAAGATGGGATAATGGGATCCAGGAGTGGATAAAGGCGTTTGAGAAGGAGTTTTTCAAGGATTTTGCCCATTATTGTAAGGAGTGATATAGGGCGATATGACGAAGGTTGGTGAATAGGTTTACCAGGCTTTGGGATCATCCGAATAACTGAAAATTTCCAGAGGATGGGGAAATATTTCGTTCTTAATACGGCATTATATATATATAAGTTAGGAAGAGAATGGCTTTTTTCGGGAGTTTCTTAACGATTTTGGGAGTGATAAGGTCATATCCAGGGGCTTTTTTTGGAGGAAGATGTTGGATAGCATACAGGATTTCTTTAGGATTAAAGGCTTTTGGTGGGAGTGATAGTTGAAGAGGAGTGTCCAGTTGACTAGAAACAAGGAGAGTATGGTCAGGATCATTGATATCATGGTGAGGAGTAAAGACTTTGGTGAGGTGTAGGCCAAAGGTATGGGATATTTCTTCGTCAGTTTTGGCCCAGGAACCATCTTCTCGACGAAGGGGATGACGGGAGGATTTATAGGAGAGGATTTTTCTCGTAGCTTGCCAAAGTGTTTTGTCAGATGTAGTAAGTTCTTTTGTGTAGGATTCAAATTGGTCGTTTCTGTGTTTCCTAAGTTCAGTTTTTAATTCCCTTGTAAGTTGGTTTAGTCGAGTTTTGTCTGATGGATACCTCGTGTTTTGCCATATCTTTCTCTTCTCATTCAGTAAGTTTTGTATGTTTATAGGTAAGTAATCGTTCGTTTTAGGTCGTCGTGGTGTTTTGTAGAGAGTGGCCCTATGTAAGCTCTGCTGAATTGTAAGTGTGAAGTTATGGACTGCGTCGTCTATTTCAGTGTTTGTTTTTAGAGGAATGTTAAGGTCGAGGGTTTCTTCTAGGGTGTCTTGGAAGGATTTCCAGTCAACTGGTCCAGGAGTGAGTGTAGGATAGGAAGGGATAGAATAAAGGTCAACATTAGAATTGAGAGAAAGTATAACAGGGCTGTGGTCAGAGGATAGGTCATCTAATGCTTGGACATCGCAAGGGATTTGTGAGATACCGGAAGTTATAAAGAAGTCGATAATATCGGGAAGTTTAGAACGGGATGTTGGCCAGTAAGTAGGGGATGAAGGAGCAATAACTTTGGATGGAATGAAGGAAAGGGTTTGGAGAAGAGCTCTTCCTCGAGGGTTTGCTGTTCTACAACCAAACGCAGGGTGTTTGGAATTGAAATCGCCACCGGAAAGAAAACGAGGACCAAGGAATTGGAAGAATGAGTGGAAAGTGGTAGAGGAAACAGATTTATTAGGAGGGCAGTATACGGCTGAAATTGTGATGGGGAATTTGGAAGATTGGAGAGAGATAGTTGTACTTTGGAAAGGATCAGTGGGAAATTGGTTTGGAAATGGGAAATGAGAAAGTGTTGCACGAATAATTATTGCAGATCCACCGTGGGCAGTCCCGTCAGGGTGATCGGTCCTGTATGTTTTGTATCCAGAAATGAAAAAAGTGTTACGTGGAGTTAAGTGTGTTTCGGTTAGTAAAGCTACGTCAATGTTTTTGTTTTTAAGTAACATAGTCAGTTCGTCGGTGTGGTTAAGTAATCCGTTTGAGTTCCACAGGAGGACAGTGAGTGGCCTAAATTGGGGATGAGGCATATTTGGGCAGAATGGAGGGGCAGGTGAGTGAGTTTTTCTAGTAGAAGAATCAAGGGCATTAGGAGTGATCTTATTTCAACGAGGAATACATTAAGGGAGGAAGGTAAAGATTGCAATTCGTCTAGGGATGAGGAATGAGAAGAAGATGAAATATCAAGAGATGAGGATGAAGGTTTGGTAGCTGAAGCATAAGTATGTAAAGAAAGACCTGAAGCAGCTGGACCGTCTGGTGTTTCGGGCTGTTGAGTAGTTTCTGATTGTTGGCTGGTTCTGGTTGGTGGTGGAACGCTGGAAACCTTTGCTACTGTTTGAAGTGGAATCTGCTGTGATGCAGAACTTGGCTGAGAGGGATTTCTTGATATGCGCTGTTCTTCAGTTCTGGTAGAGCTATCTGTCGTGGTAGGATGTTTATAGAGCTGATGTCGTTTCCGGAGAAGCTCTTGATACGTTTGACAGCCCCTGTAGTTAGCCGGATGGTCTCCTTGACAATGTACACATTTGGCCTTCTCTTGTCTGGATTTTTTTGTACAGTCAGCTGTGAGATGAGGACCGGCACATTTTACGCATGCGGGATTCAAAGTACAAAAGTTCTTTGTGTGATTGAAGCCCTGACATCTTTGGCACTGTATAAGCCCTTCTTTTCTGTGTGGCTCTTCTACTACAACACTCGTATAGAGGAGTCTTGTAAGTTTGAATATGTCTTTACAGTTTGAGGCTGGCTCTAAGTCCACGAAAAACAAGGGCAACGGAGCTTTTGTCTGTGGGTGCAAGACATTTCTGGCATTTCTTGCTTTGAAACCAATCTCTTCCAGGGCTTGTAATATATCTTCTTCTGGCGTGGTTGGGTGTAAGTGCCTGATTACAACACGGAAAGACTTTTCTTCTTGTAGTTGGTAGGTGTAAAACTGTAGATCTTTGTTTTTCAGATATTGGATTGCTTTTCTATATGCGTCTGGAGATGTTGGTTTGACGGTGATAACATCCATGTTTGATCGACAACTGAATTCGGATGGTCCAACTTCAAGTTCTAATTCTTTTGCAAAATTAATAAAATGTGTAACTCCCCTTACATAAATGGCTGGGGGTTTAGGAATTGGTTCATTTTGTAGATCTTTGGGTGTTTGCAAAGGCTGGTTGGTTGATATTCCTGGCGTAGATGCGTTGGCTGTGAACAGATCATTAGATTGGCTGACTATGGCTGGCGGTGGTAAAGATTTGGCTAGAGATGACTGCGAGCTAGGCCGCTGATTGACTGATTTGTTTTGTTGTGGTGAGTTTTTAGGAGAATTTTCCTGTGAGCTGTTCGTGCGCTTCGCTATGGTGGGTTTTCTCTTTCCCATGCCTGCATGTATTTAATAATAATAATTGGCCAACAAAAAAAATATATATATATAAAAAATTTAATAATAATAATAATAATAATAAATATACATGGGCTCAGCGCAGTCTCGATCTTCAAATAAGGTGGTTATTAAAGTTATATAATTATGAGATACTCTTATCTCGGTGTAC
This sequence comes from Gonocerus acuteangulatus, assembly GCA_946811695.1. Taxonomy (NCBI): domain Eukaryota; kingdom Metazoa; phylum Arthropoda; class Insecta; order Hemiptera; family Coreidae; genus Gonocerus; species Gonocerus acuteangulatus. Next base: position 56,866,764 of record OX328126.1, read on the forward strand.
AAGTCCTTTGCTATAGCCCTGAACCAGGTATCCCAGCTTCCGTTCTAGAGCTTGAAGATCGGGGGAAGTTCGGCTGAGCTCGGCTGAAGTTCGGTTGGACACGGCTAAACTCGGCAATCTTCGGAGAAACCCGAACTCTCCACGTTGTTGCCCGCCTTTAGGTTATAAATTACTGTTTTCCTTATTGAAAGCAATTATTACCACTAGATCTGGATTTATTCAAGTATTTAGCAATGACATACTACTACGAGGGAAGCTCTACCAAAAAAATTATGAAAAATAAAGAAAACGTTATTAGTTGAGGTCAGAAACAGCTCACCTTGATCTCACTAACTCTTCACTATATATTATGCCTTATTAGGCTATTGTGTCCAATAATATTCTATAGGTAGCTTGCAGCTTGAGAATACCTCTTCACTAACGTAAGAAAAAGACTACTATTGAAAAAAAAACTACTATTAAAAAACTACTAAAAAAAAACTACTATTGAACTAAAGCGCTAACAAATGTTAATACAGAAGAAAATTTATTAGGTCCAATACAAACTTATTATGCATAATTTTTTTTTTAAAGTAAAATTTATGGAATTAAAATATCTTCGTAAAATCTGTTACTGGAGACTTTTTTTATTGTACCAGTTTTGAAAGACGGAAGCAATGGAAACTCTAAGAGTGATTGTATTTTTGCAATAGCTTTTTCATGTGAGTGAAAAACAGATTAACTTTCCTATGAGACGATGACTTTCAAAATCCACTTTGTCATCAAATTAATATCGTTTCTAAATTTTTAAATCACGTAATTCAAAAAATTTAAAATTCATTAAATCACATAAAAAAAAAAAGGAAATGAATGTTAGTGTGACCTTATAATCATTAATTTACCAAAGGAATTATACTAGGTTAGACGTTTTTTGTGTCCCCTGAAAAGTTGTTCTATTTGGATATAACCTGTTTTGAAGTCGACACCTCAAATCAATATGAATCTGGCTTTTTCTTACGTACCAAGGAGCATGATTTGTTTGAGTTTCAAAAAATAAATAAACAAAGATTGAGAGATATTGGTTAATATTATGCAGTAAGTAAAATCAGCAGAATCCTTAAGCTGATCACGACAAAAACTATCATGAACTCTATTAAGTTGACAAACTATTGCTGAATAAATTTAGCTAAAAGAAATAATAATAATAATTTATTTAGGTGTTAATTACAAATATAAAATAGCAGAAGGATAAATTTATTTTATAATGCTGCTAATAAGATTTTACTGCTATTAAGGTTTAGAGTAGGAGTTTATCCATTGTAAAAAAAAGTTTAACGTGAACACGGCAGGCACGAAATATTTTTTCCTTTCGTCTAAATAGGTCGCACAATATGAGAAACTAATGAAAAATTGCTTTGGCAAAATCTTGTGTCATGGAAAGTTTTAAATATTTTATGATCGCAGCAAAATTTATTATAAAATCTATCAATCAGTTATACGAAAAATAAATAATCAAATGGTTTTATATGTTTTTAGAGTTCGTTTCCTAAGGAATACGGTACATTCGTACCGTAGAAGAAGAAAAAGGGTTATTCCTTTATAGAGATGATGCAATTAAAGTGAATGAGTGGAGAGCTATAAAAAGGAGCGATAAAAGCTTATTTTACTTTCCTCCGGAAATCGCCTACTCAGAGCTTCGTATCCAACCAAATGTCCGGGACTGAATAGTCGATGATGTCAACCAGTCAGCCCACTGTTAGTAAACAATCTACATGGCTTCTACAAAGTATTCCTCTCTCAGCTTCAATTCTCCTAGAACAGGCATACCCAACACCCGTCCCATTTAAAGTATTTTTGTGATCAATTTTAGACAATTAAATTATAGATATTTAAGAGGTTCCTTCCTTTCTTTTGGTGCCCGTGACCTGCCGCGGTTGAATACACCCTTCAAACCGATAAAAAAAATTATAGAAGGCTGTGAATGACGTCAAATAAATTATCCTTTGATATTAACAAAATCACCAGCAAAATTCAATAAAAGGTGCCACATTAATTGTAAGGTAATAAAATATTTTGAATGTTGTATGATAACATAATATTCTGAATAATTTGTTATTTTATTTTTATGTGTGCGACTCACCTCAGATTAGTATAATTTTACTTGGCCTACAGACAGATTTGGGTTGGGCACCCCTTTCCAAGATATTGCATAGAGATTCATCTAAAAACCATCGTGTACGATTAAATAGCTTCCCAACATTTAATTAATTTTAAGGCTTGTATGTATTAATTAATAAATTAACTGCCAATTACAAGATTACTAGTAGAGATTTTTTTTTTTTTTCTTTTTTTTTTTTAATGCGTATAAACTTTTAAGGATAGAACAGATCTCAGTTATATAGTTAGAATTATCCTTTATTGTTTCAGAAACAGAAACATAATTTAATTACACCATATTTTATTTAACTAACTGTATTTATCAAATATAGTTAGTCTACTTTTTCTTAAATAGTTTTCGTATTTACAAGTTTTTGTTTTTTTTCAAACCCTATTTCTTTTGTTAACAAGTAATATTTGGCTTTGTTCGAACGTAGACATCACCTCGCGAGCTCTTAATTAATACTAAAGTTATAACTAGCAATATATTTACATCTACACATCATAGCTATTATTATTATAAATAGATATAAATATAAAAAGAAAATCGTGGTGGGACAATAGACGTACGCCACGACAATTATCAACATGATAGACCAATTCCTCATTAAATTCGCTTGCTTTTTTTTCCGTTCCATATTTCTTCTACTTGGGACACCAGGGCCATTAGTGCCGAAATCCAAGGGGCACCCAGGAATTTTATCAACAAGCCGCGAGAGATGGGAAACTTCCTGCCGCCGCACAGTGGTCAAAAATAGCCATAAAGCGCTCAAAACTTGATTTTTTGAAGTATTTTCTCCGAACCCTTTCGCCTTAAATATATGTTAAATGCCTCGTGAGAGTGCCATTTCTTGAGTTTTAGGCCCCCAGCGTTGATTGCAGGATGTGGTTAATGATTGAAGTACTATGAACGAAGAAAATTTCCCAAATCCTGAAATTAGCTGCATAAGTCTGCCTACTTCGGTGCTAGAGGTGAACGAACTCGGTAAATGGATAACAGACAGACGCGCGTTATCACTATGTAAACATTGGAATCAAATCGAAGAAGGATTTTTTTGCAGTACTCAAGTCAGTGTTGACTGCAAAAAATGTCTGAAGTGATCAAAGTGAAAAATCGTGTCCTAGTTGAAATATTGTTGAATTCAAACGACAAAAGTGTACTTTCGGTATGCGAGTATTCGACAGATCATTTTCCAATAGCCGATGAGAATATTTCGTTACTCCTACGGAAATTATCTCAAACTGTTGTACTGAAATTTAAAAAAAAGTTGGCTGAGATAGGAGCAGATGTTTTTTTGTTTTTTTTAAACTGCTTTTGACCCCCTGAGCCCAGCCGAGTGCAGTTCAGAAGCGGTGGCGACCACAAAATAAAAATTATCATGTGAGTGACTTATCAGTTATAAGGCTGGTAAGTAAGCACAATTTCAAGTTTCTAAATCAACAATATCAAATGTTATTGAGTTTTGAGCGATTTTTGATCACTGTGCGCCGGTGGGAATCGAACCCACTGTCTCCCGCATGTTAAACTAAAGCGTTAGCCACTAAACCACGGGGAGACCCACTTTTTATTATTTTATATAAATATCCACTGATAATAAGAATTCTCGTTGCACTTTCACTGCACTTTTTTCTGGCATTCACACACTTTTGGTGCTGGTTCAGTGAAAATTGTAATTAAAAAAAAAGAACGTATAGCAACAACTTGAGGAGGAATACCTTCCACTCAAGGGCCACTTGATGACTGGTCATGGTCGAGGCTGGTCTGTTATTGGAAGGTTCTCCTCCTCAAAGATGAGGCTGCAATGTTTTTTATTGATAACATATTTCCTAGTGGCGACTGAAGGGTATGAAGCTTGTAGGAAATAAATACATGCATTGAAAGTGTATAGTGATTTTTTTTTACCTTTCACCTACGAGGAAAAAAACTATACTTTTTTCTCTAACAGTAAATATTGTTAACTTCTTTAAACCACATTGCATCTAATGAACTGGTATAATACTCCAAAGTATAGAATATTCTATCCAAACCCTTATCCCAATGCCTGTGCTGTTAGAGCAGGCGTCAAAGCGACACTGATTGACAGGAGGACTCAGTAAGAGTCTGTCGTCTTCTGACACTTCCCTCCTTGGTAGCTGTCATATGCAAATCAGAACGGTGAATCATTAAAAAAGCGAAAATGAAGACTTAGGAAACCCTAGAGCGAAAGTCAATTTCTAAAGTGTCGCTAAAAGCGACATGACATCAGCCATTAGTGAAGGGCCTCCATATTTGAAGAGATCCAGCTCCTGTATAATGCAAAACTCCTAGAGCTGTATTTAATTGTTCCTCCGTCCTGGCTATTATTCACGAGATATAGGGGCGGGCGTCCCTCAGGGCACATCTTATCGCCCTATCTCTAACTCTCTTCTTACAGCCCTTCTCCCATCCAGATCTACAACTATAGTCGATGAGATTACATTATAAACATTTTTAGAAATATCAATTGTATGATACACTGATATAGTGCAAAATGTATGAAAATATAATAAAAAAATTAAAATTATTCACATTTACTTCTTCTTTTGTTCTGAAATAGGACCGAAAAAAACGTTGGGCCCACTGTCCTATACGTAGCAGGGTTGTCCTTTATTTAAGTATATACCATACCGTTGAAATATTAATATTCCGCTATTATTGTATCTTTCAAACATTTGTTAAAAATAACTTATTCAAAGAAGTAACTTGTCAGTTTTTAGAAGACAAGTATATTCATTGCTTAAGGCATTAAATTTATTAGTTTAAAAAAAAAAACACTAAATACACATACCTAATTGCTGCCGGGAACACTAACTCACCTGCAAACAAAAAGAGCACTCATTAATAAATACAATCAAAACGCCAAAACAATATTCCATATTGAATATGTTTTAAAACAAATAATTCATAAAATGTGACTATAAGGCAAGGTTTGAGCTAGAAAATTAATGCAACGTAGCCCGTTAACAAATAGAAAGATAACAACAAAAAACAAATGAATAACTTAGTGTAATACGGGATATAAATGTTCAATTAAAATGGCTTGTATTTCTCCCAACCATATTGATGATGATTTTGCTAATTTTATTTGTATCTAGTCAATTATATATCACTTTTATGGTTCCTTCCCAAATAGAAGGTATTTTTAATTTTTGACGTTTTTTCAAGACAGCATACTTGTATTTGCAAGTTGAAATAGCAGTATGAAATATTTCTGAACTTAGCTTTGCTGCCTTCTGTTTACTTTGAGACCTTCCAGGAGTTCTATTTTAAAGGGATCGATGAAAATATTTAAAAAAAAAAAAAAAATCAGTTAATGTCTTGGAATATCTCCCAAACAATGAGCTAAGGGTTCATTTCTTTAATTAAATATTTGAAGTTCAGTTTAATGTAAGTCATTTATGTTCGAGTTGTAAGGTCACCATATGGGGCACGCTTCTACAATGTGTGGAATTAATGAAACGTATTAAAATTCAAACGTGAAAAGATCCTTTTACAGTAATTGCACGTCAAGTAGTGAAGCGAGATCTACAGGAGGCTGACACATGTATGTCGGATCGTCGGGGCGATTAACAAGACTAAACCGACAAAGAATACCTACAAGTGTCACTCAATATGTCTCCATTTGACATGCGGGTATGGAAATAGAGGGTGTGTGAGAGGAGGGAGGGACAAGGAGGAGGGAGAGAGAGAGAGAGAGAGAGAGAGAGAGATAATGCAGGTTGAGGAGGGGGTAATTCTTGAGTATTCACTCAGAATCAGCTTCGCCTGATATCCTTCGGCAAGAGAACCCCCTCTGAAAGCCCTACATGTCTCGTGCATTATTTAAATGGGGGTAGGTTATCTCTGCTTTAGCGTATAACGAGGAGAGTAGGAGAAGATGGCTGAAATCTGGTAAAGAGCACGCCAGATGGCTTTCTAAATAACTAATAGGGGTGTCCTGTTTCACTGGAGGGATGAAGCAACTTAGAAGCTACTTTTTTCAAATGTGGAACTACACAATCAGAGAACAGAGATCAATTACTAAACAATGACCTCGAAACATATTATGGTCGTCAGCCACAAATTAATTGAAGGAGAAACAACCGATAAATCTGTGCTCAGATTCATAAAACGTTTAAGACACTTCCTAAAAATGTAATCTTCTTAGGAGTGACGAAGCAATTAATAACATTTTGCCTTTTTAGAACGAAATTAATATCGAAAGGTAAGATTTCAACACAAATGAATTGGAAATGCATTAAATTAATACAATGAAGTAATATATACTGCAGTTGGAGATATATGCATCTTAAAAAATTGTTGTAAAGTTGTAAAAAATCACGTAGCATTAAAAATACCAGAAACGAAAATTTACTCTTCCAATTTAGTAGTGGTAGGCTCTAGGATGAATTAAGCGACTTGGATAAGCACAGTAGAGAAACAAAAATTTGGCTACCATACAGTGGTGGCACAGCTGGAAATGAAAATGCTGCCTAAGTTGCTGAAGATAAGAAGAACCCTTTCTTTGGGATCTTTGGAATATTTAAATCCATGGAATAATAGGATATAAATGGACGGGTGGGAGAATAGATCGCTAAGTATAACCTGTTCAGATAGACGGGAAAGTTTAATTAAAGATGCGCGAAATTTTGAGGAAAATATTTCCGTGGGTCCACCATTCACAATCTCCCGTTTCAACGAACAACTCAACTAGTGTCAAAGATTTATCAATATTTAGCCAAAGCTAAGACTAAAAACATTTTGAACCTCCTGGTGATAAGGTTACAACAGAGAGAGTTTATACCGCCAATTTCTTGCACGGGGAATATAGGACAGGCCCTTTTCCCTTCAACTAAACCATCTATTTGAACAGGATATAGCTTAAATTGTTTTTATCTTTAGCTTTGTCTAAGTATTGATAAATATTAAACACTATCTCCCTTGCCTGAACTCTCTTAAGAACCCGGAAATGAAACCGGAAGTGGCCCGAAGTTGTCCAGATTCATCCGGAAACTGTCCAGGAGTAATTTTGGTGACCCGGAAGCCATTTTGAGAACCCGGAAGTGAAACCGGAAGTGGTCTAAATTTGTCCAGATTCATCCGGAAACTGTCCAGGAGTAATTATAGTGACCCGGAAGCCATTTTGAGTACCCGGAAGTGAAACCGGAAGTGGTATAAATTTGTCCAGATTCATCCGGAAACTGTCCAGGAGTAATTATAGTGACCCGGAAGCCATTTTGAGAACCCGGAAGTGAAACCGGAAGTGGCCAAAAGCTGCTCAAATTCGCCTGGAAATACCCAGGGATTTTCAAAATGGCTTCCGGTCACTAAAATTACTCCTGGACAGTTTCCGGATGAATCTGGACAACTTTTGGCCACTTCCGGTTTCACTTCCGGGTTCTCAAAATGGCTTCCGGGTCACCATAATTACTCCTGGACAGTTTCCGGATGAATCAAAACAACTTTTGGCCACTTCCGGTTTCACTTCCGGGTTCTCAAAATGGCTTCCGGGTCACCATAATTACTCCTGGGCAGTTTCCGGATGAATCTGGACAACTTCGGACCACTTCCGGTTTCATTTCTGGTTGCTTACAATTACTTCCGGGTCACTGTCGGTTCACCTCCGGTTTATCATGAGTGCCTGGAAGGCCCTGGGGTACTTCCGGAAATGACCCAGGGATGAATATAGGACCGGAAGTAACCTAGATTAAGGAGTGTCAGAGTGTTATTGTCTGCGAGTGACCGGAAGTGAGCCAGATCGAACTGGAGTTACCGAGTGATAGGCGTGCGTCGACCGGAAGTAACCGAAATTGACATTCATGTGATCGGATATCCTGTAGATTGAAGCGGAAGTGGAACAAGAGAGAGGGTGCTCAGAGCAGACCGGAAGTGAGCTTTGAGATGACAAAATGTTGTAACTTTCAGCAATTACCATGTTTCATAAATAGATTAGCGGTTAGCGCACTGCCGCCGCTAACCGCTAATTATTAGCGCTGGCTTTCTACAGTTTCGCTAAATTAGCGGAGAGGTATCAGCTTTTAGCGCGCGCTAACGTTTGCCCAACTCTGGTATGGAGACATAATCAGTTTTTGTTGAGTTTAGAGTAGCGTGTTTTTCTTAGTAATGGAAATGGAAATGCATCTGGAATAATTCCTTCAGGATTTCGCGCATGCGAGACAGTCCCGAGTTTGAAGGACAACGGGACCACAAAGAAACAATTCATGGACTTCTGGCCATAAGTTCAATAAAAGGCTCTAAATGTCATTTATGTCTGAAAAAATATACAAGCCCATAAGAGGCTGATGCACTCAAGAATAACGCCTAGAGAGTTATAATAACCAAGGCTATTATTGAAAAATAGTTGAGTCTGATCCCCAGGTGCAAAGACCTCATTTGAAGTATGGCAAATTTGAATGGGGGTCTGAATGTTCGTGGACATAAATAAATAACAAGCTCAGTCATTCCTGTATTGTTACCCCAAAGCATTAACGGTATTATGTTAATCTGTGTACGAAAGAAGAAAACTCTCTAGAAACAAAATAACCGAAGAGAGAATCTCTTTTTTAATTAAAAAATCAATTACTTGTAATCGTTAGATCACCGAAATTAAGCAACGTCGGGCGTGGTCAGTACCTGAATGGGTGACCGACCACGTGCGGTTGTCCTTATAAAAGGGGGTTTACCTCTAGATAGCCCGGCGCTAATAGCCAAATAGTTGATGCGCCGTTAAAAATGAAAAAAAAAATTTGTAATCGAAGCAGTTTTATTTTGAGGAAAATCGTTATTTGAAAACTACTAGAGGGCATTTTAGTGAACAATTTCAAAATGAGATAGATTTTGGGGTTTTTGGTTTTAATTTTCCTACTCAATAAAAACAATTTTATTAAAAGAAGAGTAATAGAAAAATTGCGCATGCGAAACTATATATGTAAAACACAGTAGCTTTGACGAGATAGAAAGCTGCACGTAATCTGTACCAAAGAACTATTAAAGGCTTGCATTTGGTGGTGGTGGTCCAAAGAAACAACGACAAAGAATTGTCAGTAGTGTGGCAACGGCTCAGGCGCAGTTTCAGTGCTGCTATTTACATCCTTCCAGATTATAAGTCACTCCAAAGTAACTTTTTCGAGTATGTATGTGCCGAAAAGTATTTTGGGAGTCTTTCAGTATTCAATAATCATGTGCAAAGTCTTAATTTGTTTAATTTGAAGACGTTCAACTGCCACTGCTTTTAAATGAAAAAACGATGGATTTGGGTCCAGAATTTTACTCTGGGATGCGTTGCCAAAAATACTAATTATGACCAGAGTTAAAATGCTAAAAACAATATTATTAAACTTGAGATATTTTGGAGAGAAAAATGACATTCTTAAGCTGTTCTAAGAACAAGACAGATCTTTCCTCGTCAAGAAAGAAAGAAGAAAGAAATTAGGTGAGAAGTATACTTAGGGAAGTGAAATGGGCAGAAGTACACCGAATCGTTTCTGCTCCGTGCCCAGCATGTCTCCGGGGGTATTTTCCAAACTCCATTCTCCAAGGCCTATAAAAGCCTCATCCCCCCTCACCAGTTTAGTACTTAAATAAGGTAAAAATGACTGGCAGACTGGCTGAACCGACATCAGCTGTTAGTGGAGTTTGGCAACTCTCCGAAAACTGGCAAGTAGTTAAAGTTAGATAGCATTGCCGAGAGACAACTGGAGGGGGTTTACATGTCGAGGCTGACAGCAGGCTTTTCCTCTCTCTTCGGTCCGCCACCAAACTTTTAACACCGTGCTAAAAATTTTAAATTACCCTCTGCCCCCTCCTCGCCCATAGATCCCTCTGTATTACTCAGCTGCTTTTTAAGTAGCCTTACTCGAGCCCCTTCAAACTCCTAGTGTTCATCTACCCGTCACGAACAACCCCCTACACTCTAGGAGTAATGAATAATTAGGCGAGTAAAACTTAGTGTGATTACAATTCATACTTACTGCTTTTATTTTATGAGATAATTATTATTTTCGGGTATCCCCGTGGTATCGTGGCTAGTAGGTTGGATTCTCATGCGGGGTTAGATTAGCTCAGATAGTGACTCATACCCTCTGCATTATGGGGCACCTTGGCGTTTTGTCCTATTGTGCTAGACCTAAAATGGTCTATCTTACCGGGAGAACTCTGAGTATTGTCTTAATTCAGTTGGCCTCCTGATTTTGTAATCATTGGAGGCTTCCAAAATGTAGGAATCATATTTTTTCAAGTGCTTCACAGTCAAATGTAAGATGCTTGGGTGTCTCTCTCCTTGTTCCAAACCATTAGCAGACTGGTGATGACCTCATCTTCGAAGTCTGCATATGCTTATTCATGGTACAACGGCCCGACGCAGCCACAATCACCCTCGAGTCTTTTTTCTGCTCTTCCCAAAGCTTAACAAATTTTTCTTTGGCTCTTATTACCATTTACTCTTTATCACAGGCTACGCTCAATTCGACAATGGCGTAGGGCCTCTAGGTGACAATTCCAAACTCAATCCTGTCAATTTGATTCCTCACTCATGCGGGAGATGTGGGTTCTAGTCTCGCCTGTAGCAGGTTGACGTTTTGACGCTATGTGGTCGTTGAAGGATTTCCCTGCTACACTATAGGTTTTTTGGAAGGCTGGCAACCTGTAGATAGCTTAGCACTAAGGGCCAAGTAGCCGAAGTTACGTAAAAAAAAAAAAAAAAAATCAATTCTTCGAACAAAATGGCGACACTGTGTCTGACGAACGGATACCTTCTTTTTTCACAGGCGATAGTCTGCAGGCGGCAATTTTTAATCTAGAACGAAAAACTAAAATTATTTCGAAACAAGAAGGTTAAATCTAGTAAAGTACTTAGAATTCGCCCGATTTGAAAAAATATATTTTGCCATTTGTTCAAATTTATCACTGTCTAAATTCTTCCTATTCTTTTAAAGAAATAGGAAATGCTTAAAATTTATGTTGAAAACAATAAATGTAGAGTTTTTTTCTAAACGAAGAGAGTAAAAATCGCATTTGCAGAAACTGTAACATCTTAGCGTAAAATGGAACGAAAGCAACATTTTCGAAACTGTAAGCACAATTTTCTGTGACTAATAATTCTTATTTAAGAAAATATATGTCCAAAAGCGCCTATGCTCGTTGATATCATAATATGTTATATGTGTTTGTTAAATTATTTCAACTCCAAACATTGCCAAAAATTATACGTAATAAAAAAGATCGTTGTATGCCATGCGAAAAACGTTCCTAGTCTGTGCTACAGCTTCTAATTGCTGAAATCTAAATTCTAGTTATTTCTACCTTTTCGGAAAACTGTAAAATATACATAATTTGAAGTGATTTTATTCATGGTAACTGTCAACTTCTCAAGTCATGCGAGGGATTTGTCCCTGTTCTTAAGCATAAAATAATTAGGTAATAAGTGTGTAGTTAGAATAATTGAGTCTGAAAGTCCAAACACGTTTTTTGGTCGAGCTGTGATTATTATGACAGTTTCAAAAATAACTGAAACCACTCAGGTCTGTACATAATAATAGAAGAGTGGGTAATTCATCTTTAAGCCAGTCAGTCTCTAACTGAGTTTTGCCAATACGTCTAGTGACAGGTACTGCTTGGATACGAGACCTCATGTCCTCAGTTGAATTTATGCACTGCGTATAGTAAAAAAATCTAAAATAAAAAAATATATTCAAAAAATTAAGTTCATTAGCCAGGGAGAACTATCTTATTTCCGCTTTTATGACGTAGTTCCTGCAAGTTTAACTTAATTTCTCATTATAACAGCACAATAAATGAAAATTATTCTTCAGTAAACAAACAAAAAAAAAGCCCAAAAAGGTTGTAAAAAACGTCGATAGCTGTAGAGGTTTGTTGGCATTTGCACGAACGACTGAAACAAGAAAGCTAGTTTGTATTCCAGTAGTTCTGTTCTGTTCCTCACTCTTCGCGTGGATCTTTCAAGCGAGAGCTGGGGCCTTTTCTCTCCAATACCTTTCCTTTTACCGCATTACACCTTCTCCTAAAAGCAGCAAACCTTTTATTTTTTTCCTATTCACGACAAGACACAACCTCAGCAGTAAATTGTATTTTAAGCTTGTCTTTGCATGTATAAAAATATACTCACTATATTTCTAATTGTGTAAAATATTTGATTTTAAATCTATTTGTGATGATTTCATCACATTTTTTAAAACTCTCTTATATAACTTTGATTCTATAGTGGAAGATGAATCATTTCAACATTTTTTCAGTTTTCAGAGGGATTTATCAAATAAACATTGAAAAGCTGGAACATGACATCAAATTTAAAATACACCATGATTATTTCACAACTGTTAGGCGAATATGGCAAATTATTAATATCATTTAGCAAGTCCATCACGCAAACAATTTCAAATGGGATTTGAACTCTTCAAAAAACCTTAAAAACACGCATGATGCCACAGTACGTAGAGTTACTATTCTGTCACTGGGGGAACCCGAGAACGACTTAAACACTATTTCTCCGTAGATAGGCTTTGGTGAGTGTTTTAAGGCCCATATCTTTATCTGTCTTGGGAACACCATCAATTAACTTCCACTCTGACGCCCGGTGCACACTGAAGAAACTGGTTTCGTCAAAATCAAGTTCCTTGCAACCGAAAGATAGAAAACCATAGGTTGCTGCACACAGAGTTTCATGAAATTTGAGTTTCTTCAGTCTGCACCGGGCCTAAGAGTGGAATTTCATTGATGATGTTCCAAGACGGATAAAGATAGTCCTAATTTGTATGTTGACAAGTAAAATACCTAAAATCAACGCAATGTATCAGTGAATCTTCTGAGGAAGCTAAAACTAGCAATCAATGTTTCAGATCTATTTTCAGAGTACTAGGCAAGTCGTCATTAAAACGTAAGCAATATTTACCAATGTCATGTTAGTTCATGCAAGTCGATGAAGAAAAAAAAAAGAAAAAGTAAATCAGAATGCGCATCATTGCATTGTAAAACAGAATGCGCAATGACCTCAAATCACTTTATTGACTACATCATTCCATATAACGCTCTAGAAGATAAAGTATTATTAATTAATTCTTGGAAGAGACTGTTTTCCCTTAGGGCTTAAAACAGAGAAAATTAGCCTCCAGTTGTAGATGACCTCTAGACAAAGCTATTTCCTCTCTTGTTGATTTTACATTTATATCTGCCAATCTAAAGAATCGAAACATAACATAGTGATAAAAAGCATATGTACAGGTATATCCGACTGTAAGGCCGATAAAAAAAGATAAATAATTCAGGTAGGGAGTAAATCTTGCCTCCTAATGGACCGATTTTAGATTGGTTATTAACACAAATTTTCTTTAGATACTGACGACGTAGATCGAGTTTTGCTGAAATATAAAAAAAAAAAAAAAAAATCCGGCGGGTATGGGATAATTACTAATTTGGGTTCGGAGTAACTTCCATCCCATCCGGGCAGTTTCGTGGAGACACTGCCGGCTGTGTGACTGTGTGTGTCAAACATACACACACACACACACACACACACACACACAGAGTGAGAGAGAGAGAGAGAGAAATTTAAATGAGTGTAATTTTTGGGTTATAGAAAGTAGTCGACGAAGATTTGAAGAAAAGCTCCATCCCAGAGCTAAAAAAATATGTTGTAACAAACGTGTTTGCATTAGGAAATTAAAAAGAAAAGCCCCCCCCCCAAAAAAAGGAAAACAAAACAAATTAAATTAATAAATGATGTGGTTTCAGAATACAAATTGAGAGTTATAAAAAAGTAATTAAAATGGAAGCTTTTCATATAATAAGGATAAGTTTTGAATTAAATAACTTGGTGTCATTGGTTCTTTTTTTTTTTTTCGCCCCCGGTGGGGATCGAACCCACCATCTCCCGCGTATGAATCTAAGGCGCTAGCCACTAGACCACGGAAGACCCCCATTTTAGTAGTATGTGGAGAATATTTATTTTATGAGGTATTTTTAATACAGTGAGTGAATGTTTAAGGGTTAAAGTTATGTTACAAAGTAAGCAAATTGATTTGTCTTTTGTATCCATTAAGTAATTATGTGTCAGTAATGAGTATCACATACAAATACACTTGTCAGTACTACTTCCTCTTTTCTTGCAAATGTGTATTTTTCTTTATCTATTGCTTGCCTGCGATTTTAATTTGTAATAATTTATTACAGCATCTGGTAATTTAACCTACCTGTCAGCATCTATATGTGTTTGAGACAAGCATGAAACAAGTTCTGACTGCTATATTTTTCCCCGGTTAATTAAGGTAAATGACCCGATTGTTGACATTTCAAATTTAAATGTGAAAAATAATGTTATATTTAGATTGAAGAGAAATCAATAAGTTTATGTCCAATAGAAAGAGCAGTTGTTGAAGAATAATGTTGACTAACCTGTTCAACTATGTAACTCTGTTAAAAACATGTGCCGCCATTTTAGTATGAAACATCCTTGAGTCAACTCCTCTTCCTCCTTTTACTAAGTGAATTTGTACATGGGATTAAGAATATTTCTTAAATTTTTTTTTTTGTAATGTATGCATTAACTGTTTTTTTTTTGTTTTTTTTTTTGTGATATCTAGGAACTCTATCATACTCAAATTTAGGAGTGTAAATGGTTTGACATACATTAAATAATCAGATCTTAAGATAATGGTAGTGTCAACATTGGGAACACAATATGCAACCATGGCTCCTTTTCTTGACACTAATGTCAACTTCAGGAAAACTGTTGTCAGTGATGCCTAGCAGTCCAGTCAACGAACAGTTATAGATGGAAATTTTTGGAACACAATTTTTGACTTCGTAACTTTGTTTGGGCTGGATAGGAGGTAAACATATCAAAAGTCCTCGCCCGTAGCCTTTGTGCCGGGGGGGGGAGAGGGGTTTAGAAGGTCCCATTTTTCAGGTTTTCACTTATATCTCGAAAACCCTGCGTCCTAGCGACATGACTATTTTCTAACAAATGAAAGCTGATTAAATTTCCTACAAGTTTTATTCGATAAAGTTTTTCGAGATATCATTAGGCTTCGAAATATCAGCTCTTGAAAGTCGGTCATTTTGGGAAAAAAACACTTTCGCCGCATATTTTTTCCCCTTCTTGACGCGATAACTCTTCAACGAATAACTCTTCAAAAATAAATAACGGTTATAGGGTTGTAGAGTATTGCATTCCCTTCAATAATATACATTACTTTGCTATTTTATGTATTTTCCTTCAAACGTAAAAATAATTTCAGTGTTCATCGTGAAATCTAAAATTTAGCGACTAATAGTCCAGGTAACTAAGATTAGTAGATGGAAATATTTGGAACACAAATTTTGACTTCATAACTTTGTTTCGGCTAGTTAGGAGGTCAAAGTATCAAAAGTCCTCACCCGTAGCCTTTGAGCCGGGGGGAGGGGGGTTTAGAAGGCCCCATTTGTCGGGTTTTCACTTATATATCGGAAACCGTGGGTCCTAGCGACAAGACCATTCTATAAGAAATGAAAGCTGATTTAATTTCCTACAAGTTCTATTCAATAAAGTTTTTCAAGATATCTTTAGTTTTCGAAATATCCGCTCTTGAAAGTCTTCCATTTTGGGGAAAAACACACATTCTGGACTATACGTTGACTGGAAATGGTAAGAAATTAAAAGCTTCATTGGTCAGTTGTCGCCAGATATCAGTTTTTAATTGGTTGTTTATTGTTTTAAATTGCATTTATCAGTAAAATTAGTATTGTAGTAAAATAAGCTAAGAAACTGTGAAAGGTATTGGTAATAAGTTTGGAGTGGCTGTGGTAATCAAGATGGCTGTGGCTAATCATGATCACGTATGCTTAGATTGTTTTGAATTATCCTATCTATAAAACCTTCCTCATAGCCTGCAACTGAAGTTATCGTTATTTCTTATTTTATAGAAAGATTTAACCCTCGAGAGAATGACCTTTTATTTGCCATGAAGCACATATTTACAGTTGATTACTGCAGTGAAACGAATTTGCTAGTTAAACAAGGAACTTAAAATGACAACGAATTTTCGGTTGTTTGGAATAGAGCCTGCTGAGCAGTATTCGTAGAGTGAGTACGTTTTTAGTACATAATTGTACTCCCATGATTATTTTTTTTTTTTAAACAGCGGAAATGCCAATCATTCAACTAAAAAAATTATATAATTTTTCAATCAACAAGAGATGTTTCTGAAAATTTGTTCTCCGTTATAGACGGGACTTAAGAAGGCATGCCTGCAAACAATTTATTTCTTTTCACTTTTTGAACTATTAAGGTAATAATAATTGTCTAGTGGTCTCCCGTGGTAGACATTCCTGCAAACAATTTATTTCTTTTCACTTTTTGAACTATTAAAGTAATAATAATTGTCTAGGGGTCTCCCGTGGTAGACATTCCTGCAAACAATTTATTTCTTTTCACTTTTTGAACTATTAAAGTAATAATAATTGTCTAGGGGTCTCCCGTGGTAGACATTCCTGCAAACAATTTATTTCTTTTCACTTTTTGAACTATTAAAGTAATAATGATTGTCTAGGGGTCTCCCGTGGTAGACATTCCTGCAAACAATTTATTTCTTTTCGCTTTTTGAACTATTAAAGTAATAATAATTGTCTAGGGGTCTCCCGTGGTAGACATTCCTGCAAACAATTTATTTCTTTTCGCTTTTTGAACTATTAAAGTAATAATAATTGTCTAGGGGTCTCCCGTGGTAGACATTCCTGCAAACAATTTATTTCTTTTCACTTTTTGAACTATTAAAGTAATAATAATTGTCTAGGGGTCTCCCGTGGTAGACATTCCTGCAAACAATTTATTTCTCTTCTCTTTTTGAACTATTAAGGTAATAATGATTGTCTAGGGGTCTCCCGTGGTAGACATTCCTGCAAACAATTTATTTCTTTTCGCTTTTTGAACTATTAAAGTAATAATAATTGTCTAGGGGTCTCCCGTGGTAGACATTCCTGCAAACAATTTATTTCTTTTCACTTTTTGAACTATTAAGGTAATAATAATTGTCTAGGGGTCTCCCGTGGTAGACACTCCTGCAAACAATTTATTTCTTTTCGCTTTTTGAACTATTAAAGTAATAATAATTGTCTAGGGGTCTCCCGTGGTAGAAATTCCTGCAAACAATTTCTTTCTTTTCCCTTTTTAAACTATTAAAGTAATAATAATTGTCTAGGGGTCTCCCGTGGTAGACATTCCTGCAAACAATTTATTTCTTTTCACTTTTTGAACTATTAAAGTAATAATAATTGTCTAGGGGTCTCCCGTGGTAGACATTCCTGCAAACAATTTATTTCTTTTCGCTTTTTGAACTATTAAAGTAATAATAATTGTCTAGGGGTCTCCCGTGGTAGACATTCCTGCAAACAATTTATTTCTTTTCACTTTTTGAACTATTAAAGTAATAATAATTGTCTAGGGGTCTCCCGTGGTAGACACTCCTGCAAACAATTTATTTCTTTTCACTTTTTGAACTATTAAAGTAATAATAATTGTCTAGGGGTCTCCCGTGGTAGACATTCCTGCAAACAATTTATTTCTTTTCACTTTTTGAACTATTAAAGTAATAATAATTGTCTAGGGGTCTCCCGTGGTAGACATTCCTGCAAACAATTTATTTCTTTTCACTTTTTGAACTATTAAAGTAATAATGATTGTCTAGGGGTCTCCCGTGGTAGACATTCCTGCAAACAATTTATTTCTTTTCGCTTTTTGAACTATTAAAGTAATAATAATTGTCTAGGGGTCTCCCGTGGTAGACATTCCTGCAAACAATTTATTTCTTTTCGCTTTTTGAACTATTAAAGTAATAATAATTGTCTAGGGGTCTCCCGTGGTAGACATTCCTGCAAACAATTTATTTCTTTTCACTTTTTGAACTATTAAAGTAATAATAATTGTCTAGGGGTCTCCCGTGGTAGACATTCCTGCAAACAATTTATTTCTCTTCTCTTTTTGAACTATTAAGGTAATAATGATTGTCTAGGGGTCTCCCGTGGTAGACATTCCTGCAAACAATTTATTTCTTTTCGCTTTTTGAACTATTAAAGTAATAATAATTTTCTAGGGGTCTCCCGTGGTAGACATTCCTGCAAACAATTTATTTCTTTTCACTTTTTGAACTATTAAGGTAATAATAATTGTCTAGGGGTCTCCCGTGGTAGACACTCCTGCAAACAATTTATTTCTTTTCGCTTTTTGAACTATTAAAGTAATAATAATTGTCTAGGGGTCTCCCGTGGTAGAAATTCCTGCAAACAATTTATTTCTTTTCCCTTTTTAAACTATTAAAGTAATAATAATTGTCTAGGGGTCTCCCGTGGTAGACATTCCTGCAAACAATTTATTTCTTTTCACTTTTTGAACTATTAAAGTAATAATAATTGTCTAGGGGTCTCCCGTGGTAGACATTCCTGCAAACAATTTATTTCTTTTCGCTTTTTGAACTATTAAAGTAATAATAATTGTCTAGGGGTCTCCCGTGGTAGACATTCCTGCAAACAATTTATTTCTTTTCACTTTTTGAACTATTAAAGTAATAATAATTGTCTAGGGGTCTCCCGTGGTAGACACTCCTGCAAACAATTTATTTCTTTTCGCTTTTTGAACTATTAAAGTAATAATAATTGTCTAGGGGTCTCCCGTGGTAGAAATTCCTGCAAACAATTTATTTCTTTTCCCTTTTTAAACTATTAAAGTAATAATAATTGTCTAGGGGTCTCCCGTGGTAGACATTCCTGCAAACAATTTATTTCTTTTCCCTTTTTAAACTATTAAAGTAATAATAATTGTCTAGGGGTCTCCCGTGGTAGACATTCCTGCAAACAATTTATTTCTTTTCACTTTTTGAACTATTAAGGTAATAATAATTGTCTAGGGGTCTCCCGTGGTAGACATTCCTGCAAACAATTTATTTCTTTTCGCTTTTTGAACTATTAAAGTAATAATAATTGTCTTGGGGTCTCCCGTGGTAGACACTCCTGCAAACAATTTATTTCTTTTCGCTTTTTGAACTATTAAGGTAATAATAATTGTCTAGGGGTCTCCCGAGGTAGACATTCCTGCAAACAATTTATTTCTTTTCACTTTATGAACTATTAAAGTAATAATAATTGACTAGGGGTCTCCCGTGGTAGACACTCCTGCAAACAATTTATTTCTTTTCGCTTTTTTAACTATTAAAGTAATAATAATTGTCTAGGGGTCTCCCGTGGTAGAAATTCCTGCAAACAATTTATTTCTTTTCCCTTTTTAAACTATTAAAGTAATAATAATTGTCTAGGGGTCTCCCGTGGTAGACATTCCTGCAAACAATTTATTTCTTTTCGCTTTTTGAACTATTAAAGTAATAATAATTGTCTAGGGGTCTCCCGTGGTAGACACTCCTGCAAACAATTTATTTATTTTCGCTTTTTGAACTATTAAGGTAATAATAATTGTCTAGGGGTCACCCGTGGTAGACATTCCTGCAAACAATTTATTTCTTTTCGCTTTTTGAACTATTAAGGTAATAATAATTGTCTAGGGGTCTCCCGAGGTAGACATTCCTGCAAACAATTTATTTCTTTTCACTTTATGAACTAATTAAGTAATAATAATTGTCTAGGGGTCTCCCGTGGTAGACACTCCTGCAAACAATTTATTTCTTTTCGCTTTTTGAACTATTAAAGTAATAATAATTGTCTAGGGGTCTCCCGTGGTAGACATTCCTGCAAACAATTTATTTCTTTTCGCTTTTTGAACTATTAAAGTAATAATAATTGTCTAGGGGTCTCCCGTGGTAGACATTCCTGCAAACAATTTATTTCTTTTCGCTTTTTGAACTATTAAAGTAATAATAATTGTCTAGGGGTCTCCCGTGGTAGACATTCCTGCAAACAATTTATTTCTTTTCACTTTTTGAACTATTAAAGTAATAATAATTGTCTAGGGGTCTCCCGTGGTAGACATTCCTGCAAACAATTTATTTCTTTTCGCTTTTTGAACTATTAAAGTAATAATAATTGTCTAGGGGTCTCCCGTGGTAGACATTCCTGCAAACAATTTATTTCTTTTCGCTTTTTGAACTATTAAAGTAATAATAATTGTCTAGGGGTCTGCCGTGGTAGACATTCCTGCAAACAATTTATTTCTTTTCGCTTTTTGAACTATTAAAGTAATAATAATTGTCTAGGGGTCTCCCGTGGTAGACACTCCTGCAAACAATTTATTTCTTTTCGCTTTTTGAACTATTAAAGTAATAATAATTGTCTAGGGGTCTCCCTTGCTGCACCCTGGTTGTCGACGCTAATGGCCCAGATTTTTCGAAGAACCGTAAAAAAAAAAAAAAAATAAAAAAAAAATAAAATAAAAGTCTAATCTATCATTGGCTATGTAAAACAAAACTAAATTAAATAGTATTCTCCCTATTAGCAAGTATAATTTTTGTGAATTAATTAAAAAAAATGTCCATCAATTCTACCCTCTGGGATGTCATTTTTTTCTTGCCGTTCCACTCAATCGATGTCAGTAATAAAGCTACAGACGTGTAGATCATGTGAGATAAAAAAAATCCCGAAAATGATGGTCATTATCCCTCACGAGGCGTAATGACCCGGGAGAACAATGCATTTCCCCGCCCAGAACTACCCTCCCACATTCCGACATTGGGGAATGCTCAGCTATGAACATGCTTGTGTTTGTTCTGTACAGATGGTGTTCAAAGGAATCCCAGTGAATTAGCTCCCTTTTTGAGAGTATTTTTGGTCAATAGTCGTTAGTTGAATCATCATTTATAGAATCCATATTACATTTCCTTTCCTTGTACTTCTCAAGAGGCCATCTGCCATGGCACAAGAAAATAATAATTTGAACATATATACAAATTGGAGTTTCATATATAAATGATAAACATTTTTATTAATAAATTAAAATAAATTTATTTATTTGACAAGTTTGTCAATTCTATGCTCGGTAATTTGTTTCCAATTTTCGGTCCATTTGTAAAATGTCCGATTCATAGCGACTGCTTCATCTTATCCCCAGTGTCATTTCGAAAGCATACAATATAAATAGCTAATGTTTTGATTTGATCGAACGTGAAAAATGTAAGCAAATATAAAAATGTTAAATGCCATCTCAAAGCCAAGATCTTAGGCACTACACCAGAAAACTGACGATATCCTAAGGGGAAGTTGTTCCGTTTAAGGGGCAATACTACGTTGCAGGGCCGCCACATCTCAGAGCCAGGCCTGGGACCAGATCACGGGCCCCCTTCCCAAAGCTGGGCCCCTATTCTCAGAGACAGACTGAAAATTCTAGTACTTTGCTATAGGACTTTGGAAATTTTAAAATTGTTTTCATCTTGAGTTTTGAGCAAAAGGAGGGTAATGACCCTAATGAAATATACTATTCTGGGACTGTACTTGTTTTGTCGTTTTGTACATTAAAAAAAATATAGATCCCATTCCAATAAATATAGGCTACGCCCATGTATATTTCTGAACCCATTTCTTTTTACAAGCTCATAACCTATACATTTTTTTCCACTTAGCGAGGCCCGGCCCGGGCCCCCACGGAGCCCGGGCCCGGGACAACTGTACCCGGTGTCCCTCCCATGTGGCGGCCCTGCTACGTTGTGAGATCAAAATCAAAGTAATTTTCTTGAATTTATAAAGAATAAAAAAAATCAATATTTTTCAATTCTTTATACCAAATGTTTTTTTTGGTTGAGTTTAAGGCGTGTCAACCGTTGGGTTCATTAACGCCAGACCAAATGTTTTATAGGAGCTGTTAAAGTATCCTCAAAAAATAAGTTTCAATTCTTCGGAAAAAAAAATGGTAGCACTGTGTCTGACGAACGGTAACCCTGTTTTTTCAAGGGCGATAGTCTGCAGGCAGAAATTTTTAATCTAGAACGAAAAACTAAATCTAGTAAAATACGCAGGAGTTTTAAGAAATATTTGTTTCGAAAATGGTGAATGATTATTCACTTTCTATTAAAAAACCGCCCAAAATCTGTCATAAAATCGATATAATTCGATGAATCAAAAACATCGGACGTACTTTACTAGCGAACGTCATTTGAAAGCTGAAGTTAAAATTTCAAGTTGATCGAAAAAAATTGAAGACGCCAACGTATCGCCCGAATTGAAAACATAGTTTCGAGAAAACGACTTTAAAATTTTATGTTCTGAAATTGTTCATTTTTCCTATTTAATTTTTTTCATACTTTCTGGTAATAAGGATAAAAAAACGACGTTTAATTTTGAAATATATTGAAGGAGGATCAAAAAGAACTTAAAAATTAAGAAGGGTCCAATCGAATCTCGTCAAAAAAATCTCTTCAATTTAGCATCGCGTACATTCGGCATCGGGACTTCAATCGGAAAATCTTATTTTATTGCCCATTTTTAACCCTTTTCATCACGCAAACACTCTTGGATATCATTTTTGATTAGATAAAATAGAATTTTAGGCCATTAAAAAAAAAGGTTACAAGTTAGTAGCACCATTTCTCCCAATTAGGACGCTCAATAGAAAAACTGCATATGAACCGCATTTTAGGAAAATTAGTATGCTTTCCAATTGATGATTTGAATTTTTGAACTAAGATATCTTAACCCGTTTTGAGAAAAAAAAAGATTACTAGCGAAACTCCAAAGAAAAATAGAAATAGAATAGGTGCATCCATTTTACTCGACAACAGTTAAAGGTTACCACTCGGAAATTGTTTCATTAGAGTCCTCACCCCCAATTAATTGTTTTACTTATAAAACGAGTACCTGGAAGTCTATTTATGCAAAAACATATGTGTTGCGATTATTTTCGCCCGAATAATTATGTTTTATTTTATAAAATTGTGATCCTTTTTTCCTTCAATATATTATTTGAATAGGCGGAATGCCATGTATATATAAAACTCATCCACTTCACTTTATATGCTTTATTTTATGCTCTACATGTTTCGCGTCTCTTGACGCCTCTTCAGGAGCAACTTAAGTAATATACATAAATTTAGCCTTAGCTAGGGAAGACCTTCCACAGGTAGGGCCACGTCCATACTAATACAATGATAATACAATTGTATTAGTATGGACGTGGCCCTATCTGTGGAAGGTCTTCCCTAGCTAAGGCTAAATTTATGTATATTAATTAAGTTGACCCTGAAGAGGCGTCAAGAGACGTGAAACATTTAGAGCATAAAATAAAACATATAAAGTGAAGTTGACGAGTTTTATATATGCATGACCTTGAGCCTATTCAAATAATATAATTATGTTTTAAGCCTCCACTTCTGTATTGCGTCATGAGGTCAACCTCGTAAGCAGGTTTTCTTCCTAAGGAGGAAAAATTTATCGATATTCAATCAGTTTCCTAGACTATGTGGTGCGTGTTTGAATTATACCATTCGATCAACAAAATGGGTTTAATCTTCTACGTCCCATTTTTTGACTCCATATCAATTTCGTCTGGACATTAATATCTGGGTTCCCGAAGGTATATAGTAATAAGAGATTATGCTATTCAATCTCATGCAATCACCTTAAGAGGATTAGGCTTACATTTTATGGAAATGGTTTGTATATGAGAATGCACGATACGTATACCTGGCCTCTTGTGGCTCCGTATAACAGCAAAATTGGGTAATAGTTTTTTTTTTCTTCTTTTTTTTTGTATGAGACCGACGGAGGATGGTTAAAACGAGTTTGTAATTTATCTACATTTTTTCCTATTCTTCCTTATTCCCCAAAACATGTGAGCTGTTGTCTAATATTTAAGTTTGCGACAAGTTTGGTTTGGTTGAAGAGCACTCGACTGATGTTCTGGAGGACGTGAGTCCAGATTCAAGTGCGCGCTGACTGATTTTATGTTTTAAAGACGTCGTTTGAGGATTGATTTGGGTTCCTGGACCAACCCTACACAAACCGACAGTAAATTAGACAGCACGAGTAAAGAACTGACAACAAAATCTTGAAGAATCAGATGACTCTACAGTATCTGTCCCATGAACACTCGTTGCTGTTACGAGACAGATTTTTGTTTTCTTTGCCTTTAGAAAAATTCGGTTGTCTGTGTGCGATTTCAACTCGACTAGTGGGCTTCGCAGCATTTTATGGCTATTTAACACCAAGTTATCTCAACCCAAACATCATGATAAACCTCAAAAGTAGACTTTAAAATTTCTAAAACTACCGACATTAACTTAATTTGTCAATTTCAATTACAGCCCACTTCCATATAAAATCAATGATTAGCATTAATCGAGAAGAAGAATTAGATACAAGTTGGGTATTTTATCTATCTATCTATCTATCTATATATATATATATATATATATATATATATATATATATATATATATATATATATATAAATCACGTGTCTGTCTGTTTTTTCTTTGTTTATTCCTTATACAAATCTACACCGTTTGACCGATTTTTACCAAACATGGCACACAGGTAGGTCTTGATACGAGAAATCTCCTAGGCTAGGTCAAAATAGTCAAATTTCAAAATTTGGTCAAAAGGTCAAAAGTTTTGTTCAAGAAAAATTGGCAACACTGAACCATTCAGATTGTGACGGCCATTTTGAATCGACAACTACTGGCCTCTGTCGGCTGTTAGATGAAGTGCTGGCCTCTGCCGGGTATCATTATGAAACAGAACAAATTCACATCGTTTGACCGATTTTTGTAACTGGGTGTAGACAACTAGTTATCAAGTAGATCTTGATACGGGGAGAGACATAGACAGAAAGTAGGTAACATGGGACACTGGGTAACAGCTAGTAAAAACTAAAATAGAAAGCTACTACAAATAATGGAAGCAGCTGAAAATTTTTGTAGCTATCTTTTTAAATTAAAGCAATGCCTAATGTCAAGATTTTGTTTCAGTAAAGTTTGTAAACTAGAGTTGACACAATTTTCTTGCCGATGTACGATTTACCAGCTATTATTTATTTTTTTTTATTTTATGTTAGTTTTTCACCATTTTGTGACAAAACCACGGCTTTGTTCTTAGTTACAAAATTAATGACCAGCTATTATATTTCACTTCTTTGGTTATGTATGGTAATCGAAAATCTAAAATTTATTCATGTAGTTTTTCAGACGTCAGATCATCCAGAAGAGCACTCTTTCCCAAAAGAAATTGATGTTCTGGTACCTCCCTCCACATGGCTTTTATTTGTGAATTAAACAGCCTACAATGAAAGCCTACTTGATCGATCAGATGGAACATCTGTGCACATGAATAAACACTACGTAGTTATTTGTCTGTCTTTTTTTTTTGTCAAAAGTTTTTTTTTTTTTTTTTTTTTTTTTTTTCTACAAAAGAAAGGCTGTCATTGGTGCAGCGAGTGGAATCTCTAGAGGAATGGTTTCGGTTCCATGAGAACACTAAAACAAAAATTAAATCAGGACCAAGTGCTCATGGACAGTTATCGAAGCTCAAGTATTTCTCTTTGATCTATTTCCCCCGTCCACTTGGACCTTTATTCCCGCTTGTACGGTTTTGTCCCGTCGGAGTGCCTGCAGAATTTCGACAAATTTTGACCTAGAAGAAAAATCATCTTATTTATTTGTGATTATTCATCTTCAATGCGTTTTAAACATTACTAGGTTGGCGTAACATGAATTTTTGAGCAGTTGTCAACCAGGAAATTGGTATTTTATTTATTATCATTGCTGTTACGAGAGTTATTACGAGAGAGTGTGTGAGGAATATGGTCTTACATGGATGGAATATTCAAGTCACCAAGGGAAACAAATGTTCGATGAAATGTTCCATGAGATGTTCCATCAAATGTTCCATGAGATGTTCAAATCGAAATGTTCCATGAGATGTTCAAATGTTCGATGAAATGTTCCATGAGATGTTCCATGAGATGTTCCATCAAATGTTCCATGAGATGTTCAAATCGAAATGTTCCATGAGATGTTCAAATGCTCGATGAAATGTTCCATCCACAAATGTTCGATGAAATGTTAAGTTGCTGTTAAATGAGTTAGTTGATCAGCTAAAGACGAGCATAAGTTGTCAAAAAAAAAAAACCAATAAAATCGGTCCATTAGAAGTTAGAGTACAGCCAGAAGATTTCTAATACAAAAAAAACAACACCATTGTTTGTTTCTTCATATAGGCTATAAAAAAAACAAAACGAAGGTGTTCAATCTTGTTTGAAATATATTTTTTTTTTTTTACATAATTACTTGTAGAATACTTGATATTGATTTTCATTTTATTAATATATCTCAAAACACATTTTTACTGACCGTATTCTCACCGTGCATAAATTTTACAGTTTTTTGTGAAAAGTAAAACAAACTTTTATACGACTTCTTTCCTGAAAAGTAGGTTTTACCCTATTATATATATATATATATAATAGGGTAAATATATATATATATATATATATATATATATATATATATATATATATATATATATATTAAAGGATTTTTTTTTTGCCAAAGTGTACAGAATCTGTGTACACCATGAACTTCGTGCATTCAGATTCTGTAGATATTTGTAATGAAACTCATCCTTTTGGAGTAGGAAAAAAGCGGTACTTAGCTATGGCCTCCGCGTAGCTTTACCTAAATGTGCATGTATTGGAATTTCAATACATTCCAGCGCCATAATCGTCCGTATTTGTACACAGCCTAAAGAAATGAATGTGTCAATAAGCGATTATGTGATTTTACGAAAAACGACTTTACTTCTATCATTTTCTGCAGAGAGTTGTTGAACATTGCGTGCTAGCGAGTAACCGAACATTAGCCATGAGATCCACCGACTATCTTGAGTGAAAAATTATTTGTTATATGAGCAAACTTTATTAAAGGAGGATACTTTGAGAGCGGTTAACAGTATTACATTGATATATATATATATATATATATATATATATTTGACCAATCACTCAAAAATAAAATTGCAATTCTACATTTCTCCACTCATTGAGTAAAATATGATTTCTCAAAATTAAATGTTTGCTATTTTTCAGACATTTAATAATCTGGAACCCTTTTATTTTTAAAAGTAATTAGTCTATCGAATTGGTAGAAGTCTCATTCGACTCAGCACAAACAAGTAATCATAAATGACACCGAAATGAGAATGTTTCATGGACCTGCTGTTACCCCCAAATCTCGCTTTTGTCATGACTGTTCGGCTTCAACTAACAGACACTCGGAAAAGCGGACTTAGTTATAGAGCTCAGTATAGTTGTAAAAATATTGAAATAATGTTCTAGTTTAGTACAAATAAACCTGTTACAAAAAGAAATGCCGGTAAAAAGAAGTTATAATATTAATTATAATAAAATACACATCAGGAAGAGCAATCGAGATAATAACGCTACAGGGGAAAAAGAAAAAAACCTAAACATAGCGGTGAAAAATAAGAACAGAAGTGGCACACCTGACTAGGAACCATCTGCTACCTAAACCAACAGCTGATAACAACCAGATCAGTCGTGGCTGATAAGTACCTTCCGCCCGTTCAACAAGTGCATCACATGTTGCAGCACTTACTTATAATTAGGCAACAGGATGTAGTTTCTGTATAGCTTGTTCTTGGGTAATCACAAGAGTGTTGATGAGATAACTAGGCCTTCAAAATTGCTCTCTGATTATATATATATATATATATATATATATATATATATATATATATATATATATATATATATATATATATATATATATCGGTTTATTTTCTGAAGATTAACAGGAAAATCAACTTCTATTCAGATCGAAAACTCAACTGAATAAGCCTATTTTTCATTCATAGAGTCAGATTTTATGTTAAAAAATACATAGAATTTATTTCTAAAATGTTATGAAAATAAAACGTTTGACCTCAATATATCTTTGATTTTGCGTAGAACGTAAGTAATTGTTGTTGTAACTGCGTCTTTGAATTTTAATTTAGATTCTGAAAAGCCTCTCTGATTAAAATGACAATTCCCTTCATTGCCATATTCATCGGAAGTATGCAGATCTTGAATAAAGGCGGCATTTATTTTTTTATTGAAAATTTGCAACATCTAAATATATTCTTTAAAAAAATAATAAAAATTACAAGGATATAAGAACATACTGATTCAGATAATTTGGTTTCATTCCTTTAATAAAAAATATAATTGAGCAGTCCAATATAATTTAATTCGATAATCGATATTACATCTGCCCTAGTTGCCTATAAAATAAATAATATAATATTTTCATAATCAAATTAATAAACGTAATATTTCCTCAAAAGCATGATGCTGATTAAAGTTTCCAATTTTTTCCAGTTTAGTTCAGCTTCTATATCCTCCAAAAAACATTTGGCATCCGTTTTAATTGCTTTCGTAACACGAGAGATGTAATTAGCCGGCCAGAGAAACCGCTAAAATTTTACCAAGAGTAGGGTGTCCATTTCAACGAGATAGAAGGGAAAATCCGCCATTTTTTTATTTTTTTTTACAACAGTATTTTATAACCTTTTCTGACTCCTTAATGTGAATCCCTCCTTAAGCTGAATGTGAATCCTAAATCCTGAAACTTAATGTTTTCTATTTTTGATTAATTTCAGCACTTTAATATGCCGTCTTTTTTAATGGTATCGGGTATAAATGTTTGTGGTTTTGTTATTTTTTTATCGACATCTAAATTTTTATCGATTCTAAACAATATAAAGGCTTTAATCTCCAAGAACAGAATCACAAATCATATTTTAATAACAGGACTGGATGGGAATAGGAAATATGACTGCTGGATTATTCTTTCCTCTTCGTGATCACTTCTCTCAGATCCAACGTGTCTCATCTTGATGTCCTGATTTTTCTCTTCTAATCTATTATCACAGTCAATTTATTAAGGCTATAATGAAACTTAGTATTGGAGGCTCGGTGGCCGTGAGCGTTAAGGCGTGAGCACTTAACACTCCGTGACAAAAGTCGTGGGTTCGATACCCAGAAATAAAAGGCATCAGGAAGTATCCTGGCTAGAAAAGGGTGATAACCTATAGATAACTCCTCCTAAAATTCGTATTTAATAATAATAGACGTTAAAAAAAAAAAAAAAAAAAAAAAAAAAAAAAAAAAAAATCTTAGTATTATGAAACACATGATATTATAATGAAACATATTCCAATTGAAGAGATGGTTTAAAAATGAACTTATTCATGGGATAAAAACGTAGTTTCATTAATCTGTCTTTGAGACCTTCGTATGTGATCATATAATCTTGTACTTATAGATAACATAACTTGTAGATAACATAACTTGTAGTTATGTTAAGATAATATGGCTACCTTCAGCGAGAAGTTTCCACATGTTGTAAGGGATGTTCAGTCCTTTTGTCTGATGCAGTCCGTAAGAATATGTTTTATTGTCAATTCAGTATTACAAATTTCACACGATGGACTCTCTTGTCTTGTCATTAGGTACTGATGAGTAAGTCTTGAATGGCCAATTCTGAGTCGAGCTAATACAACCTCGTCTCTTCTATTAGCTCGATGTCTGGATGGCCAATCTTAGACGGTAGGTTATACTGTATAGTCCGTAGATGGTTGTCCGTAATTATCTTCCACGAGTGTTCCCAATATTCCAAAAATTATTTCTTAGTCATTTCGTTTATGTGAAATTGGACCTGTATCTATCCGTCTCTGTCTGCAGGTATTTTTGAGTGGCAATCGATTTTTTCATTAAGACCAGGTAGCCCTTCAGGACCAGTTTTAGTCACTTTTTGTGTAGAGTTTATTGCCTATAGTATTTTTGAGAGTGAAATTATTAGGGTAAGTGTATTTATCCTGTAGTGCTAGAAGTGAGCTCAGTGCAAATAAAAATGTCACGTCGCACAGTTGTGTCACGTCACACAAAATGACATTTCGTGTTTAAAAAAACGCTGCAGCCTCCAAATCATGACCGATTTCAATCATTTTTTTTCTAAATGAAAGCTAATAAAATTTAGAACAACTTTGTCAAGCCAAATTTTTGTTTCCCCAGTTTATTAAACTACTTTTAAAAATTCACGAGCCTACACAATTGTACATAAAATAACATTTCATTTTTCATCTAGCTTAATATCAGATCTGATATCGTTGAACTTAATCATGAAAATCCTGACTAGACTTGGAAAAGAGCAGATACATACTCATAAAACGTAAATTTCTTAATTCAACAATGATATTAATTGGAACAATATGATTTTTGAATGATTTGAAAATAGATTTTGATTTTTTCAAGTCTAATAAGGATTTGAATGTTCAGTTTCAAAGATATCAGTGTTGATATTACATGGCTTCAGAGCTTGTACACCAGAGGCCACTTGTGTCACCCTTCCTGTCTTAATGCTTAGCCCCCTACAGAGGCAAGAGTGACACATTTTCAGTTGAGTTGAATCACTTAGAAATACTACTGCGATAAATAAGAAATTAAAATAGCCTTTGTTCACCGTATAATGATCCCCTATAAAACTCTTGAAATAAATATGAAAGAGTCTAGATGTAATGTTAAAGATATAGTATAGACCTGAAGATAAGGCCATCGAATCTAGATATTGGATTAACGCCCAATATTGGCGGAGCCCTTGGGGTGATACCAATTACACTGTTCTGCACGAAAATCCTCCTTCAAACCAAAACATGCTTTCTTACTGTTTTCAAATGTGCTGAACACGAATTTGAAGTCACATTACGTACAGTTTCTTGAGAAATTCTAGTTTTTTATCCAAAAATGTGAGTTTTTTGTAAATTTGACGAATTATTTTTGGCATCAAAACATAGTGAAAAAAATTCAAAAGCCCGATGATTTTGAGCGCAATGAAGTATATTTGAATGAAAAAAAATGTGATGGGATTATTACAAGTGGTTGAAGAAATATGGCTAAAAGTGTTTTTTTCAGTTTTTGATCTTGAGGCATGGATTTGGTCTCTACCTGGATCTTTAGGGGAATGACCTTCCTTTCTCTTTTAAGGTGGTATCCTTTTCATTCAAATCCTTACCTGCCCCCCTTTCACCCTCAATACCCCAACTCTCCCCCTCCCACTCAGCCCCTCTCTTGTCACTATTTTCTTCTAGGATTTGATCAGTACTCTCGAGGCTTTCGCTAAACGCACTTATTTGGATATTCAGTTGTGCTGTCATTGTTCTGGGAACAGTTCACTTTTTCTCTGTAATGTCACGACAGTGTATAAATAAGCCTGATTCCTTTTGCTATGTTTGTGGTGAAGTCACATTCAAGTCCACTCAGAAACCTCTGACTCCGCTGGTGAAGAAGGCATACGAGTTATACTTTGGATGTAAAGTAAGTGATCAGGACAAATCCTGGGTTCTCTGACTGGTTGGCTAAATGGGACACATAAGTCAATGCCATTTGCAGTTCCCATGATATGGCGAGAACCTACAAATCACGTGACCGATTGCTATTTTTGCATGACCACAATCAAAGGTTCCTCGTTCAAGAGCAAAAAGAAAATTGTTTATCCCAACATCCCCTCTGCCATGAGACCAGCTCCACATGATGCCTCCATGCCCATCCCACCAAATCCGAGTAAGTTCCGTCTTAGTTCTGAGGAGTGCAGCGATTCTGAAAGCGTTTCACCTCAACCAGTCAACAAGAAGAAATTTCAAGTTCGTCCAGCCCCTCTGAAACTCAGCCACAGCTCATAAATCAGAGGCGATTGAATGATCTTGTTCGTGATTTAGATCTCCCAAAATCAAAAGCTCAGCTGCTTGGGTCAAGGTTGCAACAATGGAATCTCTTGGAAGGAGGCGTGAATATATCTTTCTTCAGAAAACGGGAATCAGGAGTTCTATGCTTTTTCTCGATGGAAGAAAATCTTGTATTTTGCAATGATGTATTTCATTTGCTCCAGGAACTTGATCTGCCAACCAATCCAGAGGAATGGAGACTATTCATTGACAGCTCCAAGTTTAGTTTAAAAGGAGTACTCCTTCATAATGGAAACAAACATCCATCTATCCCAGTAGCTCATTCGGTCCACACGAAAGAAACCTATGACATCATGAAGATACTTCTACAAAAAATCAAGTACCATGAGTACAAATGGCGCATTTGTGCAGATCTTAAAGTGGTAGCCATGCTTACAGGACTCCAAGGAGGTTACACTAAATTTTGTTGTTTTTTGTGCGAGTGGGACAGCAGAAAAAGAGGAGACCATTATGTCGTAAAAAAATGGCCAGAGTGTAAAAAAAAGTAGGTAAAAAAAACATTACCAATCCTCCGTTAGTGGACAAAAACCAAATAATTTTACCCCCACTCCACATAAAATTGGGGCTAATGAAAAACTTCGTAAAAGCGATGGACAAGGAAGGAGAAGGTTTCATGTACTTAAAACAAAAATTTCCGCATCTCAGCGATGCTAAGATAAAGGAGGGAATTTTCGTAGGACCCCAAATTCGACATCTACTCAAGGACCTCACTTTTGAAGCAAAGTTAAATACTACTGTGAAAAAGGCTTGAATTGCTTTTCGAGAGGTATGTGCTAAGTTTTTGGGAAACGAAAAATCTAGAGACTACCGAAAAATAATCCAAGAACTGCTTACTTCATATAAAACATTGGGATGCAATATGTCCTTAAAAATACATTTCCTGCATAGTCACCTAGACTTTTTCGCCCCAAATTTGGGTGCAGTTTCGGACGAACATGGAGAACGATTCCACCAAGACATATCCAGAATGGAAAAAAGATATACTGGCAAATGGAATGAGAAGATGCTGGCGGATTACTGCTGGACACTGCAGCGGGAGACAGAGGAGGAAGAGTACAAAAGAAAAAAAAATACTCATTGCCGATGTGTGTATATTTTTTCAGTTGTGTCATATCTAGTATTATACCTGATAGCATGCAGGATTCAATTAATTATATTTTACCGTTGAAAAAGAAAAAAAAAACTGTTGTAATAAAGACAATAATTTTCAAATACAATTTTTCATTTTTTCCAAGTTTCTCCTCTTTTCTCTCAAAATCAGAGGGTGGTAGAATTTTTCTGAGTTCAGATTTGGACTCAGCACACCTGAAAACATGAGAAACAGGCAAAATTGTTCAAGGGAGGGGAGAAAAGTTTTTTTTTTTTTGCAGAACAGTGTTATTAACCCGTTTCAGCCCTTACCTCGGCCAACAAGTGGAGTATTGTACCTTTCCATAGGCGATAAGGATTCCACAACATCAAAGTTTAACTGCAGACCAATCCCGGTAAATTATTAATCACTTTCACGTGAATTTATAAATTTTTAATTAAGATGGCTTTGTTGTTTTTTTTAGCGCGATTCCTCCCTATAGAGGAACCCCACTTATACGGCTGACCTCATGACGCAATCCGGAACTGCCGACTTGAAAATTTTACGTATCAGAACCCATAGAGAACGATAAAGGTGGTTCAAATTTGTATATATATATATATATATATATATATATATATATATATATATATATATATATTTCTGTTCGCTCTCTAGGTCCCAGACGAATGGCCTGATTTTGATGAAATTTGGTACAAAAATCTTTCGTCTAATTTAAAAGGTCAAGTTCGTTAACTCGCAGAATCCGGCCTCCGAAACATGGTTAGTGCGAAAAAATCGTTGCGCTTACTTCATATGCTTAGAAGTTCTCGTTTTATAGGTTTATTAGCCTAGGAAAACGAAGCGAATGGTTAATGCGATAGCTTTAACCATTTTCGAGAAAAGTGGAAAAAAAGTTGTTGAATGAAGTTTGTGTTTGGGTACTTACAATCATGGGATTCAGTTAAAATATTTTCTGCATGTTTAAACTTCATTTAAACAAAGATGTCTAAAATGTGGTTACGTTTGGAGTAAAGAAAATATTAGAATAAAATATTTTTATTTTAAACATGAAAGGTTTTGGGAACTTCGTATATTTTCATTAATATCTCAAAAACGGTTGGAAATCTGGGTAAGCGAAAGGTTAACATTCAAAAGCATACTAAATGCTCTACAAAAAAGATTCTGCAGCAATTTTCGATTAGGCGATGTCAATTGGAGAAAGAAGTGCTTAAACCTCCAAATATGTTCGTTTTGTTCTTTTGGATGGGGTTTCGTCTTTGTTTAAATCACTTTTTAATTGATTTTTTTTTGTTTTAAATTTCATTTATCTGTAAAATTAGTATTATAGTAAAAGAAAATAAGAAACAGTAAGCAGTGTGTTTTTGGAGCGAACCTTTACAAGGCCAGGGAGCCATTTTTCTATCAGATAGAGGTATGACGAACTTGACCTTACAACCGTGACCTATTTGTGGTCATAAATTATTTCATGAAAGGCCTAACCAATATTATAACTGTTTCTATTTCAACCTTTTCAAATTACATTAGGGATATGAACGGACCGCGCTAAGATGATACAGAGTCGGACTTTTGTTTCGTTGTATGCAATCAATTTTACTTTGACCTACTTCTTATCACACACGTATTATTACAGCAAAGAGGAAAGATAAATAAACTTTATTAAACCAGCAGCGATCTGACTTAAAAGTAGTATTAATAAAATTAATTCATTTAAATTCTTTTAGTCAGTTGAAATTCCAATATATGTTTCAAAGGAAGACTGGTCATTTTATTAAGGTCCTGCATGACGGTCGCTTGTTTAGCCGATTTAACCAGTTCATAGAAATTGTTCAATATCCTGTCTCCTGTGAGGATAACAACTTTAGTTTCTCATCTTTAAGAAAAACTTGGTTTACTGTACGATCAAACTTCAATAGGTAAATTTCTTGGGGAAGTGCTAAAATGGTGAAATGCTGAACCAATAGTTTGTCACATTACAAAAAAAAACTTTTGACCCAGGTAACGTTTTACAGGATGTGTTATTGAATGAAATAATAAATAACTGGGTATTGTATTTACCGGAATGTGGAAATCTAATAAATACCAATATTATTTATTAACGCACTCACAAACTAACTTTAAAGCAAGATAAATGAATATTCAATAACCTCTTGAGAAATAATTTTATAAACTCTGGGAATTTTCAACTTTTATATGAATAAATAATGCAATAGAAACACCTTCACGCACCCCTGCGAAAATGTTTCTATTTCTGGATCAAATATTTGAGAAGCAATCAAAAACTCATCACCGTCTTGACAGGAAATGGCCACGTGGCGCTCATTGAATCTGACTGCTGAGCTATTTTATCCTTGTAACCTGCGTAGTGCTCGATATCTGGAACGTATAGGTGCATGTTTCTCCAGAATTTACTTATTTGTTAAGAAATATATAACTATAAGATGATTTTCTCATAAAGTCATGCAAAATAAAAAGGAAAAAATATAACACTTACATACACTATAAATCTTTTGCTTTGAAAAAAAGTAACTCTTCCAAATACAAAACACCAAACACTTCCGTAATGTCAGTGATCCAATATACAGAAACACAGATGTGTGTGTGTTTATATATATATTTATTAAACTTAAGATTAAGATAAACTACCAGTGTATGTGCATATTTGTATAAGTATATATATATATATATATATATATATATATATATATATATATATATATATATATATATATATATTCAAGTTAAGCAAGTGTGTGTATGTACAAATACATATATGCAAATAGATATTCATATATATGAATATGTACATATGTATGATGTATATACACACATTTGATTAACTTGAATACGTTTTGTAATGCTTGAAAGCTTATAATATGTAAACACATTGAATTTATATGGGAAAATCATTCAAAAATTTTGGATTTTTATTTTCGAAATTTAAAAATCAATGCTGAAACGCAATACTAAAGACAGACTTTTCGGGCGCGTTAATGTTCATATTAATTTACAACATATTTATTAAAAAATGTCAGAAGAATTTTCATCAAAATATTCTAGCTTGTAGAAATTACAATAAAATTATATTATAAACATGTTTTTAACGAACTATTTCAAAATAATTTTTGTCGGGTTTGTTTCTCGGGTTTAAAAGTA
Source organism: Gonocerus acuteangulatus (assembly GCA_946811695.1). Classification (NCBI taxonomy): domain Eukaryota; kingdom Metazoa; phylum Arthropoda; class Insecta; order Hemiptera; family Coreidae; genus Gonocerus; species Gonocerus acuteangulatus. The sequence goes on from OX328126.1 coordinate 56,902,859, forward strand.
TATTTTTTTAAATTATTGTAAACGGTCTAAAACGTGTTGGGAACAGAAATAATCAATTTTGGGTTGGTATTATTTCTTGATCACACTTCGTTACTGTCGTTTTATTCGTGGAAACAAAGATTATGAATGAAGTTAATCCAAACAGCATTCCTAATTAACCGAATATTTTTTTACTCAAAAAATGAATATTGATCTGGCGTTTCAAGCGGAAATATTTTTAAAGTCATCCAGGATTGCTACTATTGAAAATAATTGAACAATTTATTTCCATTTCTACCACGTTTCAAAGTGGTTCGTGGGTATAATTTCTTCTCTTCCACGAAATAGTTTTTTTCTCTGTAATTTTCATTTCGAGATCAAAGGCCGCACGCTCGATGCTAAACTAATGGCCCCGAAATTCTGCCCCCGGCGAATATGGAATATATAAATTGCATAATCAATTCCCATCAACCCATTTTTTTGGGGAGAGAGAGAGTCGATTTATTGGTAGCACAAATTTAAATTCGTATTCTATTTATATATATATATATATATATATATATATATATATATATATATATATATATATTAAACTTACTTTATATTTCTTTCATATATGTCTAAAAATTTGAAATATCAAAATTCAAGGAGCTTTTACGTGCTGAGTCAATATCTTCGGGCATATCTCTTTCACTAGAATCTACTGAATGTTTTTTGGTACTCCTAAAGAACAGAAATGAAAACTGAAAGAACTAGTCTTCCCGAAATAAGGTTATTTGTGAAGAATGGTTTCCCCCAAGACCAAGTGACTAAAACATAAATCTGAAAGCAATACCTAACATGAGAAGCATGATATGTAGCCACCATCCCAATATAGTTTGGCAGACCACTTTATTTAGTAATTTGTATTAGTAAAGTTTTCTTCATTTTATAGGCTATATGGGAATTATTCCTAATACAATACATTAATATACACTGAGAGATGCCTCATGTATGCTTCAGCTGAAACCCAGAGAAATATTCAACAGTACATTTTCAGATTATTTTATGTCTTTTATAGATGCCAAAAATATGTTTTAAAAAGTGAAAAAATAAATAATTAGAGCCCTTTCAAAACCATTGAAACCCGCGTATTGCACCGAAATGAAATATAAAGCTGTCGAACGATCCATGGTTAAATGAGCAGAAATCAGTGAAACACACAAGCTATTATTTTTAAGTCATTATGTATTTCGTTCCATCTTCTTGTTTTTACCTGTTGTATTATCTTTTTTTTTTCCTTTTTTCGTGCAAGATTCATCGGCTTGCTTATTTGTGTAGATTCAGAAGTAGTTAGGTAAATGGGACAATTCAACATCCGTACTCTCACTTCCATTATTCGCATAATATCGAACCTCTATCAACAATTTTTTATCTATTTTTCTTGTTTCTCTAGATAAGAAAAATGTTTTCAAAATTTTCTTATGAGTGCAACCTTAATAGCTACATTTCTACGAAAAGTGCAAAGAGGTAACAGGCATCTTTAAAGCTCAGAATCGATGATGTACTGTAGCACGTACAGATTCATGATCAATGCTTTTTGCATATCATCCTCTATGGAATTTCAGGAAGTCAAGGTACCTATATCAATATTCTTGTCTTTTTTAATTCCTAGTGGTATTCATGCATTTTTCTAGTTTTTTTTTTTTTTTTTTTTTTTTTTTTTTGTTTTACATTAAAAGTTTCTCACGTTTCCAGTTTACCCAAAAGAATAGATGTCACAAAAGTATTCATCGGAAAAAGTCGTTTAAATGATTTTACATTTTGAGAAATAAGTATCATTTAGATTATAAAAATCTGCGATTAATTAATACTGACCACTGATTCCCAAATTCCTCTTTACCATTTATCATGTTACTGGTAGAACTTCCAACGGATCTTTATGAAAGTACTGAAGCCCCATTATAAGACCATCAAGTCTATAGTGAGCCTATCATTAGGGGTGAAAACGACTCGGTCATGATGCGCTGAATGCATTTGGCCTGGGTTATCTTATCTTCGGTAGCTTATATGCGTTCCGGTAGCTGGATCAGTGAAAACCCCGCCTAAGGGTGACCCCGCATTGACGAGGGTAGGGAAGTGCAGGGGTGGGACCCTCTCCAACGACGTATCCTTCTAGAGGATACGCTACGATGAGAAATGACCTTAAGTGCTCTTATCGAGGTACACATCCCGTTTCCAAAGGGGATTTCGATGTCTTTATCATTCGCAATACATATCACTCAAAAAAAATGAAACTTTACCTCCAGGGAAGTTCATGTCCTTTTTTTACCTTACATTGTTATTTTTTTTTTAAATTTTACATCAGGAGTAGAGAATACACGTAGTATACGTTAAGATATTACCAAGGCAGGATGGAAATGCTACAAGAACAAGCAGGAGTATATTTAGCATTAATTTAGTATCCACCAAAAAAAAAAAAAAAAAAAAAAAAAAAAAAAAAAAAAAAAAAAAAAAAAAAAAAAAAAAAAAAAAAAAAACAAGAATCAATACAAATAAGTAGTGCCAGACACACTATTCTGCTTAAGTCTTGTTACATCACTTGGATTTTTTATCTCTCATTTTTTTATTCAAAGAAATAGCTTAAAAATTATCCATTTTTTTAAAACGAAATTATTTATTGGACCACTACAACAAGGGCTACATGCTCTTAAATTTCTCAAGAACCTCCCTTAACAGTTGAAATTAAAATATACAATATACATAGGTGTTGTCAAACTAGTCAGATGTCGTTGGATATCATATAAAAAGTAAGTTAATGAATGAAGTGGATTACAATGAAGATTGGGGGCTATAAAAGAAACAATTAAAATAAATGATTAATATACTAATTTATAAATCAGAATACGTTTTGAACTTATTCCTCAAGAAGTTATCCAAATACAGAATAAATAACGCATTAATTAATGGTCTTAATGTATCTTCCAGTTCATCGCACTTATAGGGCTGAAAACTCACAAGTCGGAAATGTACGTTTAAGATGAAACGTACTTGTAAGCTCCTAGATTTTTTTTTTTTTTTTTTATTACTAACGTAGCTGATATTCATTTAATTTATTAGTAAATTAGGTGTACCCGAAATAAACATCCTGGGTTTCTACTTTCCTCAAAACCCTGAAAATGTGTACCTGCAGGCCTATCCAAGCGAAATCATTAGTGCCAAGATTTTTTTCTTAAAAAGTTGGACAAAAGCACCGTGTTTCGGTGGCTAAATTCAGTTTTTTTTGGGGGGGAGGGGGAGCAAATGTGTTATCAAAATTGGTTCATTTTTGTATACAGCAAAGTGTGAACAGGCAACTATATACACAAATTTGAATAGGCGGTTTAAAATGTCAGCTTTTCTGCATTTAGTCATCGGATTGAAGTCATAAACACGATTTCCTCATTACATGAAGGAAGGAAACCTGTTACAAGAAAAATATTAATTTATTGTGGCTATTACCTTCTTATGGAGCTTCTGACTTGTATTTATTACTGGCTTATATACCATTCCTAAATGTTTGTAGTGGATTGTCTAGTACAACATGTTAACACACGAATGACCCTTAAGTGCATGAATTCTTAAGGACTCCTAACTCAGTTTCGAGTGGCATTCTTCAGTTGAAGAATCATCGTTCAACTTAATTTTCACTCTCTAGAACCTATTCAGCCAGGCTTATACACAAAACGGCACTCAACCTCTCTTTATAATGCGTCGCTCCGATGCAATTGAAATTCAAGTGGCCGTACAGTTTACTTTGCCACTCATCCTTAGGGGAGGGGGTTTCTTCTACCCCTGTCTGGAGGCTGCATGCGAAGACTTCTTAGAAAATGGTCTTGTGTATACATGAGACTTTGTCTAAAGTGCTTTTGTCTGTACAAAAAGGCATTTTATACAAAGGTCTCGTCAATTTCAGTTGCTAATTATTAATCCGTAAGGGCGCAATTTGGAAGGAATTAATTTTCATATTAACCCTTAGTACTCAAAATTATTTCCCTGGAATTTGAAGACAAATTTGAAATGGTTAAACTCCGGAACCATTGGGTGCCAAGGGATAGTTTATATAATATTCTTCTCCACTTAAATTTTAGTTTAAGGGGTAATACTACCTTGTAACTTTATTTTATCATTTTCTTTTTTATGGGCTTGAATGCTTCCTTGACTAATCAAAACTGATATCCAAGAGTGTTTATGGGATGGAACAATTTTTAAATGTGCCAAAAATTTGATTTTTCAACTAATGCCCAGGTAGATTTAAAAATTTAAAAAAATATTTTATTAATCTTTATTACAAGAAATTATGAGAAAAAATAGAAAGAAAAAAATGAAAATTTCAGTACATTAATCTTTAAAGACAATTTTCTCATAACTATGCTTTCGAAATCAGGCGACGCTTTTGACGCTACGGCCTTCAATTATCACCCGATCAACGTTAAATTTTACCACCATCTTCCTAAGGATATTTGTAAGTAATGTGCGTAGTAATTTTTCGATTCATTTAATTATAACTATTTTAGACGTTTTTTTTAATAGAGAAAGAGGAATTGTTCACCGTTTTTGATATTAAGGGATATTTATTAAAAATCCTAAGTACTTTACTATATTTTACCTTCTTCTTCCAAAATAATTTTATACTTTTGTTATAGATTAAAAATTTACCTCGTGCAGACTTATGACATAAAGAATTGAAAAATATTGATTATTTGAAATTCATACATTAGAGAAAGTTACTTTGATTTTGAAGATAGTATTACCCCTTAAACTGATTTGAAAATATCGGACTGGTTTGATAATAGAGGTCATGAGGAAATTAGAATATGGTAGAATTTTGAAATATTTTGATGGATTTAGGATGATATAAAACGTTTTACGAAAACCCAAATTTTAGATACGTCATGTGAATGAGAATGTTGATAATTTTTAAAGCTGGGTAAAACGTTCACCCAAATGAGGTTTTAAATTGCTTCTACAGTGCTTTCTCAACAATAATTCTAATTTTTGCCTTTATTCTCGGGCAATTCAGTAAAAAAAAAAAGCGGCCTTTTGAGTACAAATTGTCATTCTTCATTAAAAGAGGTTGTTATTAAATTAATTATTAATAAATAATTCGTAAATAATTAAATATAAGAATAAATGACAATTTTATTAATAGCTCTTCATTGAAAAGTTATAAATGAGCAAAACGTGTTGACGATTAACTAATTTTTATAAATCATTTATGAATCAAATTAAAAAAGAATGACTATCATTAATGGAAAATTAAATAATAATAACATTGAAATTCATAAGTATTCCTAAGTGGCTACATGTAGAAATATTATTAATACCTTGCAGGAAATGTGTTATCTTAGCGCGTTCTCTTACATTTTCTTAGTTTGGAAAAATATAAATATAAACAGTTAATATTTTGTCCTGATACTTCGTGACACATTTAAACACCTAATGGAATCAACGACCGAAATAAAAATTAAATGTTTCCTAAAAATTATGACAAAAAAATTGCTTCATAGTTTATATTTTTAAAATTAATGAATAACTGTTATGAAATAATTTTTATTTTTAAGTTTTTAAAATAAAAATTATTAGACATTTTTTTTAAAAAAAAAGTAATAAAATATATCAATTACGATGGAATTTTTATTTTTATTTCCCAATAATAAAAATTAAATGTAAAGTGAAACTCATTTATTAAATATCTGTTATCCTCGGAATCAATACTTGATTTGGAACCTTTTGTTTATTAGAAGTTATTTATTTATGTCAGCGAATCAAAGTTCGTCTAAATCCAATTCATTTGTATGAGTATATATTGTACATTCTAGAATTTGTTTTTGTGCATTACTTTCTATTCATTATGGCACTAATATTGTTTTTTTTTTGTTTTTTTTTTAATTTAAAATAATGATTAAAGTTAAAGTAATAAAAAATTGTTATTCAAAATTTTTATTAAAAAAAAATTTGAAATAACATTATTCAAATAATTTTTATTTTTAAATTTTTGAAATAAAAATTATTAGAAAATTAAAAAAAAATAAAATAAAATATATCAATTACGATGGAATTTTTATTTTTATTTCCCAATAATAAAAGTTAAAAGTTAAGTGAAACTCATTTGAAATAAAAATTAATAGTTGTTTTCGGTCACTGAATGTAATGCAATATTCAAGAAAAACTAGATTTAAGGCATCACAATTCACAGGAAACTGTCAGTAACAAACTGTAAGGGTATCTTTTTCACTACGCTTAACACAATATAATAATAATTATAATTTTGCTAATTTTCGAAGTTTTAATACAAGCACGTTTCTAATTTACTTGTCTTGTTTTGCTGAAGAATGCATATTACTACTTGATAAGTACAATTTAAAAACATAAGAATTTAAAACTAAGAATTACATAGATAAAAATCGTTTCAACCGCTCTGGAATTTAACGTGTCAATTTTTCCTAATACAGCGGTGGGGTCACCGATCTGGACAATTTTATTTCTGGCGATTCTACATCGAAAAATAGTCAACACGTGTCCGAGCGTTGCGTCCAATGCGCCTTAGGAGCCGAGAAATAAAATAAAATAGGTTGAAAATGCTTTATTTTTTATATCGAGTTTAGAAAATGATATCGACATGATTCTTTCACCAATTCATTTGTTTTTAGAGTAGATTAAAAGAAGAGAGAAAAAACTTCATTTAACAAAAAAAAAAAAAACTAAGTTAAGTTGCCCTACTATATTGGGTTGCTTAGTACACAACCTACTAATCAACAAACTGCAATAATTATAAAAATATCTCAAACAAGTAAAATCAATATGTAAATTTAAAAAAAAACTAATAAAACTACGAAAGTCATGATAAAATTGATTGTAAAAAAATGTAAAAGAAAAATGAAAATACTTCTAACTATGGGAAATAAAAAATCCGGGATGGAAAGTTCTTCATCCGGTGAGTCCTGTACGAGATGGAAGGAGACCCGCCTACGCAGTTGCCTACGAAGTACATCCTCTACAAGGCAGACTGGAAAGGATACCAGGTGGATATCCTCTCCGACCTGCCTCCCATTGGGACCTACGGAGCTGCTGCCGACCTTGACGAAGCCGTCACAAGCTCCACCGAGGTCATCCAGTCCGCCGCTGACAATAGGATTCCTAAGTTTGTTCCAAAGCCCATCAACCAGCGTAAGCCACTTGCCCACATCACCAGGCTGATCGGGATGCGAAACAGCAGCGTTAAGAATAAGAGGCTGATCGGGATATTCTGCAGCGTTAAGAATATCTGGGCGCGGACGAAGGATGTGACCCTTAGGGCCCCTATCAATGCGATGAGCCGACAAATTGCGCTGCTGTCTGCGCAATGGAAGACAACCCTCTGGCACGAGCAGCTCCGGCGGACCCACGAGGACACTAGGCAGTTCTGGCGGCTCCTTCGCTGCACGGTTACCAAGCGACGTGAGGTCATCCTCTCCGACGGCGATTACCTCCTGTCACCGGCAGAGCAAGCTGAAGCCCTAGCCGATTACTACGAGGAGAACGACCGTCACAGAACAGAGACGTCTTGAAAAGTTGATCCTTTCTCATGTGCTGAAGCACTGCGTGGAAGTGGATGTAGTCCTCCGGAACAGACTGGCTTTCGGCCCGGGCTCTCCTGTGATCACCACGTCGCGAAGCTCCAGAACACCGTGGCCGCAGAGCTCAACAAGAACAGAGTAACAGCCTTCATCTCCGTGGACTGCACGCAGGCGTTCGGCTGCATATCCCACCAGATGCTTCGGCATCAGCTGCGGTGTTACGGATTCCTGGCACAGCTTGTAAAGATTCTTGAGAGCTACTTGTCGGGAAGAACGTTCGCCGTCAGGATTGATATATAGGTAGTGATATATCCAGCAGTCGACCGTCTAAGTGTGGAGTCCCACAGGGATCGGTGTTGGGTCCCGTGCTGTTCACCATCTACACCGCCCACATCGTGAGGATGCAGTTCCCTCGAGTCGGCTTAGCTGCCTACGCTGACGACATTGGCGTCTACTCCTCCAGCTTCAACGCCGGAGTCGCTCTAAGGAGGGCCCAGTCCGCCTGCGAAAAACTCTTAGATGCACTTGAAGATGTAGGAATAGACGTCAACCCGTCGAAGACAGATGTCGTGGTATGTTCATCCAAGGAAATAAAGGAGGCCGACCCCGTGGAACCCTGCCCTCACACTTTGAGGTCAGGGGTCAGCAGATCAAGCTGTCCATTAAAATAAATTACCTGGGAGTGCACATATACCGGTACCTGTCCGTGACGCAGCATGTCAACAGCCGCCTAAAGGAAGCCCAGCAGAAGACGTTTCGCCTGAATCATCCTCTACGATCTGCCCAGCTATCGCTTCGGCTAAAGCTGCAGATCTATAAGGCGATCATCAGGCCTACTCTTCTGCACGGGGCACCCGCTCTGAGGTACATGTACCCCAGTGTGCTGAGGCAATTGCAGTGTTTCCAGAACGGGGTCCTGTTTCGGGCCGTGCAGCACACAAGCCTCCGGAGAACGAAGCCGGTCATCCTCCACGACGAACTGATGCTGCCCTCAGTACAAGAGTTCATACGGAGGCGTCATATCAAGTTCTAGGACGGCCTCCAGTGCTGTGTCAACCACCTTTTCAGGGACATGACGCCACCACCTCTTCCTCAGAGGTGGCAGGGCAGCACCAGGAGAATCCTGGATCTTGGAGAGGAGGCTGGGTAAAAGCAGCCGTATATTGTAAATAAATGTAAATAAAATGTGTACATATTAGATTAAGTTAGTGTTAAGTTAGCCTTAAGATACATCCTAGTCTAGCCCCTCCCTAGACGACCCTAACTCCCCCTAATTTTAGTATCCTAGACTAAGTAGGCTTAAGTCCCCCGATTGTAAATGTATCCCCCTTCTAGTACGTAAGCGTAGAATAAGGTGTAGCTTTAAGTCCAGCTCCAGGTTCCAACCCGTTGGGCCTGGAGCTCTCTATGTAGGTACATGTAATAAATTTAGGAGGGTGGGGAAAAAAATGTCATTCCCTTGGCTACCACCGAGGAAGAAACAACAAACACCTGCTGAAGAAGATGGAGAAGATGGAGATGAACCCATTGAAATATTCCAGGAAGAAGTGAGGAGGAGTACCACCGATGGAGAGAAATGCCGTTCCATCTAATATATATATATATATATATATATATATATATATATATATATATATATATATATATATATATATATGCATAACGGGGATCATTATCGGTATCTAGTAGGGTAAAACGTATCGATGAAGATTATGAAGAAATATTTCAAAACTTCTTATACGAGTGCCACCTCAATAGCCATATTCTTTTGAATATGGCAAAACAAATCTGAATACATAGAATTTCATCTAAAATAATAAATCGCCTCGTAGTAATTTATTAATGACACCCATAAATTTCCAAACTATCGGTCTTAAATAAATCAAAGGTCAAAATCAGTACCACAAGGGGCTTATTAGATATTTCTGGGAAATATATACATCAGAAGAGACGCAAATGCATGAAACAACACTTGGAGATTCGACCAGCGTATACTGAAGAAATACAGTGGGTGGTTTACAACCACATAGGCCGGGCCTGCATTCCAGAATAATTATCAGCTGTCAGCGCCACTAAATCATACGCCCGAAGTAACTCACTCATTCACACCACGCCCTAGAAAATGCAGCATTCACATCGGCCTAGAGATACCATCTTCTACATATAAAGCCCTGTTCAGAACAGAAGGAGTGACTCAATGAACAATTAATGAATTGTAATTAAATACTGAAGAAAATGGTGCTAATGAGCATAAAAACAACTAAACAATAACGCTAATGAGAAGCGGCAAAAAAAGCACAAAACAAATTGAACATTGAGAGGCAGATGGTATCAATTTATGAGTCAAAGAGTCCGAGTAATTATAAGTAACGAGTAATGAATTTTTTGATTTATAGTACTCACTGCAAGTAATAATTGGTTAGGCAGATTTAGGGGACATATGAAATCAAGAAGAAATCAAATAGCCATGCCCCGGAATTCACTAATAATATTAAAAAAGTAGATGTAAGTTTGAATTTTACAGATAAGCAGTACAGAACATTTATTCATTTGCACTGTGGAAGTTCCAAATCAAAATCTAGGATTTACATACATTAAAGGAAATAAAATAAGGTAGCACCGAAACTAGAGCTGTTGAAGCCTCTAAGCAGTCAAATATCAAATATTGCTTACAAGCAATACTTCATGAGCTCGATAATTACATGACGATTTATGATCACAATAGACTATTCACAAATTTACAGACTTTCAAGATCCTCGCACTGACGTGCACGGACGATATCATAAGTGGCAGGATAGTAACTCTAGAACCGACTATCCACCCTGCTCATTCTTTTAAGATAGGTATATCATATCGTATATGTATGTGGCGATATGAGGTGGCACGTACAAATTACATAGAAATAGATGTGAGCTTAGAGAATCTGTAAAAATAAATGCGACTTACTTGTGCAATAATAATAACTTTTGAAACACAATATACAATATTGTACTTAATTTTAAGATTATTGTAAACCATCACAATTCAATACTTGAAACTACCTTTTTCAAAATGATTTCCATGATATTTCAAGGACCAACAATTTTGATCAAATTTACAAAAAAAGGGTCTCCCCATTGTCTAGTGGCTACCGCCTTGGATTCTCACGCGGGAGGTAGAGGGTTCGAGTCACTCCTGCAGCAGGAATTTTCTCATCAGACGGCTCGTAGAGAAAATTTCCCTCTGCGCCATGGATGTCGGCGCTAATGGCCCAGACGTCATTGAGCCGTAAAAAAAAAAAAAAAAATACAAAATTTGAAAAAATAAATTTAAATAATATAACAAAAAAAAAAGTCGCAATCTTAACTATCTGAATGCTTATTTCATGTCATAACAGCTCCAAAATAATATACAAGGGTTAGACGGCTATTCCAAGGAGCCGTATCGAGAGCATTTGCCTCCTCCAAATAGATGGGAGCAAGAAAGGAGAGGATAAAGAGCATGTGGATGAGAGAGAGAGAGAGAGAGAGAGAGTGAGAGAGAGAGAGGGAGGGAGGGAGGGAGGGAGGGAGGGAGGGAGAGAGAGAGAGAGAGAGAGAGAGAGAGAGAGAGAGAGAGAGAGAGAGAGAGAGAGAGGGAGGGAGGGAGGGAGGGAGGAGAGAGAGAGAGAGAGAGAGAGAGAGAGAGAGAGAGAGAGAGAGAGAGAGAGAGAGAGAGAGAGAGAGAGATGTAGCAGAGTTGAATAGAGAGGAAGAGAGAACGTGTTTAGGTGAAGAGAGATCAGTGAAAAGCGAGGTGAGGGTAAGATCGTCGTGAGAGAGAAAAAACTTTAAGAGTATAAAGGAAGAGAGAAAGAGAGCCGAGAGACAAGGGTGGAATAGAGGGAACACAGGGAGTGTGAGTGGGTTTTATTTGTTCTGAAACAAGGCTAACCGGTGACACCTCTAAGAACCTTCATCCTCACCCCCAACCAGCCCTACGTTCTTTCACTTTAGGAATAGAACCGCTACACAACAGGGCAACCCTCTCTCTATAAACAACATATGTACTCTTGTATTGGCAAGTATTGACAGAATGAAAAAAAAAAGTTAGTATTCAGTCAGAGTGTATTGAATACTTTTCTTTAACTTGTTCTTGTAAGGATATAAAACTAGTTTATCTTCCTTGTTAAGTTTCGAAAGAACTTGTCCTTAGCAATAGTACTACTATCCGCTCTTAATTAAATAATTTTGATCTCAACTGATCAACCAACATCAACATTTCTTTTAGCGCGTTTCCTTCCTCCCTCCACGGAGATGAAACACACTTTTGGGGTCGACTAGATGCTATCCAAAGGTGCCGATGAGAAATGTCAACGTTTCAGATGACCATAGGTCATGAAAATACCGGTAGTTCAAATTTGTGTTTTAATAGCAAATAAAATGGACCGACTTTGGTACAAAGATACTTAGTCTCAAAAATATACGTAGCAAAAAATTAGGTATGATTACGTTTTTTTTTTTTTTTTTTTTTTTTTTTTTTTACAGGCAATGTAACGTTCAGAATCGAATGAAACTATTTTGAAGCAATATATACCTATAACCGTTAGCTGGAATTTTCGTTTTGGTTAGTTTAAGAAGGCAGATTTTATATTTTCTTAAATAAGTCGAAATAGATTAAGAAATCATAGTAAGTTGAAGGTTGTCATCGAAACTTAACTAGGTTTCCTGTAAGGAACTCCAACGCAATTTTTGAAACAGCGATCTTAGTCAGATTAATTGGTGCTTAAAAGTCGAAAGCGTTGGTTTCGTTCTTTGCCGATTTTTTTTTTGCCTATGTTTTCCATTCCTCTTTTTTTTTTTTTTACATAACAAGGTTAGTAAACGAGAAATATGTTTGTAATAAAATTGTCCTTAGGTGCTGTGTAAGATTTCATTGTGGCGCCTGAAATCTCGCTTTTCTTCTAAAAACCATTGGGTTAGGAGCAATACTAGGGCGTTATGAAGGAAGAGTTGATCGTCCTCAAAAACGATACTGCGACTACTCATTGTGCTAGGTATGATAAATTTAATCCACGAAATATATAAAAAAAAAAAAAAACTTACTTGGTAGAACGAAAAGAAAATTCATTTTATTTTAGCCAAGGTTTTTGAAATTCAAGCCTTCATCAGGGCTTTAAAAGAAGGAGGACAAAGGTAAGACTAATAATAACTTACTTCGTAAGTTAGTTAGTTAATAATAGTTAGTCTACGTTTTTCCATTCGTGTCTTCTGTATATAAATTAGTATTATCCTTGTCATAATTGCTCTACATCCCTGATGAAGTGGCGAATTTCAAGCCGAAAGGTTCGCAAAAATAAAACACTTTTTTTTTTATAAAGATGCAGTTTTTTTAAGAAGAAACCTTGACCGATCCCTGATAAAATGTACGTTCGCAATACCAACGGTCAACGATATCCTCTTGAGCATGTAAATATTATATATTGTTGTATATTTTGTTTTGAAATTTTGCGAATTAAATTTATCATACCTAACCTAATGATATCGCTCTAAGGGGGAATTCGAGACTAGTAATAAGTGTAGTAACAACACTATGCATATAAAACACCCGTTATTTTCGTATTCTACGTGTTCTAAAACATGAAATGTTCTAGTCGGTAGTTCCTACGGAGGGAGGGAGGAAAAGCACTAAAATTAATGTAATTCATTCATATAAATAATAAAAAAAAATCAAAATAAACATTCCGCACTTATTAAAAGGAATATTAAATCTAACATTAATAATAATGGTTTAAAAATATTTACATGTATTACTCAAAAAAAATTATCAGGATATAATTTCTGCAACATTTCCATGCGAAACTAGGACATTTTCTTGTTAACAATTATATTTAGATTGATGTATTATCAGAAATTATATCCATATAAAATTTTAAACGGGAATCCATTACAGTTCATTAATAAAACATATCATTAGCCTGTGTACGTCATAGAACTATTTACTCATATGCTATACATTAATTATTTACAAAGATTTCACTTAAGCTACCGATCTCTTGACAAAATAAATAAACATTCATTATAAATTGAAATAGAATCCCTCACTAAAATATTTACTAACAATAATTACAAACTGGATTAACGGTTCATTATTATTTCAGAATCAAGCTATAGAGAAATTCAGAATTCAAACAGATCATAAAGCAAACATTTACTAATATAAATGTAATATTTTAGCGGAATAAATTATACTTACGCCATATCCAAAGGATTTAAGATTAAAAAATATTCAAATTTATAACTCATTTTATATAATTTACACTAATTTTAGAGTATATTTTAATTTGGAATGATATCGATATATATGTATACAGCTTCTATGTGAGTGTTTAGAATACTTATAATTAATTATACATACTAAAGTCCGACCTGCAGAAATTCCAATAATAGCGGATATTATATTCCATAAGATGCTTATATTGGGTGTAATATGGGAACATACAATGGAACGAAATCAATATTTCCGGAACTTTAAGCATACTAATCTTATCGAAAGTAATAATTGATCTTTTTCCGTAAAAGGTATTAGACTTATAAAATATCCTATATCTTCCTATAAAATATCGTAGGGCCACTTCTGGACTGATGTGGCCCTACCTGCAGAAGGTTCTCTAAAGGACAGGCTTTAACCATTTTTAATTTTATTGTATTTAGTTTAAGTGCTCCTGAAGAGGCGTCACAACGACGCGAAACATGTAGAGCGTAATAAAAGAGTAGAGAAGAAAGTAAGTGTTTTTATAAAATTGACCTTCTGCCACAGACGAATATATTGGAAAAATGGGGTCACTATCTTATAACTGTTTTTTTGTGTACCTATCGCTTGTTCAGCGTTAATAAACACAAAGAAATTTTTATTAGTTTGTACATGATTAAAATAATGGTATTTTTCCTACATTTTGATGATTTTTATTCCCCCCCCCTCATATTATTCATGAAACATAAGGTTTTCATGGTCAGAAATGGTGGACATTTTTGGATTCAGCACACAATTCAACTAAGACATAGCAGGCAACTAACCTGGCGCAGTGTTCATTTTACCAGGCTTCCGTATTGTTTTTGAAACGAAACTACCTAAATAAAATACGAAACTAATGACAACTATGTTTCCTGAAGCAGCTAAATAAGTAAAAAATTATTATAAAATCAGATGACTGCTTATGGGACAATCTCATTGTCCAGGAGTGCACGGTTCATACATTTTACAATAAAACATTTCCCTGAAAAGATTAGCAAAAATGACTACGCAAAATTAAGATGAATGAATATGCAAAATAAATAAATAGAATAAAGTGGTTCTGAACGATTTAAAAGAATCCGCAGCTAGAATTAATTAATTCTCATAAAAATAATTAATTCTAGCTGCTTAATTTGTAAAATCTACGCAATAAATGTTTAAAAAACTTCTTATCCTGGAGAATTGTCATCGGAGAAGAGCAGAAGAAGCAGGTAGTGTTGGGAAGACTCAGACGGAATTAAAACATCTAATTAACTAAGAAAAGTAATCCATTAATTAATTACTCAGAAAGAGAACAACAAAGTAAAGAAAAAAACTTTCTGGTTATTTCACTCTTTCGGCTTCCTAAAATAGAAAGATTTATGTATCCCTAAATTGCTAGTTTCAAGAAAACAAAATTAAAATCATCCTACTAAGTGTATGATATTTTTTTAATTTTATACAAACCTAATTAAATGTAGCTTTTATAATTGCACACAGATACTTTTAAAAAATTGTTCAAAACTAGTCAAAAATATATCCTGCCTAGTAAAGACATATTATATACTACTTAGCACAATATTTATTAACGCACTAATAAATGTAGTCGGCGACGCAGGAGTTGTGCAAAATCAACTTCATTATAAAAGCAACTACTGTAGTGTATATTCCACTAAACAATGAAATTACATTGCAACGTATACGTACATAAATCATATTATGATTTATATACCTGTACATGTACACATTCTCAAACAAAGAAAAAGTGACGCAACCTTTATTTTTATTTTAATTAATTTCTAGTGCTATGCAACGCGTTTGGTTTGCGCTTCAATAACTAATAGTGGCACATAAATAGTTTGTTTCCGGAGTAAATTCTTACTTTTGATAGTCCGGGGGCGAGATGGTAGAGCACTGGATTAATACACTGGACCTGAGTTCAAATCTTCAAGTCTCTTCGTTCATGAGTTGGATTCGGCCTCCCTGACCGTCCCTAGGCCAACTCAGCCTTTAATTAATTTATTAATGGGTACCTTGGTGCTAATTAACCGAGCATTCAAAGTAGCAATGGGAAAATCAGGCGGCCAGGGCACAGTACTGACCACTCTATCTCCCTAGTGTGTCATATGGTCATGACTCAGATATCTATACTCTCTTCCTCTCAGTGCCCTCGTGGCCTCTTACGGGACTGATTTTTTTTTCTTCTTGTATATAGTCCAATTCTCTTTAATAATGAACTCCTTATCAACCGAAATGGTGATAGCTATCTTTTATCATTGAAACAATTGAACAAAAATAATTTCATGTTTCCATTCTAATTTCTTTAGGAACGCTATGTATATGTATGTATACTGCGGCGAATGAAATGAATAGCAGGCTATTAGCATTGTGCTATCTATAGGTTGTCACCCTATAATATGTCCATCGGTCACCCATTCTAGTAGGTCAAGCAAGGGGTGGCTTGACTTGGTTATCTACGAAAGCCTCTGAACTAAATGCGATATATTTGTAGGCTATAATTTAATACATTATCGTACAATAACACAGAATTATTCTATTTAAATTTAATTGTTTTAAAGTGAGTATTGAGAGCTTCCGTTGGGTATGAAGTTTATTCTTTTTAGCGCGGTTCCTCCCTCCCCCATAGGGAGGAACCCCGCTTATAAGGTTGATACAATGAAACAATCCGGAAGTGCCGACTAGAAAATTTCGCGAAAATTTCAGAACCCCTAGAGACCGAAAATAACGGTGGTTAAAATTTGTATATATATATATATGTATATATTTATTTATTTATTTTTATATATATATATATATATATATATATATATATTTTTGTCTGTTCGCGGATTTCTGGCTTCCCTGATGGTCCGATTTTGATGAAATTTGGTACAAAAATCTGTCGTCCAATTTGAAAGGTCAAGTTCGTTAACCAGCAAAATCCGCCCACTGGAAGATGGCTTTTGGGGCGAAATTCGCGCAAAAAAAATCGTAACGCTTACGTTTTTGAGTTCATAAGCTTGTAAGTACTCGTTTTATAGGCTTCTTTGGCTAGTAAAACGAATGAAACCATTTTCAAGGCGATAGCTTTAACCGTTTTTGAGAAAATTGGAAAAATACTTTTTGAATACCGTTTTTGGGTTGGGTACTTAGAATCATGGGATTCAGTTGAAACATTTTCTGCATGTTTTACTATCATTAAAACTAATATGTTGAAATTTTGGTTGCGTTTGGAGTTAAGGAAGGGTTAGAATAAAATATTTTATTAACAGACATAAAAAGTTTTGGTAACTCTGTATATTTTCCTTAATATCTCGAAAAAGGTTGAGAATCTTGGCAAACGAAAGAATACCATTAGAAAGCCTACTAAATGCTCTACAAAAAAGGTTCTGATGAAAGTTTTGATTAGGCGATGTCAATCGGAGAAATAAGTGCTTAAAACATTAAAGTAATGGATTTTGCTTATTCGAACTGTTCTTTTTGTCTGTTTTTATTCCTTGTTATTTTTTAATTGCTTATATTTGGATAATGTATTTTACAATAAAACAGATTAGGCAAAATAAGAAAAACAATTCATTGTTAGAAACATAGCTTGCCAAGAGAAAAAGATTCGATGACGTCTTTTGAATATTTTCAATTGCCTTTATGCTGTTGGTTTTTTTATTTTATTTTTTAATTGATTTTATCTGTAGAATTATTACTATAGTAAAAGAACACAGGAATATGTGAAAATTTTTGATATTTTCCAATTCATTGAAACGTATGAAATGAAGTATCGCTAGAAGAGGTTTCTAGGGTCTTGCGGACCCGACCCTAACCCCAGGTATAGCCATAAAACCCTTTGAACAAAGGCCGAGGAAAATATTATCTGTTTCTATTCTATGCTTTTCAAATGAGAATAGGGATATGAACAAGAACCGGGGTCTCCCGTGGTCTAATGGCTAGCGCCTTGGATTCATAAGCGGGAGATGGTGGGTTCGATTCCCAACCTCCGGCAGGAATTTTATCATCCCACGGCTCGCTGGTAAAATTCCTCGCTAAACCCTAGATGTCGGCGCTAATGACCTAGATGTAGATGAGCCGTAAAAAATAAAAAAAAGAACTGGAACCGCGCTAAGATGACGCAGTTCCTGCGAGTCGGACTTTTTTAATTTTAAATTTTAGTTTTACCTCAACAGTTTGCGAGTATGTGCATTAATAGTATTATTTTTCCGAAAATATTCCACTGATATAACATTTTTAAGTCATTAAACTTCAGAGTTTTAACACACGATTCCCTGATTTTGTTTTATTTAGTGGTTATTTTTTTATATTGTTCTCTTTTAGTATTCATTAGTGTTAGATTTTTAGGTTAATAATCATTTTTACATCTCTGATTTCTCCGCCGCCTATCATATGATAATTAAGAAGGATCAGCTAGCGCACGCAGAAATTTGATTAAAATAAATAAATTACTTATTTATCTAATGCGGTGATTAACGTACGTCTATAAAGCAAATACAACATGAACAAACGACTCCGAGAGCGAAGCAAATATATAAGACAAATATTCATCTACCCGAACAAGACATCCCTACTCAAGACATTATAATACACAAATTATATCAAACGCATAACTTTTAGCATGGGCATTTATAAAGAGGGGGGTGCCCCTCTCCGAAATCGGAAGAATGTATTAAAAAACCTTAAAAACAAATTAAATAAGATCACTTAGTTCAGAAAAAATAGTTTTTATTGGGTGTAATAGCGTTTTAATATGCTAACATTCCATGTCCTAGATTGTTAGTATTCCATACCCCCAAATGTTCTCAGCCCCCCGGAAATTCTTCCAGCCCCTCCCGAAATTATTTTCTATATATGGCCATGCTTCTTAGACATATTATTCACGATTGAACCCTTTTTTTTGTGTGTGTGTATTGGCTGCCGATGCTGTTAGCAGTAGTATACTTATTACATTGAAAATCCATAGGTTATTAATTCCAGAAATAAAAAAAAAACTGTTATCTTCAAAGGAATTTTTGACGTAAACTATATTTTGACTGAAGTATCTCTGACTAGGCATATAACACATTGTAACTTATACATAAGGTTCACCTCACAAAATACACATTGTTATTTTTGATCTAATTTACATAATAATTATTTGCACTCAACAATGGAATGCCAGCTGCAGAAGCTGTCATAGAAAAAAAGTTGTCCTTACAAGACTTCGAATTGGACATACAGTACTTCCAGTGTACACACTGCAACAACACCTTATACGTAATACAGTTAATATCAAACTGCAGGAACCTGAACAAACATTGTAATATGCATGAACTGTTGAGAGATACAGCCCACACATATCCACTATTTTTCGTTTCCTAAAAAATATAAACATGTAAGAACAAGTAAAGGAAAAAAGAATCATTTAAATATATTTAACCGTTCCTTAAATTTTACTTTATTTTTATAAAATAGAGCGAAAAAACGGCAATTTTAGTTTATTAAATTTATTTCTTTTATTTTTTTTTTCACAATATAGTTGTTTTTAAGTTGCATATTTTTTTTCTATTTTATAGTGTAGTATATAAGTATTTATTAATTATGTTTGCTTTAATTGCATATTGATATGTTTTATTTTTATTTTATAGATCATTTATTTTGCAGGCACCCCTATTTAAGTTTTTAGTGCGAATACCCTAGTTGTGGGATTAAAAGCCAAGTAAATAAATAAATAATTATAATTATTTATTTATTTACTTGGTAAAATAATTATTGTGAAAAGTTGTATCTCCGAGTCATCCACAAATTAATAAATACCTAAATTAACTTATTCGAAGGAGTCACCAGCTCCTCAAATATTATTCCTGCTCCCTTTCAAGTGTCTCTAAAGTTTCGATTATTTACAACCCAAGGGCGAATGGACCTTACGCAGTCTATATTATGCAAAGGACTTCCAATCAATTAATAATGGCTCCGAGGAAACCCTTAATTACGATATTAGACTCTTTGATCTTCCTGCACAAACGGCTTCCTTATTTATTTCTACAGTAATACTTTCAATTATAAATATATGTTACAGAATAATACATCCCTTTAGTTCCGACGAGTTTATTGACGGCCTGTATTTAATTACGTATACTACAATAATGACGATGACGTATTATTTCCGGTACATTACTTGAGAGCTTTCATTTTCAAAAAGGATCATTCATTGATGTAGCACGCATAAAACAATAATTGAAAAAAATAGATATATATTTATATCTTCTACCATCTTAAGTCACCAAAAATGCCCATCGTTCAATTTGAGACATACATACCATAATTGAAGAGATCCATAGAAAACGTGCTCCTGTCCAAAATCAGTAGTTTTGAGAAAACTAGACTGAAGCCCTTCCTGCATGGTATAATAAAATTACACTATTTTTCTATGGCAACTATGTATTGGACTGAAGTCCTTTTAACATAGAAATGTTTAGTTAACTTTCATAGGACCTTCAGAGACAACGAATCCATCACTAACTCATGTTGGGAAGAAATTAACTGAAGCCCTCTTTGTATGGATCTATTTTATTGCCAAAGTTCCCAAATATTGGAATTGATCAAAGACTGCAACAAATACACGGCAAACCTACTTAAATACCTCAAAACGTTTTTTTTATTTCGCGTACAGCCCGTGAATGGCTTACTACTAATTTTGATTCCAATAATCAGAAACCTCTTGTGGCCACATATTTATTATCTTTCTTTATATTAAGATATACTTCTTGATATATTCAAAACTACTGTTGTTTCGATAAACTAAAATAAATAAATATTAATTAGGAAAATAGGATATTAATATTATGTGATCCCTTTTTTCACCTTCCTATTTACCCTGAACTCATTGGATTATTCCTATTCCTACTGATTTTGTAAACCTACAGAATAATACACAGGAAAGTGTACTCCACCATTTTTTTTATCAAATTAACTTGCAATAATGAAAATTGGCAAAGCGTTAAACGGGAGAAAAATTTACTCCCATCATGGCGTGAAATTTCAAAATTAATTCACTGGCAACGGTTTAATCAATAGAACATTTTGTGAGACCATTTTTTTTTTTTTTTTTTTTTTATATTTTGAAAGTATTCAATGCTAAAAGATAAAGCTTATGACTTAGAGATAATCGATACCACTAATCGGGGGAATTTCGAAAAATCACTTAACGTCTATTCAGTAGCAGAACGCTCTCAAACAGGTACTGATTTCCGGTACTGTTAACATGCATGGTTTGTTCTCGCAAACACAAAGGACTAATTTAGTCCAGGAATGCTTAGTGGAATGTGTCGTAGCCAATCAGAACGTCGGCTAATTAAATCTTTGACGTCTAGAGGTTTCCAATTAGTCCGGAATACGCGCGCCACACTATTACCAAATAGAGGACGACCGAAAACTGAACACCTTTCAAAGCATGTTCAAGGAACATGAAATTACACAATCTGGCAAATACGCTTATCCTAGAACATTAATAAATGCTCGGCTTGCAGGGTCATCACCAAGTAAGCGCGTTACCATAGCGTTCTAGTGTCACTAAGAAACCTTTGAATAGATATAGTTGATATCTTGGGAAAAATTAAGAGAACTGTTCCAATGACATTTTGAAGGAAGGTAAGGTGTAAGGTTTTTGGACTCATGCACAGGAAATAGTGGAAATTACTCAAAGAGCCTCTTTCACTCCCGCAAGAAAAGCTTAGTTAAAAAAAGATTGTATCTTATTCGTTAATGTTGTCCTACGGATTTTTTTACTGCAGAAAACAATTAGAAAACAACAAACAGTAAAAAAATTCGACGTTTTAAGCACCAATTCATCCGACTGAGGTCATCGTATAAACATTTACCTTAGAACCATTGAGTTAGTAGGAACTGAAGAAAAGGTAATCGAAATAGGTTGAAGCCTTAAATAAACAAACGGCAACCATCTTAGTGTGATTTAGATTCTAAAGGTGTTTTTGTTTATTTGTTCTCAGTTTTCTCTCAACAAATAGGTTAATAGTATATTATTGGTGAGCATAGGCCATTACAATGGTGACTCGTTCAGCCTTTGGCTGTAACAATTTATCTTACGGACTAAATAAGAAGCCGAACCTTACATTCCACTAGTAAGTTTTTCCAATGATTACGCCTACATTCTTTGAACTAGAATTTCCTTCCAATTTCTGTTACTTGGCTTTAAAAAAGGAGAAGTTACCTACTCAGTTTTCTGTTTCTGAGACCATCACAACTAAACCTCTTTGTCATCTAAGATAAAACCCGACCGTAACCTGACTATATCTACCTTCTCATTAAATAATGTGTAATTAAAACACCTAGGTATGATCACTTTCTCAGACCATAATCGTGGCTGCTGGTGGTAAAGTACAATTAGTTTTAAATTATTGACATAGGGTTAATATTAATATAAGTGATGCAATAAGAGGGTTTATTTTGATGTAACAATTATTTTATTTTATATGTCTTCTGGAATTTGAAAATCGCCTGATACGTATTAAAAAAAATTATGGTCTGAGGAAGTAATCAAACCAAGAATTTTGACCTCAGAATTTTCTTTTTAGAGAAAAAAAGGACAAAAAAAGACAAAATAAATTGTTGTTTTGTTTTTTTGCCTGTGGAAAGTAATATGTGTTTCAGGCCCCTAAGGAAATAGGTTGATTACCACTCCAGTTCTGTGTACAGCACGTCTATTCTGTTTTGCGGCAATGCAAGAAGAAGTTGAACAACGATTGAACAAACTATTCAGTATTCCTCATTTCACATGTTTCCGTTCTTACATTGAATAAATCATTATTTTCTCAATTTTATTAGGAGAACAAACTTGAAAATGCGAAGTAACATGGAAATGAAGAGTTTCAAAGGCAGCTAATGATAGTACATTATTCATCCCCCAGTGGGATTTATCTGAGTAATAAAAGGTGGAAGTTATAGGGAATCTAATCTAGGAAAAGGGTTGGAAGTCGTCCAAAGAGCATCAAAACAGCCCACTTCATTTTGCACTGACAAAGTGGGCCGTCGGAGGTCATTTTCTACTCTCGTCGTACATAATGGAAGAATATCAATAAAAGTACCATTGAGCGAATATGTCGTTAAGTATTCCCTTTTATCGGTTCTGATGACACCGGTAGCCCGGGGCGTATCCGCTTCTCGGAAAAACGGATTATGGGGTGATAGCCGCTTGCAGGTAATAGTAGGGTGGGCTTTGGAGGGATAATTTGTACGTGTTACCGTTGAAGGGGGGGGAGAGGGTTAAGGGGAAATTAAAAATTAAACCTAACCCCTTCAGCTCCCGCAAGGTGTAACATGAGAAGCTTCTTGCCTTGAGGCGTCTATTCCGCGAGGGCGGGGAATAAATGGAGGGTTTCATTCCAAATCCTATCTCGAAGAACAGCTCTACATTTGTATTATCTAAGTTCTTCAGGAACACGTTTTCTTTCAAGCTTTAAAAAACTAACGGGTATCACGAATCGGAAAACATTCGCTAGGTTCATTAATTGAAGTAATAGAACTTCTGTGACACCAATATAAAGAAAAGTATTATTTTTACAAGAATTCAGAATTAAAATTCACATTTATTCGTTTGAAATAAATAATAACTTTTATTTAACAATAAACAAAAATTGCCACAATGCTCAGATAATTGACCTTAGCTGAAGGTATAAATCACCCACTCCCAAAGCTACTACAGGGATACGAAATTCTCTCGTTTGGGCTTGATAGGAGGTGAGCATATCAAAATTCCTCGTCCATAGCCTTTGTGCCGGGGGGAGGGGGGGTTTAGAAGGTCCCAATTTTCGGGTTTTCAGTTATACCTCGGAAACCCTGCGTCCTAGCGACATGACTATTCTATAACAAATGAAAGCTGATTAAATTTCCTAAAAGTTCTACTCAATAAAGGTTTTCGAGAAATCTTTAGTTTTCGAAATATCCGTTCTTTAAAGTCTGTCATTTTGGGGAAAAACACATTTGCCTCATATTTTTTCCCCGTATTGACCAGATAACTCTTCAAGGATGAACCCAAAAAAATAAATAACGGTTATAGGGTTGTACAGTATTGCATTCCCAACAATAATATATACTACTTTGCTATTTTATAAATTTTCCTTCATATAAAAATAATTTCAGTGTTCATCGTAAAATCTGAAATGTAGCGACTAATAGCCAAGGCAACTAAGAGTTATAGATGGAAATGTTTGGAGCAAAATTTTTGACTTCATAACTTTGTTTCGGCTAGTTAGGACGTCAACATATCAAAATTCCTCGCCCGTAGCCTTTGTGCCGGGGGGGGGGGGGTTGTTTAGAAGGTACGATGACATAAGGTTCAACATATCAAAAACTATCAATACTTTTTACAAAAAGCTTCCTATTTTTATATCTCATGAATTCCAAAACATTTCTGAATCATTTAACAATATAAATGAAAAGGAAATTAATTTCGTTTAGAGCCTTCTGCTCATTGGCGGCTCTAGACAGACATTTCTGGGGGGGGAGGGCTAACTTAGTATGGGCTTACCGCCGTACCTGGGGGCGTAGAATCAAATTTGTATAACCAGACACCTGGAAAACATTAAGGAAGTATTTGATAAACTAAGAACATACATTATATAGAACTTATTACCATTAATTTGCCTAAACAATTTTTTTTTTCTAACTATATCGAAAAATATTGTGAATTTTCATTCCCCCAAGCTCAGCCCTTTAGCCGCCACAGTTCTGCTCAAAATTCTTTAGGTCCACCCGATAAACCCATGTAATGTACTTACTGTATACCATACAGTCATCTTTTTCGACATTTTTTGTAACGTTTTTATTTTCCAGTTTAGACTTCGCTAAAGCATATTTATGCTCACACACTTGATTTATATAGATACATTTCTTTAATACTTCCTAATATTCATGGCATTTTAAGAATGCAGTATACGTTCAACAACCTCCCCGCTCTTTATAGCGGAAAAAACACTAAAATTAATTACAAAATGGATTTAGAGACTACTGTAGCTACTCCAATTTCGTAATTTGCTAGCGTTTAACATATTTTTTATTTCAATGTTTTCTTAATAATGCACATAGACCTATTATTCACGACGCTTCATAATTTGCTCGTGAATAATAATACATATATCCAACCACAAAGGCTTGAAAGGGGTAAACAGTTTTGATTACACCTTATCAAC
This sequence comes from Gonocerus acuteangulatus, assembly GCA_946811695.1. NCBI lineage: Eukaryota > Metazoa > Arthropoda > Insecta > Hemiptera > Coreidae > Gonocerus > Gonocerus acuteangulatus. The sequence continues at coordinate 56,927,839 of OX328126.1, forward strand.
ATTCCGGCCAATTGGTCAGCCCTAACTCCCGGCACGTGCTCAGCCTAAATATTCAGATCAGCGGAATGAATTCCCAACCAGAAAGTTATTATTATTTCTTTTTTTCTAATTGCTATTTCCAGTATGAATTAGTAAGTAAGCTAAACGTTACTATCTTCCTCTCGACCTCTAGGAGTAATCGCGCCACCTTTCAAATAAAATAATTTGTACAAAATAAGATGAAATCTATTACTCTTTAATAACGAAGTTATAAGAAACTCAAATGAACCTAAAATATTCCAATATCTTTCAAGAAATTTTCAATTTTTCGATAATATTTTTTGTTATTTTTGTAACTCGCTAAACGCTTCGGAGAGTGACAGGATCCGTTTGTAGTTATCGAAGGATAATCTAATACTTTTATATTACAACATTTTCAAAACATGAACATACATCATAATATTTAACAAGTAACTGTAAAAAGAAAATAATATAGGCATTCTTGTGTTTCTGTACTACTAATATATCCGCGTCTAGAAATTAATGTTATCCTCAACAGCTATTTTTATTTCAACCTGTCACTCTTTATAAAATCTTTTTTTTATTTTGTTATAATTATTTAATATTTCGTTATTTTTTTATATTTTCATTATTTGTTTCTTTACTTACTTTATATTCTCTCTTAGAATAAAATCTAGTCTATCATGTCACACAATAAAGGAATAGACAGTGAGTATCGGAAATATGGAACTTTTTACTGTTTTCCTCAAAGCTTTGGAACAACTTACCAAAAATAAAGATATAGGTATTGTCACATATATCTTCCTTTTTACCAACTTATGTTCTACTGACTCAATTGTACTTTTTACACCTCTTACATGCATCATCAATGACATTGCGTTGAAAGCTTCCTATAGATAAGATGCAGTGTCTGCATACAGACCACCATAAATCGAGCTGAAAGTGATTTTATAAAAGTTACTAACACGTTGTGAACATTGATATTAATATCTAACTCCTTTTCAGTAACTTATCTCTATATGGAGTAGACACAATAACATAATTCGCGGTAAGTGGAAAGTAATCATTCAAACGCTTCCTACATTTTCTACAAAAAAGGTACTGAAGCAATATTCGGTGAGGCAATGTCAATCAGAGATGTAAGCGCTTAAAACTTAAAAAGTTTTTGTTTTGTTCTTTTGAACCGGTTTTTGTCTTTGTTTAACTCACTTATGTAGCACCCTCCATGACCTAATAAATAATTGTGGTTAGTTTTAGTGATAAGTTATATAAATATATTAACTATAGTTCAAATAGCAAGGCTCTAAATAATGTTTAGCACATAATTCTTAACACAAACGTTTATCGTATGCTCTCCTCAAACTTTTGTTGTATTTAGTACTATAAGTTACTGATAATTGTGAACATACAAATTTGTATTTTTTACTGTATCTTAAAAAAAAGAGCAAGTCGCCGTTGTTACGAAGCTCGTCAAATAAATAAATAATTAAATAACTCACTTATTAATTGGTTGTTTTTGTTTTAAAATGCATTTATCAGTAGAATTCGAATCATAGTAAAATAAGCCAAGAAACTGTGAAAGGTATTGGTAATAAGTTTGGAGTGGCTGTGGCTAATGTTGATGGCGTATACATAGGTTTGCTTTGAATTCTCCTATCTATATAATAGTCCGTCTGCCCGTGTACATTTCATGCAACGATTTTTAAGATTCTTCATTTTTTCACTATTGATTGTACCCTTCTTAACTAGTTCAGTACCACTTGTCAGCTGGCGAGATAGCGGTGGGTGTGGCTGCAGGGGCGTTGCAAAGATAGGAAAAATGTGATGATGTGAAACGATTTTAAGATTTGTGAATTTTAGCACAATATATTAGTGAATACTGGAACTAAATCGGATAAGCCGTTTCGGAGATTAGCGGGGACAGATAGCAGCTTAATTAAAATGTTTATAAAACAGTTCAGTTAATCATTAAAACATCAAATAAATAATGTTTGTAACAATGGATGTAACATTGTTACAGAGTGTGAAGAAGGGGTATAAAATGAACGACCTCGTGGGTATTGAGATAGTAGTCGTTCAAAGTAGACAAGCAAATAAATAAAGGTAAAAATCTCAATTCGAGGACGGATGAAATACGAGACTGAAGAGGGATTATCCCGGCTCGGAGAGGTCCGAAGGAGGGACGTCTGTCCACGGGTGAACCTTCTGCAGTAAGGAGCTAGGTGGCTACCTCAGCATTAGGTTTTTTGACTGATTGTGATATACTGTTTCGTTTTTGTTGTTTTGGTTTGTTGTTAATTTTAACGGATGGCTGTGTATGTTTGGACTGAATGTGTGTATTTGTCTCCGTGTTAACTTTTATATATTTTGTTTTTTTTTTCTCTAGGTTTAGAAGCTCTGATGATGGAGCTGTAGACTCCGAAAGGTTGCTTTGGGAAATTACATAAATCATTTTTGGATTTGTGGTGGAGGCCTGGAGTTGTTGGTATTCCCATTTTGATGCAGTACCATATATATAAAAACACGCTGACACACACAGCAGGCCCAATTTGCTTTTGTACAAAAATATTACAGAATAATGAAAAATAATTTCTATTCGTGCAACCTACTAACTCTATCACATAAACAGTAGGTTCGAGCTTGATGAGAATTGAGTAATTGGCAATGTATATTTGCGCAAATGAAATGCATGCACTGTCGTGACTAATCTTCTGTATAGAGCTTCCAGGAAAGTACTGACGGGAGCATAACCCTTAAAGCTTTACGACTCTCATAAAAAAGTCGTTCTAAACAATGAAGTCATCTCGGTTTCGAGTCATAAAACATTCAAGGAGTACTGTCTCATTTCCCGGGGGATTTTTACTAACAGAAAAATAGTAAATTTTTAAAAGTATTTTAAAACTGCAATGAGATGTATTAGTTTCTTCGATATTATCATCAACGTGGTATGCAGATTTTTATTTCGACATATATTTGTTAGGAGTATATAATAATTTGGTTTCGTAGTAAACAGCCAGTCCCGATCTCGCTCAATCTTGTGCCTGTTATCAGGAAGTCTACACTTTGTTTCATAGCCATGTACAGGGCCAGGTTTACAACGTGATTGAACACACGACTCGGGTGCAAACTAAAGATACTTCTAGTGCTGTCTCATTATTTTATTAATGGGTACCTGCAAAGGGGAAAACCAGGCGGCTTCTACAGTATTTGCCCCTCTTCCCCTTGTGTACACATATATATTTATTTGTATATATATATATATATATATATATATATATATATATATAAGCGAGCAAAGAATTAAATGGGAAAAACATATATATTTTAACGGGGTCATTTTCGGTATCTTGTAGTTTTTTTTTTTAATATCTTTCATGATTGCAACCTCAATATGTAAATTCCGGAAAGTGCTAAAATTAAACTTTATTTTATATCATCAAACTTAGTTTGAATGAAGCCTATAGCCGCCAAATTCTTATTTTAAACTGGTAACGGAAAGAATTAAACAAACGGATTTCCTTGAATGTCAATATAAAACAGTTCCAAGAAGGACATGCTCTCTACCGCAATTATCTGTAGAGTTTTCATCCTCTGAAATGACATTGTTAATTGGATGTTCTTTAGGAGGCAATTATCTCCGGGTAAATTATAAACAAAGGATGTGTAGTTGTGACTTGCAGTACTTCAAACTTGAGTAAAGTTCAGTAGTGTGAGAGAAAACGCAGGAAGGGCTTGGAAATAAGTCGATATATAGTGAAGTCGAAGGACAAACTTTATTGTTCACTTTGAACAATAGTGAAGCTCAACTTACCAGCAGAAAAGTATTCTCATAATTAGTGGCCTGCCCTTTGCTTGGATAAATAGTTCAAGTTCTCTAAGCCAGTTCGTTAAAGAACTTCCTCTAACGAAGTCTCAAGTCACTTCAATAAATATTCCATCGTCTTCAACGAGAATTCCGAGTTTCCCGTGAAAATCGGTTCAAGGTGATTTGTAAGAATTAAAGACAATTCCTAAAACTGATAAGAGGATTTTCTGACATATGGAATGACTATACTGTAATTCATTTAGGACCCTTTGAGAAAAAAAAAATTTTGGCATGGTAGTGTACAGTATAGTGTGGCCAAATTGTTACAAACCTATATTGCTAGAATATTTTCATTAAACTGATACCAAAGGGTGGAACGTTGCCCGAAGAGTGCAAACAGACAAATATAAACCTATGTCTTTGTCAGTTTGATCTCAAACAAATATATAAACCTATGTCTTTGTCAGTTTGATCTCAAACAAATATATAAACCTATGTCTTTGTCAGTTTGATCTCAAACAAATATATAAACCTATGTCTTGGTCAGTTTGATCTCAAACAAATATATAAACCTATGTCTTTGTCAGTTTGATCTCAAACAAATATATAAACCTATGTCTTGGTCAGTTTGATCTCAAACAAATATATAAACCTATGTCTTTGTCAGTTTGATCTCAAACAAATATATAAACCTATGTCTTTGTCAGTTTGATCTCAAACAAATATATAAACCTATGTCTTTGTCAGTTTGATCTCAAAGAAATATATAAACCTATGTCTTTGACAGTTTGATCTCAAACAAATACATAAACCTATGTCTTCGTCAGTTTGATCTCAAACAAATATATAAGCATTTATAAGCAGTATAGGTTTGTACAAATTTCAGCCCACTGCACTAGTGTGAAATCATGTTCCGGTATTGTCCAGCTGAAAATGAATTCAAATACACTAAATAATTTTAAACTGTACCAAAGAATGTTGGATTTAAAAAATGATTTTTAGCCTTTTTTTTTCTTAACTTAAGCTTTCATTATCATACTACTGAAAAAGCTCGATTTCCCTTGTTCGGTAGTCAGTGAAAGAACTGTTTGTATTGCTAGGAGTTATGTTATATATTCTTAACTTAAAATAGATATTAAGTGCTGTTTATACATGGCTAACTTTATATCATCATCTTATTTTACTACACGCACTACGATTTTTTTTAAATCGTCCTTAAATGAAGGTGTCGTGGAATGTAGTGCCAGCCAACATTTTTAACAAAGCTTAAATTTAACTGCTATATGGTGGATATTATGTGGGAGTATCTATAGGTGACGCAAATGTTACTAGAATAAGACTACAAGCTCTGTATGCTACTTAATCTTGTTGCCCCTAACCATTTCAACTGAATGTCTCAGATAATATCCAACATAAAGCAGTTACAGTTAAGCTTTGTTAAAAATGTTGCTTGGCACTATTTTCAAACGATTAAAGTAAATAAGTAAAATCATTAAACAGTGAGGCATCAAAAAGAAAAAAATAAATAAATGAATAAAAGAAATTCCCCTTGAGAAGTCGAGTTCCAAGTCAGAAGATATCATTTCAATGAATCCATAAAATTGATCTCGAAAAAGAATCAGAAATTGCAGTAAATGTGGAATTCGAAAGCATTCGAAAGCTCAACATGCAGCCTAAGAAAGACGCAGCAGATTATGAGAGTCGGACTTAAAAACAACACTTCTCAATCATAAATATGACAACAGGTCCTACTTTTGAATAACTTCTGCAGACGAGATGAACGAAGTTGAACTATAAATTCAAGCCCCTAATTATGTATATGCAGGGAGAAGTCCGGTTCCTCGTCAGAAGTCACCATTGCCCGAATGGGAACAATGAACCCGACGCTGCTTACAAACTTACTTTTCTTCTATTCGCACCCCTTCCCTATAACTTTTTATTGCTCTTTGGTAAACTTTTCTTTCCTCTGGGTCTCTTCCTTCCGTTCTAGATTTTTCATTTTTTGCCTGGACCATCATAATAGGCAGGGTCAATGTGGTAAACATAAGGTTTGGTAAATACATAACACACAATATAACATAAATATCATTGTTTGTAATTATTTCCACATCAAGAATAATAGATGAATTAACTAACAATAAGTAATTACTAACTAATTAGTACTGAGGACAAGCGTTTTGTTTTATGCAGTAGTTTCGCCGTACATGTGCTTCGATGAGTTCGTAATCGATTCTTGCTAAATATCATTAAATCTCTCAGTAAGTAAAATTAGGTACTTGCCGGAAATAATGTTTAGATTATTTAGTCACCGAAACGTTTAATATATCTGTACGCCGAGGTAAAGGGCACCATGTCCATTTTTTTTGCTAAATTGACTTAACATGTTTTTAATGTGAATTTTTCATTCTATACAGGTAATAGTATAGGGCACTATGTCCGGTTCCCATAAAAATAACCAAGATAAGGCAGGGAATAATAAAATCATGTCCGTTTTCATTAGAGGTAAAAGACACCATGTTGAGGACTTGGCTATGTTTGACTATGATCAATATTTCCAAATACCTATCAATGCCAGTAACAATGTGAAAAATATTCTTTAAACTGTTTCCATAAGTAACAAAAAAACAAATTTTAATATGGAAAATTGGCTGTCCTGAACAATTACAAATATGTGACATTATGTCCTTTATCACCGGGGTACAGATATATTCCATTAGTGCTGGCTTAAACAGCCACCTAGCTATGGAATGTGCTTAGAATACGAAGCTCCTATCGTTGGGGACCGACAGAGAAATTCAAGCATACAGCCACTTCTAAATGCAACCAGAGATGCAAATGAATGGACGCTGAACCTATTGGCCACTCGCTGTGCATACATCTGCTGATCAGCGCAGACAATGGACTTCCATTGATAAACTCATTCAATGCCTAATTCATTCAGAAAAGAATAAAGCACTCTAAAACATTATAATGATTTAATACAGAGTAGCAATAAATATTAATAGTACTTATAGAAATTCACAGCATGATGACCGTACTCTACAATGAATATCCATTGTCCTACAATAAATGTTCATTATTCTGTAATATTCTGATAAGAATTCATTAAACCAATCAATTCATATATGCATGTCGATTGTAATTCATGGTTCTTAAAGAAACGGCCACTAAATTATTATTGTGAATCTAGTGCGTCTCAAGTAAAAGTAAGGAAGCAGAGAAAGAATTAATGTTATGGTGTTATAAATTGTGTAGAGCATTACAAAGAAGTAGGTTCTACACAAATAAGCACATAACACACCAAGGTGGTTAGCTCACCTAACCGGAAGAACATTTTTTACTTATAATTCTTCTTAATTATAATAATAGTTCTGTCCCAGGTGTAGCCTACGACACAGCGATCTAAACAGCTCTCTAAAATTAGTGTTTTCAAAGTGGACCGAGGTGTTTCCCGTGAATGAAAAGTTGCACAGTGGTAGCTGAGGCACTAGTGAACATTACTGAGTAGTTTGAAGAAATTTCACTCACGGGATCACCACAAAATAAGTGAGTAAAAACACTCATTTTCTATCGTTGTGTGGGCCATTACCCTAGCTGAGGCTAGTGGTGGGGGCCCCTTCAGTATTTTAGATACTAGGCCCTGCGCTACTAGTTGATTTACATCAGCCTCCTTGGCTCAGTGGCAGCGTACGATTCTGCTAACTTAAGTGTCTCGGGTTCGCAGCTCGCCGGAGGCAACTATTATTATTTTTTTTTATTATTTTTTTTTTTATTATTTTTTTTTTAAATTGTACTATTAACAGCTGTTGACTATGTCTTCTATTGAGGCTAGCGAACAGAATATGACTGTAATAGAATCAACCTCAGCCCAAGATGTCGAAAACGTCGCCACCGGAAGACGTAAAAGATTACGTAAGTGACGTACTAACACCACCCAAGATAAAACAAAAAAAAGTCCGCTCTACCTCAAAATAGCCCCTCAACTCACTCCAGAAATTCAGAAAACAATCAAGTGTGCCGGAATTTGTCGCAAAATCCTATTAAACCTCCTAACATTTACATCAGGAAGGTATCGGATTTCAAAAAATTTAGCAGCACCCTGAAAGACCTCTTTGGAGAAAATAATTTTGAATGCCGGGCAAGGTTCAATGACATCGTCATAAAGCCTACTGGCAGTGACTCCTACAGAAGCATCATACGACACCTGGAAAGCAAGGAAGCAGATTTTCACTGCTACCAGTTACCCGAGGACAAATCCTACAGGGTGGTCATCCGACACCTCCACCACTCAACGCCCCCCGAAGTCATCATTAGTGAGCTCTCCAACAATGGCTACTCCGTCAAACGAGCCCATAACGTACGGCACCCAGTCACAAAGGCCCAATTGCCGCTCTTCTTCGTCGACCTGGAAAAAAAAAACGAAAAGAGCAAGGAAATGTTCCGCGAGCAATACCTACTGTACACAAAAATAAAAGTAGAAGAACCGCGACGCAGGGGCGATGTCATACAATGCCAAAACTGCCAAGAGTTCAATCATACCCGCACATATTGTCATCAGAAATCAAAATGTGTCAAATGCAGATCCGAACACCCCTCTAAGGACTGCCAGAACCAATCGAAGCCCCTGCGAGCTGCGCGAACTGCGGCGAAAATCACACTGCCAGCTACAAAGGGTGTGAAGTATATAAAGCACTCAAAACAATCAGAATGCAACGGCAGAGAACCCAGCTCAGTCATCAAAAAGACGCCAAGAAATCATTACCACCCAGCGGACCATCCCACTTCCCCAGCCTACAGCCCGTTCCAGCAGCACAAGTATCGTCCCATCGCCGGCCGAAAGTCAACTACTCCTCCCTGCTAAGTACGCTCGAGAAAAAGAAGCCGCCTGTCCCTAAACCAGCTTAGAAACCACAAGAACCATCTTCCCTTCCTACCTCTTCTACTACTCCTCCGCAACCCCAAACCTTGCCTACCTTCCCATCTACTCCCGCCCCGTCTAAGCAAACCACACAGCACCAGGCTCAAGATCCAATGACCCTTTTCTCCTTTTTAGCACTTTCCTCCGAAGGAAAGTAGCTATTGAGGTTGGACTCATGACGGAATTTTTGAAAAATTTCTTCAAATCTTTATCGATCCTACCTAGTAGACACCGAAAATGACCCCCGCAAACGATTGAACGAGTTCGTTAACCACCAAAGTCGGTCTACCGGAAGGGGGGGTTTACCCCGAACCCAAAACACTAATTTGACTATGTCAGCCGTAATATTTGTTATATTTCAACGAAACTTGGTATTCGTAGTGGTAATATAGAGAGAAAAGTGAGATATAAAAATGAACTAAATCGGTTCATTAGAAGGGGGGGTTTACTCCGGACCCACAATACCAATTCGCCACTACCAGCCGTGATTTTTGGTATATTTCGACGAAACTCGGTATTCGTAGTGGTAATCTACAGGTAAATATGTGTTGTAAAAATAAACTAAATCGGTTCATTAGAAGGGGGGGTTTACTCCGGACCCAAATTCCTAATATACTCATACCGGTCGTAATTTCTGCTGTATTGTAGCGAAACGGGTACCTCATGGGAAAGAAGTGTTGTAAAAATGAGCTGAATCGCTCAATCAGGAAGCGGGGGTTTAATTTGTAATATATTTCAATAGAAAAGCCCGTCAGACGTACGTTCACAAAGCCGCCGCAAGGAGCGCTTCTACCACTAGAGTGACTGTATCCTGTTCCTGCGTTAGATCAAAATACGATAATATGAGGTTTTTTGTATTTATTACGTAGTGCAATAGGTACCATGTGTAAACATAACTCTGGAAGCAAATTAATATTTGATCAGTTACTCATTACAAAATTAAAAGAGAACTATTCATGTTTTTATTTTAATTATGTAGGATATTTTAAGCAAATTGTTCTGGAAAGCACTCTAAACTACCCAAATTCTGAGGAAAGTGCTTAGTTATGCAGCTCCTGCGTGACGGACTTTTCCTAAATAAACTCGAAACCCTTCTAACTCCTCTAATTAATCTGATGACTACCCTTATAGCACACTTCCTTTCTAAATCCCAGAATGCAACACTTCCATAATACTCATCTTTCAATTCTTTTGTGGAATGCCAACGGACTTACTACAAGACGACAAGAACTGACACTTTTACTAACTGACAAAAACATTGACATTGCACTAATAACTGAGACACACCTGAAAAAATCAATGTCATTCGGTGTTAAGGGTTACTCCTATTATCGAACCGACCATCCATCTCTGGCGCAGCACGGGACTCTAATTCTAATCAAGAACCAGATCAAGCACCATCCATCGCTTCAGCAAGCCTGCAGGTAACTTCCATATCCCTTTCCCTTTCTCCCTTCGACATCATACTGTCCGCAGTGTATTGTTCACCCAACCACACCATTTACCATCCTGAATGCCTCTCAATATTCCAATCCTTTGGTCCCCGCTTCCTCACCGAAGGTGATTTTAATGCGAAACACCCCATGTGGGGAAGCCGTTCAGCTAACTCCCGTGGCAGAATCCTGTATGATATCCTCAATTCCCAGAATTATCTCCCTATATCGCCAAACACACCAACATACTGGCCAACTGATCCATCCCGCAATTCTGACCTAGTCGATTTTTTCATCTCGTCTGGCTTGGGAGGCGTAGCGACTTCTGTTGATTCGCTCCTCGACTTATCGTCGGACAATTCTGCGATCCTTCTAACCCTCTTCTCATCCGCTGTACCCCGACCTCTACAACCAACCCTTACACCTGGTCCTATCAACTGGCAGACATTTCAGCTCAACGTAGAGCGCTCCATAGACCTAAACGTTTCCCTAAAAACCCCTACAGACCTAGACAAAGCCACTGAGACTTTCACTAAAGTTATTTAGGACTGTGCCCGCAACTCATGCTGACCAAGACAAGGTTACCTCCTCCACCCAAACTGCAACTCCCAACCCACATCCAAGAACTTCTTGCAGCCAAGCGCCGGGCCAGAGCTCTATGGCAAAGATATCTATGTCACTATATCCCTCCGACAGAAACGCATACAGTAGACTGACGCGACAATTGAAATCTTCCCTATCTCAATTCCGTTCAGAATTTTTTAATGAATAACTTTCATCCCTCTCTACACAAGACTGTTCTTTGTGGACAGTCACTCGTAAAATCCTTAGGTTTCACCCAATTCCTTCCCCACTCAAACGCAGTGATGGGTCCTGGGCCAGAAGTGACGAAGAAAAGGCGCTACTCCTCTCCACACACCTGACTCCAGTATTTTCCCCTAATCCTCAAACGAACCCCTCCCATGATGAAGATATCGTAGACTACCTGAATGCTCCTTTACCTTTGTCTTTCCCTCCCAAAGCTTTCCATCCATCCGAAGTTAAATACATCATCAAACACCTCCCTAGGAAATCTCCCGGTTATGACCTCATCACTTCCACAATTCTCAAAAACCTCCCCCAGGAGGCCAATCTATATTCCTTACATACCTCTACAACTCAATCCTAAGAACAAACCATTTCCCGAACCCCTGGAAATACTCAGTTATTATTGTTATTCCCAAACCTTTCAAACCTCCCGATTGCCCTTCTTCCTATCGACCAATCAGCCTTCTGCCACTAATGTCCAAAATATTTGAAAAACTCCTTTACAAAAAAATCCTTCCTATCATAGAATCCTCGAAAAAAATCCCCAACCACCAATTTGGTTTCCGCTTCCAGCATTCCACCATACAACAGTGTTTACGAGTTGTAGACTCAATATCATCCTCGCTTGAACGTAAGAGTTTTCGCACGAGTGCCTTTCTCAACGTTGCTCAAGCATTCGATCGGGTTTGGCACCCGGGATTACTTTACAAAGTGAAGCTTATACTTCCACACACCTATTTCCTTATCCTCAAATCCTACCTTTCAAACAGATCCTTTCAAGTCAAACAAGGTAGAACTCTTTCCCCAACCTGCTCCATACATGCTGGAGTTCCCCAAGGAAGTATTATTGGTCCTCTCCTTTTCCTCCTTTACACTACGGATATTCCCACACACCCTGAAACCTTACTGACCACCTACGCAGACGATACTGCCATCCTATCAACTTCCCCTGATCCTTCAGTAGCATCCCAACACCTGCAGGAACATCTTACCGCTATTCAGCATTGGAGTGAAAGATGGAGAATTAAAATCAACCCTGAAAAATGCAAACAGGTAACATTCACTCTAAACCGGAGATCATGTCCTACAGTCTACCTCGAAAACACTCCACTAACCACATCCAGCGAGGTTCGATATCTAGGATTATACCTTGACAGCCGACTGACATGGAACCCTCACAAGAGACTGAAAAGACAAGAACTGAACAAACGATACGGACTACTTAAACGATTCCTTGGACCTTCATCTAAACTATCGACACAGAACAAAATTACGATATATAAAACAATCATCCGACCAATATGGACATACGGACTCGAACTCTGGGGATCTGCAAAAACATCCAACATCAACAGAATACAGTCATTCCAGTCAATAGTCCTCCGTAAAATTGTAAATGCCCCTTTCTATGTATCCAACAAAACCCTACACAATGACCTCAACATCCCATTTGTCCTTGACCTCGCTAAACCCCGTTTCCAAACGTTCCACTCCAAATTGTCTTACCATCCTAATCCCGTAGGTCAATCCTTATCTTCCCAATACCATCCTGACAGGATTGTCCTAGGCGGCTTAAGAGACAGTGGCCCCGAGACAATTTACATGCCTGATCTTTTCATGATGAATAAAATATTTATTAAGACACCTCTGGAAGTGCCAACAATGGTTGGATTCTTCCAAATTTTGTATTTTTTTTATTTTTTATTTTACTCTTGCCAGTTTTGTCAACTTGTACATAATATCTGGACCAACATACTTGATCATTGTACTGTTAACCTGTACAGATTTCAAATAAATAAATAAATACTAAAAAAAAAAAAAAAAAAAAAAAAAAAAAAATTAATAATGTTAGTAATAAGAATAGGTCACTGGATAATGTAAGGGCGTATGTACAAATGTTTATGAAAATCTCGGGTTAATAACGAGTCTATAAAAATATATTTTGGGCCTGGGGGTATACTTTGGTATTGGGAGGATAGGAAGAAGAATTAATCCCCTTCGGCAGTGAATAAGGTACAGCTTCAGTGTACTGAGGATTTGGGGGAATATTTCTTGGATTGACATTGCCTCTAGGACATTTTTTTAATTTTTTTTTTACGACCCACCAACGTCTAGGCCATTAGCGCCGAAATGAGAAAGATTCATGCTGCAGACAGGACTCCCGCATCAGAATCCAATGCGTTAGGTACTAGAACAGGGTGAAACCCTAAGAAGCCTATTATTAAAACTACCAAGAGAGAGAGCAGGGGTTTGTCGAACTTCCAAGGAAAGCCTAGTTTTGACTGTAATAGACCCGAACGTAAAAACGCATAGTCTTTTTCAAGAACTAATGAACAAATTTTAATCTTTTGCGGGTTATTGTTAACAAACCAGCCATAATGATGGCACGAGGCACCGTGACACAATTCCGAGTCAAGTTTCGTTTCCATTTTTCTTCTTCTATAGATCTACGACGTACGTTTATATATTGCTGAGATTTCAATAGCGACTTAAGACTTATCTTCCACATCTTAGACGGAAAAAGAGGAAGACGGGTTTGAGCGGCATACTTTACTAGGGCAAAACAAGAACTTGTCGACTCTCTACTGTCAGATGTACTCAATATGTTTGTGGGAATTGGCCTGGAGTGTTAGAACATATTGGAGGTCCATGTTCTTGTCAGGATTATTTTCTTTGACCTTATTGTGGTATTAAATGATTTTTACAGGATTACTTTATTGTTATCTTTACACACTGTGCGTTTTAGTATAATGAGGGTGTTTAGCCATGGGTTGGGTTGTAGGTCGAAGTAGGGGTTGAATATTTTTGCAATTTTACAGCGATAGGATAGCGTAATATAATAATTATTTAACAACGTTGTTTGAAAATGGTTTCAACCAGCAGAAATCAAAATCAGTGTCGAAGGAAGTAAAAGATCTTCTATATAAAAAAAATATTTTCTTTTTACGGTTTAAGTAGAGGAATCTTTAGCCATTCAATCAATGAACTTCATTTTCTCTTTAAACCTTCTCTGATTTGTAGAGGGAAGGAGGCTGCCAAATCTAGATAAACCATATTAGCTCCCTTCCCTTCGTGACCTCCTTATCTCTCCTGGAAATACCACCCAGTCGACTCGGAATAAACATAATTTGTCAAATTATTCTTCAAATCAATATTTTATAAGGGTGTTAAGAAATCAGGCAAATTAACAAAAAGTCAATATTCGAAGAATATGAACTTCTTTGCTCTGTGTTAATACAGATAATTTATTAAATAAAAATATTTTTTGTTGTCATAACACAAATTTATTTCAATCATTATTTGTCAGATAAGAAGACATCAAAATCAACACTTACACGAAATTTAGCAAAGAAAAGACTTAGGATTTATTTAAATATAAGTGACTTCATTGGATTCATTTTAAACTCCAATAATTCACAAATGGACAAGTGAATGTTTAAAAGTGACACTTAATGGCGATAAATGAAAAATTAAATGAACGCCTGGTCAAATGAACACTTCTTGCGACGATACTACGAAGTTATTACAACCATGTTTCGAATAGGTCTCACACTACTTACCCATTCGTAGGTATTTACTAGACCCTATTCATATTTATTTGTTTTGACTGGCCGTTGAACAATTGCTGCAGAAAACTCAATACCTTAAATGTGCCCCACTATCTACAAGACACAGACAGAAAGTAGCCTCTCAACTTTTGAAAATCACAATCATATACACTAATCTGAAACTAATTTACTTTAATCTTTTCTACCGGAATCGATTTTCAGTGGTTATTTTCTTCATTTATTTGTTTTTCCTTTCTTGACATGACAGCTGTTTATAATAATGCCATGTGCTGCCAAATGCCACCTGCAGTTCATTGGGCAGAAAGGTTTATACAATTGAGGCGTATAGATGCAAAAGCGCCTCTATCCAAATTATGGCTCATCATGTTTTTTTTTTTTCAAATCTGTACCAATCCTACTAACTCAATATCGAAAAATCACCAACGTTATAAAATAGAACAGTATAATACAGTATATTATACTGTTCTATTTTATAACTTTGGTGATTTTTCGATATTGAGTAAGTAGGATTGGTACAGATTTGAAAAAAAAAACAAAAAAAAAAAAAAAACACGATGAGCCATAATTTGGATAGAGGCGCTTTTGCATCTATACGCCTCAATTGTTTTTCAACGTAATTTTCGGATAGGGTACTTAGAGCCGTTGATTTCAATTGAAATATTTTCCACATTATTTTAAATTTATCTAAACAAAGATATTTTAAGTTTTGTTAGATTTGGAGTTATGAAAGTGTTCGAAAATATAAAAATTATTTATAGACATGAAAAGTTTTGGGATCTCGGTATTTTCTTAAAGAGAGTTAGAAAATCGTAATAAGGGGAAAAGGACTATTCAGAATATTACTAAATTCTCTACAAAAAAGTCTCTGAAGCAATTTTCAATGGGGCATTGTCAATCGGAGAAATAAATGCTTAAAACTACCGAAATTTTAGTTTTGTCATTTTGAACGGCTTTTTGTCTCTGCTGAGCTCAGTTTTTCTTATTTGTGTTATATTTTTCAAGAATAATTAAAACAAAATTTTAATTGTTTCTATTCTAAGCTTTTTAAATGACGGTAGTGATAGTAACGGAAAGACGGGAAGATGATGCAGTTCCTGCAAGTCGGAATTTATATTTTTATTTTGCACTACAATTTTGAGGTATAACATAATTCTAAGATAATTCGTAATTCGAAACATACGTAAACAGGAAAAATCAACTAAGTTTATCGAATTAAAGAGAATCGAGGGAAAAAAATAAATAAATAAAATGAAAAAGGAACTGCTTCAAATTAACACCTTTCCGTTCTTATCCCTAGAATCATTTGGAAAGATTAAAACAGAGACAGTTAATTTTTTTTCCTAATCTATAGTGAAAAATGTAAACACATGTAAAAATCTAAAATGAAATATGGAAGCGATGCAAGAATTTAGGCACTACAAAACGAAACTAACAATATTCTGATCGAAAATTACTCCGTTAATTCACCGAATTCTCTGAATAAGATGAATTTATCAAAGATTACATAGGACCTGTATTTGTAGGAATAAGCTTTCGAGATAAATAAGAATATATCCGGAAATCCTCCAAAATATATTCCATTTTTCTAGACATCAGTTATAAATACAGCCTCAAAATGAGTTCATTAAACTCCCCAGGTTCACTTAAGTACAAAACGTGTTCGCGGAAATGAAGTATGCAAAAACGTAAGCGTTACGATTTATTTCTCGCGAATTTCATCCAAAAACTATGTTCCGGTCGACAGGTGCTGCTGGTTAACAAACTTGACCTTTAAAATTACACAAATTATGTTTGAACTAAATTTCATTACGGTATATTTTATCTAGAGAGTGAACAGACACACGTATTTAAATTTGAACCATTGATATAATAGTGATCTATAGGTTCTGAAATGTGAATTCTCTAATCGGCACTTCCGGATCATGTAATAAAGTGAACCTCATAAGCGGGTTTCATCCCTATGGAGGGGACAGAAAACGCGCTAAAAGTCGGAATGGAATGAATGGTCTTGAATTGCTCATGGAGATGATATCTCGCTCTCCTTGAAGTAAAGCACGATTGAGAAAGGTAAGGAAAGTTTATTGCAGCTGTGATGTATGCAGCTAACTATCTTGTTGCATCATTTATCTACCATTGGGGAAACTATAGTATAGGATATAAAAAACCACAGAGAATAGTCATAGAATAGGTCATAAGAAAACAGACAGACATTTGGCTTATAGTGAACAAATAGTTCTCCATTTCTGAAAATCACACGCAATACACGGACGTGTATGTCGTCAGGGACCTGAACCCAAGGGAAAAAAAAGTAATTCAAGCCAGGATATTTTATTTTTCCGAAACGTTTTAAATATTAAGCCAGTCTGGGTATTATTTAGTGGTTTGTTGAATTCAAATAGAATTAGGTGTGCTAATCTAAACCTTTTGATACAAGAACACTGTCTGGCTTTACCTAAGTGATAGGCTATGCCTTCCATCTGAAACGTTGCCTCATGTAGATGAATTACCTTACAAGCTGTATTTGTACAGCTAACAGACTCGGGCATAAACGGGAGCCTCTCTAAAAAAAAAGATTCTTAAATTCTTATTCGTTTATTTTATATTATTTATATCAAGTTCTGATTTTTTTTAAATTCTATTTCGTCATTAATAGGCTTACTTCCTTTCCATTGATAAATATGAAAAGAGAAATAAGATCCACTTGCGGATAGAGAGTTCGCTTTATGTTCGGTCTATAAGAGGATTGACGGGTTCCTTTGTGGAACAGCTGTTTGGTGGTTCCCCTACCTTATTCAGCGATTATCGGCACACCGAATACCTCCCACAGAATATTCGACCACAGGAATTGCTTATTGTAATACGTAATAGTATACCTCTTAGCCTCATGTAGGCCCATCTCCGAGAAGACCTTCCAATAGAAACCATAACCACTTGAGTTTTCCTCCTGGATGAATAGATGTTTCTTCTGAAAGGGAGTATTTCGGTAAATAGTCTTCATATAGACAATGATGCTGTTTGCATACTATTTCCTTAGTAATGACCTTCAAAAGTTGTTATAATTTATTAATTATATGAAGTACAAGTTTTGCGAGCTGGCAGAAGATGTATCACATTAAGTTTTACTTTATGGTGCAAATCGTTAGCAGTCGGAGTTATAAGAAGCAATGACACATTGGGATTGGGATAAAGCCAATAAAAACAAAAGTCCGACTCGCAGGGACTGCATCATCTTAGAAACAGTTATCATGTTGGTTAGCCCTTCCATGAAATAATTTATGATCTCAAATAGGTCCGCCCAGACCCTCACCTTTATCTGACAGAAAAAGGGTCAGGCAGCACCCTTCATCCACTCCTAGAGATACTAATCTTTCTGTTCAATGATTTGAAAAATATCGAAATGTTTACATTTTCTTGTACTCCTCTACTGTAGTACTAATTCTACAAACAATTCCAATTAAAGAAAAATAAAAAACTCCGACTCGCAGGAACTGCATCATCTTAGCGCGGTTCCTGTTCATATCCCAATTGTCATTTGAAAAGCTTAGAATAGAAACAGATAATATTTTTCCAATTAAGATGGATGATAAGTAAAGATGGAACAGTGGGGATTCGGCTAAAGAAACCTTAATAAGTTTTTTGTTAAAAAATCTATATTTAGGACATTTCGGCTACTCATTCGTAGCCTTCGTCAGCTAAAATGACAAGAAAAACAGAAATTAATACAGAAACAAAACAAAAAAATTATAATTGAGATAAGTAGCAGAACTATAAATACAATTAACTTATTATAAAAGAACAATTTCGTCTTAAATTCTTAGAATGAGTAGAATGAAAATCAACAGAAACATAACAGAAAAAGAATAAAAAAAAGGCTATTTTACTGAAGTTTATATAAGTAAATAGGTGCTAATAGTAACATTACTTGATTTTACAAAGAAATAAGATACTACATACCAATGGAAATGCCGAGAGGCAGAGGAAGACCAAGGTTGACAGTTAAGTAACCATTGTGGATAATATTTTCCTCGGCCTTTGTTCAAAGGGTTTTATGGCTTTACCTGGTCGGGTCCGCCAGAACCCTAGAATCCTCTTCTACCGATACTTCATTTCATCCTTGGAACGTATTGGAAAATATCAACATTTTTCACATATTCCTGTGTTCTTTTACTATAGTAATAATTCTACAAACATAATCAATTGAAAAAAAAAAAAAAAAAAAAAAAAAAAAAAACAGCATGAAGGCAATTGAAAATATTCAGAAGACGTCATCGAATCTCTTTCTCTTGGCAAGCTATATTTCTAACAATGAATTATTTTTCTTATTTTTCTTAGCCTGATTTATTATCAAATACATTATCCAACTATAAGCAATTAAAAAATAACAAGGAATAAAAACAGACAAAAAGATCAGTTCGAATAAGCGAAATCAATTACTTTAAAGTTTTAAGCACTTATTTCTCCGATTGACAACGCCTAATCAAAACTTTCATCAGAACATTTTTTGCAGAGCATTTAGTAAGCTTTCTAATGGTATTCTTCCGTTTCCCAAGATTCTCAACCTTTTTCGAGATATTCAGGAAAGCATACAAAGTTACCAAAACTTTTTATGTCTGCTAATAAAATATTTTATTCTAACCCTTCCTTAACTCCAAACGTAACCAACATTTCAACATATTAGATTTAATGAATGTAGAACATGCAGAAAATGTTTCAACTGAATCCCAGGATTCTAAGTACTTAAACCAAAAACGGTATTGAAAAACTATTTTTCCAATTTTCTCGAAAACGGTTAAAGCTATCGCCTTGGAAATGGTTTCATTCGTTTTCCTAGCCCAAGAAGCCTATAAAACGAGTACTTACAAGCATATGAACTCAAAAACGTAAGCGTTAAGATTTTTTTGCGCGAATTTCACCCCAAACGCCATCTTCCAGTGGGCGAACTTTGCTGATTAACGAACTTGACCTTTCAAATTGGAAGACGGATTTTTGTACCAAATTTCATCAAAATCAGACCATTAGGGAAGCCAGAAATGAGCGACAGACAAATATATATATATATATATTTATTTTTTTTTTATTGAATATTTACAATCTGTATACATATGTTTACATATGATACAATAAGTAAATATATATCTCATAAACTAGCACAAGGAAGAATAGAGGGGAGAAGGCAGCCATTGATGACATTCCCTGAGGAATTATAAATATTTTATTTAAGTATTACAGTTGGTCTCTAGGCCACTTTCTTTTCAAGCGTCTCGGAGGATTGGAAGGGATCGCATCTGTGGAAAGGGATTGGGCAAGGGGATTGGGATGAAAGGATAGCTTGGAATGAAAAGTGGAGAATCGGGTTTTAGCTAATTCAGCGACAAAGGGAATTTCGAGGTCTTGGTGGATGATATTATTGTTGATGTAGAAGGGAGCATTAAGGATCCGGCGAAGGACTTTGGACTGGAAGGTTTGGATTCGGTTTATGTTAGAAGGTTTTGCTGTACCCCATAGTCATATGCCTTATGTCCAAATCGGTTTAATAATAGTTTTGTAGGTTGTTAGTTTGTTTTCAGTACTGAGTTTTGATTTGGGACCTATTAGTCGTCTAAGTAGGCCGTAGCGTGTGTTTAGTTCTTGTCGTTTTGTTTTTGTGTGTGTGTTCCAAGTAAGTCTCTTGTCGAGGTGGAAGCCTAGGTATCGAACAACATCGGATTTGGGAATGAGGGATTCGTTAAGGGTAACAGATGGGCAATCACTACGCCGCAGTGTGAATGTGACGTGCTTACATTTTTCGGCGTTGACTTTGATTCGCCACTTCTTTAGCCATTGCTCGATTTCTAAGAGATGATTCTGGAGCGCTTCTGAGGCTTGCTGCGGGTTGGCGGAACATGAAAGCACTACAGTATCATCTGCAAAAGTTGTGATAATGGTACTGGGATTAGTGGGGATATCAGCGGTGAAGATGGAGTAGAAGAGAGGGGCTAGGATGCTGCCTTGAGGGACTCCAGCAGATACGTGGGGGGATGAGGAATTCGATGCATTGTATTGGACATGAAACAGGCGGGATGAAAGAAAGGATTTTAGGATTAAGTAGTAAGTGATGGGGAGAAAACGCTTGAGCTTATAAAGGAGGCCCGGATGCCAGACTCGGTCAACGGCCTGGGCTACATCTAGAAAGACTCCAGAATAGAAGTCCTTACGCTCAAGCGTTGAGGAAATTGTGTCTACAACTCGGAAAGCTTGTTGAGTGGTAGAGTGGAGTGATCGGAAGCCAAACTGATGAGTTGGAATGATACCAGAGGATTCAACTATAGGAAGGATACGTTTGTACAGCAGTTTTTCAAGGATTTTAGCGAGGATGGGTAACAAACTGATTGGGCGGTAGGATGATGTTTCAGTAGCTGGTTTGTTTGGTTTAGGAATAAGGATTACAGAGGAGTGTTTCCAGGAGAAAGGGAAGTGAGTGGTTCGCAGTATACTGTTGTATATAAGGATGAGGAACATGATGGCTTTATGGGGGAGGTGCCGAAGGATTTTAGCGGTGATAAGGTCAGGACCAGGGGACTTATTGAGGGGTAGGTGATTAATGATGTATTTGACTTCCGATGGGTGAAAGGAAGGTGGAGGTAAGGACATCGGTAAGGGTTCGGAAAGATAAGCGATTACCTCTTCAGTATGGGAAGGGTTTAACTCTGGGTTCGGAGAAAAGGTTGCTTCTTGATGATTGGCAAAGTGGGAAGCTTTTTCTTCGTCGCTTCTGGCCCAAGTTCCATCTTCATGTCGGAGTGGAGAGGAGGTAGGTTGAAATTTAAGAATTCTTTTTGTGGCTTCCCACAGTGAGTGGTTACGGGGCGTTAAAGAAGAAAGATATTCTTCCAGTCGGTGATTGTCTAGTTTAGTCAGTTGGTTTTTAGCTTTCTTGTTAGTCTATTGAAAATGGTTTTGTCTGCAGGGAGATGGGATCGTTGCCATTGTGTCCGGGCACGTCGCTTGGCTGAGAGGAGCAGTTGTATATGATGAGGGATTGGGGTTGCTGTTGGTTGACGTTTGTGGAGCTGGCAAGTCTAGCGCAGTCCTGGACTGATTTGGTGAAGAGGTCCACAGCATCGTCAACATCTTGCGCTGTCTTCAACTTTACATTGAGGTCCAGAATACTGTCTAGGTTAGACTGGAACATAGCCCAGTCTACAGGTCCGGTGGTTAGAGATGGTTTAGTTTGAATAGGGATAGGAGATGCACTGAGTGACAAAAGGAGAGGGGAATGGTCAGAAGAGAGGTCTAAAAGGGGAGATACCGACGTGAAGATACCGTTCAAGCCAGAAGTAACGAAAAAATCTAGGATGTCTGGATTTTTGTGGGAATCGGAAGGCCAATGGGTTGGATGAGGTTGGGAAGTGTAGGAATACTCACCATTGTACAGTACGTCGTTTAGCACTCGGCCTCTCGAGTTAGTAAGGCGACTTCCCCAGAGGAGATGCTTTTTTGACAGAATTTTTTAAAGTCTGTGATGTTTCTTACAACAATAGGCGGTGGCTTCGGAACTAATGTTGATTGTGACGTTTCCACTTTAGCGTTTGTGTCCATATTTAATTTTTTTGAAGGATTTCTTGGCTTCATAAATGGAGCTTCTTTTGAGTGGGATGGGGTATCTATAAAAGTTGCTCGAGAAGATGTTGATGACGCGAGCGATGTCTGTGACATAGATCGCTTAATAAAGGTTTTTTTCTTTTGAGGTGAGTTTATGGGTGAATTCTCCTGAGAGTGATGCCTTCTATTGTTTGATTTTCGTTTTCCTCCCATAATTGCTGTGATTGATTAGAAGGCTGAGGAAAAATAAAAACTAAAATAAATAAATAAAAAAAAAAAAAATAAGTGTCGGGTGGAGATTCGAACCGCAGACCTCTGGATCACCTTCACTCATCCACTAGACCAAAGAGAGAACTGGCAGTAGGTGCTGGGAAGCTTGTTGAAGGCCTGAGTATTTGGCCAGCTGAAGGGGCAGCAAGTAGGGGATGACTGGCCAATTCATATATATATATATATATATATATATATATATATATATATATACACATATATATATACATATATACAAATTTGAACCACCATCATTTTCGGTTTCTAGGGGTTCTGAAAGGCAAAATTTTCTAGTCAGCACTTCTGGATTGCGTCATGAGGTCAACCTTATAAGCGGGGTTCCTTCCTATTGGGGAGGGAGGAACCGCGCTAAAAAGTGAGGTAAACAAGCACAAAAACCAGTTTAAATGAACAAAACAAACTCATTTGAAGTTTTAAGCACTTATTTCTCCGATTGACATCACCTAATCAAAAATTGCTTTAGAATCTTTTTTGTAGAGCATATTGCTTTTGAATGGTTACCTTCCGCTTACCAAGATCCCAACCGTTTTCGAGATATTAAGGAAAGTATATGAAGTTCCCAAAACTTTTCATGTATAAAAAAAAAATATTTTATCCTAATCCTTCCTTAACTCCGAACGTAACCAAAATTAAAACATCTTTGTTTACATGAATTTCAAAAATGCAGAAAGTATTTTAAATGAATCCCATGATTTTAAGTACCCAAACCAAAAACTTGATTCAACAAATATTTTTCCACTTTTCTCGAAAACGGTTAAAGCCTTAAAAATGGTTTCATTCGTTTTACTAGCCCAAGAAGCCTATAAAACAAGTACTTACAAGCATATGAAGTAAGCATAACGATTTTTTTGCGCGAATTTCACTCCAAAAACCATGTTCCGGTTGACGGATTTTCCTGGTTAACGACGTTGACCTCTCAAATTAGACAAAAGATTTTTGTACCATTTTTCATCAAAATCGAACCATTATTGAGGCCAGGAATGAGCGAACACACAAATATATATACACACAAATTTGAACCACCGTTATTTTCGTTCTCTGGGGGTTCTGAAACGTAAAATTTTCTAGTCGATACCGGAATGTTTCATGAGGCCAACCTTACAAGCGGGGTTCCTCCCTATAGAGGGAGGGAGGAACCGCGCTAACAAGAGATTTCAGTAAGAATCTATTTTAAGGTTTCACCACGTTACGTTGTTTCACTAACTAGATTTAAATACGAAACTTCACGAAAAATAAATAAATGATATCCATATAATCCGTAATACTTCTTATATTTTATTATGAGTGTATTTTATAAGCCATTCTATGTACTAGGCTACTAGTTAATCATGTATTTACTTATTTATGTTGGTTAAATAAAATTTATATAGTAAATGAGTATGACTCACTAATTTATAATTAAAAATGAAGTCAACTTAAGCGTTTTTGGAAATTTTGTGTGTGTAGGCTATGTTTATTATCGAGTTCGTTTAAAAGATGAGGAGTCGTGCTTCTCTTGACAACTTTTTCCTTCAGTTTGTTTCCCTATTAAATAAATATCCCTGAAAAAAAGTCTGACTCGCAGGAACTCCGTCATCAAAGCACGGTTTCGTGCATCTAGAAGAAATGGAATAGATTAGGCATGACAAGGAACAGGAAACTGACAGTAGCCAACTTACACAGAAGCGGATAATTCTTAATCCTCTTTCTTGAGGAAGGCTGAATAAGCCAATACAATTATGTACTGAAAACTTACTCACTCATCGACTAATGCTCAGCACGCTCTATTCCAAACAACCGAAAATTCGTTGTCATTTTAAGTCTCTTGTTTTACTAGTAAAGTCGTTTTACTGTTATAATCAACTGTAAATATATGCTTCATGGCAAACAAAAGTCAATTCTCTCGAGGTTTAAATCATCCTATAAAATTAAAAATAATGATAATTTCAGTTCTAGCAGTATAAGGAAGGTTATATATATAGGAGAATTCAAAACAAACCTATGTTTACGCCATCATGATTAGCCACTGCCATCTTGATTACGACAACCACTCCAAACTTATTACCGTTACCTTTTATAGTTTCTTGGCTTATTTGACTAAAATAATAATTTCACTGATAAATGCAATTTAAAACATAAACAACCAATTAAAAAGTGAGCTATACAAAGACAAAAACAGGTTCAAAAGAACAACACAATAACTTTTAAGTTTTAAGCGTTAATATCTCTGATTTACATTGCTCCATTGAATATTGCTTCAGAAACTTTATTGTAGAGAATTTAGCAAGCATTCGAATTGTCACATTCCATTTACACGATTTACCAACCGTTTTTGAGATATTTACGAAAAATCTACGAAGATCCGAAAACGTTTTATGTCAATTTATTTATTTATTTATTTATTTATTTCTCTTGCAAGACCGTAGCGATGGCGATTTACAAGAATGAATGTGTGCATGGAAACGTCAGATTTTAAACGTTTAGAGTTTTAAATATAATAATTAAATTATGAATAAATTATAATAATCTTATATATAAGTTTGGGAAAAATATAAAACCAAGTAAATTGATATGAAAGGAAAATGTAAAAAATAAATAAAATAAAACGTAAAAGAAATAATAATTCAAAAAACAAAAATAAAAATAACATCTTTAGTTAAATTTAGTTCATTTTAGTTAAATTTTGTCATATATACCTCTATAATGTAAATATTCAAAGATTGTTTTCAAGTAATGGCTACCATCAGTCAGAAGTACTGTAAGGTCGGTAGGTATGTGTAAATGTTCTCGTCCTCTGCAGTCTGTAAGTAAATGTCTTATGGTCAGTAGTTCGTTACACTGTCTACATATTGGTACGTCTCTTTTAGTCATTAGGTGTCCGTGAGTAAGTAGAGAATGGCCAATTCGGAGTCGGGTTAAAACCACCTCTTCTCTCCGGTTGTTTCTATGACTGGATGGCCATTCTACTACTGTTTGTTTAATTTGTCGCAGTTTATTGTCGCTGTTATTATTCCATTCTGTCTGCCATTGACCTAGTATCTCTTTTTTTAAATGTGCGGTTAGGTCTTCGTACGTTGTCTCAACTGTTTCTATAGTCTGTAGTGTAGTGGCTAACTTGGCTTGTCGGTCAACGTCTGTGCTTTGAGTAATGTCCACATGTCCTGGTAGCCATACTAGTGTTATGGATTTGTTTAAATTTTGGAGCCGTATGATTTCATTTAAAATTTTGATAGCCAAAGGGTGTGTATTGTATGTATTCTGTAATGTTTTCAATGAGCTCAAAGAGTCTGTAAATAAAATAATCTTTTCCAAAACTGTCCGTTGTATATTCCTTAAAGCTAGAAACATTGCCTGAAGCTCAGCAGAATATGAACTAGAGACTGTTGCTAGTTTCAGTTGGAAGACCTTTCCCCCTACAATAGCAGCAGCACCGGTTCCATGCTCAGTCCGAGAGCCATCACTGAAAGAGAAGAGGCTGTCAGGGTTACTGTTGAGAATTTCTTGGAAAAGTAATTTATAAATGTGTCTTGATGTTTCGTCTGATTTTTTATAGTTTGTCATTGTTGTGTCAATTGTCAAATTTTGTATTTTCCAAGGAGGGATGTCAAGGAAAATGTTCGTATGTAAAGGCGTATCGGTACCGGGTATGTTTTTGATGTATTCTTCATGCCTGACAATGAGAGGTTTTGGTCTAGTACGCTCTTGCATATATTTATTGTAGAATGGATTATTCAGAGCCATATTTGTGCAGGTAAAATTCAAATACTTATGCTTTAGGACGTACTTAATGCATAACGTCTCTCTTCTATATTTTAATGGAAATTCACCTGCTTCTACATAAATACTGCTTATTGGACTAGACCTGAACGCTCCCGTTGCCAAGCGAAGTCCTGTGTTGTGGATAGGGTCTAACATTTTAAGAGCACCGTCGCGGGCCGATGAGTATGCTACACAGCCGTAGTCCAGTAATGACCTGGTATAGGCACGGTAAAACTTGAGCATAGAGCATCTGTCCGCTCCCCACTTAGTGTTGCTTAGAATTCTTAGCATATTCAGAGATCTCTTGCATCTAAGGACAAGATCTTTTAAGTGGGGAATCCAAGTGAGCTTCTTATCAAACGTAAGCCCTAGAAATTTGATGGTGTCGCTGTTCTGTAATGTGGAGTTGTGTAATGTCAGGTTGGGATCTTGACAGCTTCTTCTCTTTGAGAATAATACACATCTAGACTTTTCATTAGATAATCTGAAACCCGTATTATTCTCCCACTGCTCTAATCTCTCTAATGTGAGTTGTATTTTATCACAAGCTGATTCCGAACTGCAGGATGCATTATAAATTAATAAATCGTCTGCAAATAAACAATAACTCACGTCCTGAGGTACGAACTCACAGACTGAGTTCATTGCTATGTTGAAGAGCGTGGTACTGAGAACTCCCCCATGTGGGACACCATTTTCTTGTAAGAACTCCTCAGATAATTCCGATCCAATCCTGACCTGGAAGGATCTATTGTGTAGATAATTATTGATGAACCTAAGCATATTACCTTGTATTCCCCATTCCGTTAATTTTGTTAGAATTAATCGCCTCCAAACTGTGTCATATGCTTTTTCAACATCTAATGCTACAGCTACAAGTACATTTTTGTTCAGGAAAGCATTGAGAATGTCATTCTCTAATCTGGTCAAGTGGTGTGTGGTGGAATGGTGTTTCCTAAAGCCACATTGAAAAGGTGACAACAACTTATTCTTATCCAAGAACCACTGTAACCTTCTGGAAAGCATTTTTTCAAGTAATTTACAGACACAGCTGGTTAATGAAACCGGGCGAAAACTTGATAGGGAGGTTGCATCTTTTCCTTGTTTTAAAATAGGAATCACAATAGAGTCTCTCCAAGAATCAGGGTAGGTTCCGGTCTCATAAATAGAATTAAAAATACGTAGAAGAGTGCTGAGAGCGCAGTCGGGCAAATTCTTTAACATTTGATAACATATTTGGTCTTTTCCTGGAGCAGTATTGGGTAAGTTAGTCAGTGCAAGTTTCAGTTCATGATTAGAAAATAAATCGTTCAAAGGATGATTGTAATTTGTATTGATGTGTAAAGGTATAGTTTCTTTAGAGTCTTTGTATTGCTGAAACTCATCAGTGTAATTTTGAGAACTAGAAACTTTACTGAAATGTGAGCCCAGTAAATTACACATCAGAGGAACATCAGTTGTCAGTGAGTTATTGTACTGTAGTGCAGTAATGGGTTGTTTGTATCTTCGGTGCAGTATTCTGTTTATTGTCGTCCATACTGTGTGTGCTGGAGTATTTACGTTTAGTCCTGTCAAAAAGTGTTTCCAAGATTGACGTTTACTGTTCTTGATTACCCACTGTGCTCTAGCCTTCTTCTTTTTATAATTTATGAGATTAATGTCTGAAGGGTTCCTACAAAACAGTCGAAGTGCCCTCTTTCGTTCTAAGACAGCTATTTTACACTCTTCGTTCCACTTTATGTCAATTACTAAAATATTTTTTTTCCGCATACATAACTCCAGATATAACCAAAATTTAATCGTCTTAGTTGAGATGAATTTCCAAGATGTAGAAAATATTTCAATTGAATCCCGCGATTCTAAGTACCCACAAAAAAATAATGACTTACAAAATCACTGATTCGACTTTTCTCAAAAACGGTTACAGATATCGCCTTAAAATGGTTTCATTCGTTTTCCTATGTTAAGAAACCTATACAATAAGTACCTGCAAGCATATGAACTCAAAAACGTAAGCGTTACGATTTTATTTGCCCGAATTTCACCCCAAACACCATATTCCAGTGGGCGGATTCTGCTGGTTAACGAACTTGACCTTTCAAATTGGACGATGGATTTTTGTACCAAATTTCATCAAAATCGGACCATTTGGAACAGGATGACATGACATGCAGTTTCTTAATCGATGTTTTACGATAGATAGAGCTGAAATTCAAATCTAATTGTGAATTAAGTCCATACATCATTTTTTTTGACATTACATGATTTTTGACACGAATGTTCTTCGAGATCTTTATAAAAATTTGAAGAACTGCCTTGATTCATATTTTGAAGAATTATACAAATTATTCCTATTCCCAGATTATTGATTTTGTTTCTCAACGAAAATGCCCTAAGGGATTATACCATATTATAACAAACTTATGTTTTTTTAATTGGATTGAGTGAAATGATATTTTCCTAATATCCTATGAATATTCCTAATAAACCATAAGATGCTATTAAGAAACAGACATTAATCCTTAAACAAATAAGCAACAAAGAAAAACAACTCGGCCTCTTGGGGGTTCGCAAAAAGCTCTGCCGATGATCCCACCAGGGGCTTCGCCCACTAGGACCCCTCGTTCTTTTCTACTTTGAGTCTACTGCCTTGATTAGAATAAACTTATGAACAATCTTGCAAGCTGTTCCAAAACATTTCACAACATTCCTGATACAGCCTCGCAACATTTCTCACGTATCAGGAGCACCTTGTGGGTTTACGTGATACAAGCTCCTGAATATGGACGTGAAACATTGTTGCAGGACTGTATCACAACAATGTTTCGGGACAGCCTGCAGAATTTTCGCGCAATATTGTGTCCAATGGTGCACTAGGCTTTATTCAAATGAAACTAAACATTTACAATTTATTTCCCCATTATTTAAATGTATTTCAGAAATTTTCTTTTATAATAAAGTTTAGCTTCAATCATTCAACAATGCCTTACCGAGATCTCTCTTTATAGAGTAATGTATACGTTGTGGAATAAACATTACTTAACCTGATAAAAGTAAGTACAAACTTGAACGTTTTTTTTTAAAGGCAATACAACCACACAGGTCATTGTTGCCTATTTAATTTTATTGGAAAGTAATAATTACCCTGCCTTAAAATTCAAGGCAGCAATGAGATCATAAAAATATTTATATACATAGACACACACACGAACATATATATACACACACACACACACACACACACATATATATATATACATACATACATATTCATACACATATATACATATACATATATATACACACACACACACATATATATACACATATACATATATATACATACATGTATACATACATATACATATAATTTAGACATAAATGAAATAACTGTAGCAATAAAACTCAAATACTTTCACACAGGCACACACATTCACATATGCACAAGCAAAAAAATACAAATACTCAAGTATAGAAAACCGGGGATAAAAAACATTTCATGCGTCCAAATTACATTATTTGTTAATTAAATTAATTATATTTTATCATAGAGATCTGTATCTCTCAAGAAATGCAACGCTCGCTGGGTTAACTTATTGTCGTCTCCAAGTATATCACAGAGAGGAGCATGGATCCCCATTTCGTTTCGAGCGGCTTCGTAGGCTCTACATTCGGTGAATATATGTTTAATTGAAATATTTTTACCACAAACAGAACATTCAGGCCTGGGCTCTCTTTTAAATAAGTAAGCATGGGTAAGATTGGTGTGTCCTTATTCTCGACAGAACCACCTCATCTCGCCTTGCGTTTTGAGATGAGGTTTTCCATGCCGAAACTTGAATCATTGTTTGCGTTAATGCAGCGTAATGAATTGAGTGGTAAACTGTAATGAATGGATGTCTTGGCTAGAACCCAAATTCTCTCTGTAGTACATGATCTGCTATTTGGCTGTCCTTGTAGAGAGATCTTCACTGCGGATCTTTCGCAAAGATAATGATAGGCAATACGAAACATTAAATATCACTATTAACTTGTTTTGTCTCTGATTTCCCATACTTTAATACTATGAACCTAACGAATTTTCGGTGTATTTTTCTTTTTATCTCAAAGATCATCTGTATCTAGGTTATTTGAACAGCTCTTTCCATACGCCACACAGTGGTATTTTAAACTGATCTAGCTGGACAAAATTCATGAAAACAAATCCCTAATTGTCCTTGCAGTATTTTCCAAGATATATATATATATAAATATATATATATATATATATATATTTTTATTTATTTTTTTTTATTTTTTTTTTTTTTTAAGGCGCATCTACATGTAGGTCATTAGCGCCGACATCCAGGGTGCAGCGAGGAATTTTACCAGCGAGCCATGGGATTACGGATTGTTTCTATTAGGGTATGTCATGCCACGAAGTTCATTACTCTATCTTTGAATGAATACTACACTTACAAAAATGGTTTGTCAGTCCTACAAATTTATTTTATGTTTCAGAAAGGTAAGTATTTCATTATTTATCATAATAAATTACCATTAATGTATACTTTACGCGATGCGATTTGGTAAGTTATTATGGCACAGAACTTTTGCTGTCCGGCCTCGTCCGGCGGTTTTAATTTTTTTATTTATTTTTCAATTAAGTATTGGCTTGGAAATGAAAGAATTAGGTGCCAGAATCTGCCTATTTAATAATGACAACTGATTTTCTGAAAAAATACTCATTTCGGAAAGGGAACTTTTTGAAGTTTGGATCTTACAAAGTCCAAATGAAAAAAACAGGAAGGTATAAAAAATGTACACCCACAATTTCATTTACCACAATAGAAGGAAAAATTGAAAAAAAAAAAAAATAAAAAAAAAAAAAAATAAATAATTGGAGACATTCTTAAGACATTTACGTGATAAGTGGCAAACAGCAAACCAAACAAAAAGTGCTATTGAGAATGGTTTTGGTGAATGGCTTGATAAAAGTTTGGATTACGATAGACAATCAGATGTGAAAGAAGATTTAAGTGGATCTGCCAGTAGTGGGGGGCTATCGAATATTGAAGATGTATTTCACGGTTTACTATACTAGAGCGATCCGTATATTTATAGTATGAGTGCGGAAATTCGAGGACGTAAGGATGAGTTTCATGCCGTCCCATGTGAAATAATTAATTTGTTGAATGAAACGTTACTTGACCAAGAATGATTTATTAGTTTTGATAACTTAATTTTGATTATATTTTTTGTTGTATTGTTGTGTTCTCAATTATTAATTTCGATGTATTATGTTTTTCAATTATTATTATTATTATTTGTAATACCTAGTCTTGAAGCTTTTTGTTGTTGTTGCCTTTATAAAAGTTAAAAAATTGATAAAAAAAAAAGCATAATAATAATAAAAAAAAAATTAATTTTGGTTAACACTTAAAGCGTAAAAAAAAACGGCCTTTTCAGCTGAAAAAGTTAGAAAACAACGGTAAGGCCTCCGACCCCTAAAATAGGGTATATTCGTGATCAGCAAGGCATTTCCTATATGAATCCGTGATAAAATAATTTTGTCCAGCTAGATCAGTTAAAAATACCTCTGTGCGCCAGTGGCATATAAATTATGTTCTTCAGCTGGCCCTTTACTTAAAAAAGTCAATCTGCCACCAGTAGAACTCGAACACACATAAGAATCCGGTGTGCTAGCCTCTCTACCAAACGACGCAAGAGACGACCAGGATTCTTGTTTAAAACATCCTTCTGGTCTATTGTTATTTAATGGAAAACGAACAGAGATTAACCTCTGCAAGGTACACGAAGCCCTGGCGATAAGAGTAGATGTAACTGAAATTGATACAGTAACATCTTGTAGAGCATGTTTTGAAAAAAATAGATCTCGTTATTTTTTATTAAGACACCGTGGCCGAACCCAGACAAATTCTACCTTCGCATTTTGTTATTAGATTCACACGTCTTAAGGTATAAATATAAACAAACAAGCTTATAGATTTTATATATTCAAAATAAATAAATATGAATGAGTGAAGTAGTTGTATATAACACCGATTAATCTTTGGACTGTACAACAATTAAATACACTTGGTTATTTTTCCCTTCAACTTTTCCTTATTCGTTTTAACAGCATTAAATCACTTATTATTGCTTTCTGAGAACCGCAATATTTTTATTTTATTTTATTTTACGGCAAATCGACTTCTGTTCTATTCTAGTCCAACTGTATTGGCCACACCCGAAGTTGCTTAATTTCTGTGATCTACAGGAACCTGTTTATTCTATGAGGCTGTAGCCTTTTGCTAAGAAAAGTGTTATAATGTGTACAGAAAATTATTTTAAAATAGGCCCGCGTACAACATAAAAAGAGCTATTAGTTCGTCATTTAAGAAAAAGGTAAACCTCTCAATGCAATTGTCAATATCATAAACAAAAGCCGATAAACAGTACATGTTATGAAACGGTATCAAAATAAAAAATCAGTCCTTCAGGATTAGCAAGGGACTTCGCTCTCCTAGACGCCCGCCGCTTTCTTCTTTGAGCACATTAAAAAAAAAAAAAAAAAAAAAAAAAAAAAAAAAAAAAAAAAAAAAAAAAAAAAAAAAAAATTGAACATAGCCACTCATATTTATCATGTTGACTCTTCACCCCTGACTCCCGAATCTAAGCATTTTTTACTATAAAAAAAATTTAAGAGAAAGTATAAACCAATTTCTGCAGTCATAATTATTCTATGACATATTATGAAACCTGTTTTATTGTTGAATGTAAATATTATTTATATTTCTGTGTGTATCGATACTATATTGCTAGGTGTGGTCAGGCGCTCCCCACCCCTTTTCTTCTTACCTGTAAGCTCCCTACTAGTGCGGTGTCCTGAACCATACGTGATCTGTATTTATCTGCATAATAAAGTGCTTATTCCTATAAATACTTACCTTTTTTAACAGGTTATGGGCCCAGCGGTACTCGGTTGTGTGTTCAATCTTTATGAACTTTCGTTATTTTAGTTTCTCCGGAATAAGTTCAACCGCCAGGCTAGTTTTCGAACAGTTGCACGTGGTTCGTTCGTTCGTTCGTTGGAACATGGATTCACATCACCAAATCCTGTTAAGTGGATCAGAAAACTGGGAAGTTTGGAAGTTCAGATTAGTCATTGTCTTAAAGAACAAAAATTGCTATGATGTGTGCACTGATGACATTAAGCCACCGGCCGACTCTGATGAAAAAACTAAGAAGGACTGGAATACTAAAGATCGCCAAGCCCAGGAAATCATTACTTCTAGGATGGAAGAAAAGCCACTTTGCCATCTACTGTCTTGTAAATCTGCGAGTGAAATGTGGAAAAAGCTACTGACAGTCTATGACCGGACTTCAGAGGTTAGTTTGCATGTATTACAACAAAAGTTTTTTGCATACAAGTACAAAAATGAGGGAATATCTAGTCACCTATCAAACCTAGAGGATTTAGCCACTAAAATGAAGAATCTGGGGGAGGAAATTTCAGAGAAAATACTCATAACCAAAATTATTATGTCTCTGCCAGAGGAGTATAAATACTTTCAGTCAGCTTGGGAGTCAAGCTCTACGCAGACGCTCAGCGAATTGACATCCCGCCTTCTAATTGAAGAAGAACGTCTAGTTTCGAAAAAAGGTGAAGCTTCTGTGTGTGCGTTTGTTACCAAAGTGAAGTGTAAAATGTGTGTTAAGGTAGGCCATTATGCTTCCAATTGTATTTCGAAAAACAAGGTTAGTAAACCATTATATTTCTATTGTAAGAAACCAGGTCACTATATTAAAAATTGTAAAGTTCTTGCTGAAAAAGAAGGTAGAAATAAAAAGTTAGATGATAAAGGCTATAAACATGCTTTTATGACAAATACGTTACCAATGATTAATGATTCAAAGGATCTATGGGTTGTTGACAGTGGTGCTACTGAGCACATGTCATTTAATTTAAATAATTTTGACTTTATAAATGATGTATCTAAAAATGTTAAAATTAGTGATGGAACCTTGTTAAAAGCTACAGGTATTGGAGATGTTTCTGTCAAAACATTCAATGGTAAACAATGGGTGTCATCTATTTTGAAGGATGTTCTTTATGTACCTCAATTAAAAATTAACCTGTTCTCTGTAACTTCAGCTATTGATAAGGGTCATGTATTTTTGATGGAAGGTAATATGTGTAAGATTGTAGATAAAGATAATGTATGTTGGATTTTAGGCAAACGTTATGGTAATTTATATAAATTTTGTTTGACTAGGGATAATAGTAGTGCTGATTTTGTTAGTTCCTGCAAGTCAAAAACTTTGCTTGAGTGGCATTGTATATTACATCATCAAAATTTTAACCACGTTGAGAAAATTCTTAAAAATTCTGATATAAATTATATTACGGATAAAAATTCTTTATTTTGTGATGCCTGCTGTCTCGGTAAACAACATACCCTTCCTTATCATATCATCAAATCTCAGATTAAGGATGTGTGTGAAGTAATTAGTGCAGATTTGTGTGGTCCCATGGAAATAAATAGTTTAGGGGGATCTAGGTATTTTTTACTACTAAAGGATCACTATAGTAAATTTAGAAAAATATATTTCCTTAAAAATAAAGATAACAATTCCTCAAAATTGAAAGAATTCTTTACTCTTGCAAAACGTGATACAGAAAAAGAGGTAAAATTTTTCCGATCCGATCGTGGTACTGAATTTATGAATAAGGATGTTCAGAATGTGTTGAGGGATTTTGGAATTAGACATCAGAAATCAACTCCTTATTGTCCACCTCAAAATGGCTGTATAGAACGTGAAATGCGTACTGTTGTTGAATGTGCTCGGACTATGTTATATATGAAAAAGTTAGATAAAAGTCTTTGGGCTGAGGCCAAAAACACAGCAGTGTATATACTTAATTGTTCGGGAACTAGTTCTGTAGAAGGTAAAACTCCCTGGGAGATATGGTTTGGAAATAAATTTAAATATTTTAAAGGACTTGAAATATTTGGCAGTCAGGTTTATGCTCATATCCCAAATCAAAAACATCAGAAATGGGATCCAAAAGGAAAACTAGGCTTTTTCGTTGGATATGAAGAGGATTCGAAAGCCTATAGAGTCTATTTTCCCAAACAGAACAAAATTGAAGTAGTGAGAAATGTGGTCTTTAGACCAGCGATGGATCCAGACCACACTAAGTTTTCCTATAAAAACCTATTTCCGAATTATTGTCTTAATGAAGAACTTGAAGAGGACAAGGATGAGTTAGTAACAGAAAAGGAGGAGAATACACCACCCGAAGAAGAAACAAATGAAGAAAGATATTTTTTAAGGAAAAGAATAGACTTAAAGAAACCTTCTCGACTTGATGATTATGAAATTACAGCCAATTTCTGTGATGTTGAAGACATAATTTTTGAAGATGCTTTTGCTGATATTAACTGGAGGAAAGCTATGGAAGAAGAAATGGACGCTCTAATGGATAACAAGACTTGGTCCTTGGGTGAGCTACCAGATAATAAGAAACCTCTTACTTGCAAATGGGTATACAGGAAGAAAACCACTGATAAAGGTGAGAAAGAAAAGGCTCGATTAGTTGTCAGGGGCTTTGAACAGAAGCCAGGGGTTGACTTCAAAGAAACTTTTAGTCCTGTTGCTAGTTATATTAGTATCCGTCTGATATTGGCTATTGCTGCAAAAGAAAACTTAAATGTTTTTCAATTTGATGTAAAAACTGCTTTTTTGATTGGGGACTTATCAGAGGAACTCTACATGGAACAGCTTGAGGGTTTTCATGATGTTACTGCCCGAGTTTGTAAATTATTAAAAAGTCTATATGGACTTAAACAAGCTCCGAAAAATTGGAACATTAAATTTACTAGTTTTCTAAAAGAAGAAGGGTTCAGCTCTCTTGAAGCAGATCCCTGTGTGTTTGTTAAATTTAATCCAAATTTACTAATTGTGACATTATATGTAGATGATGGTTTGATTGTGGGTGCTTCAAAATCTGAAATTGATTATTTACTAATAAAATTAAATAAAAAATTTAAAGTCACATATGGGTTAGCAAAAATATATTTAGGTATAAACATTAAAATTGAAAATAATAATATTATATTAAATCAGATTAGTTATATTGATAAAGTACTTGCTAAATTTAAAATGAAGGATTGTATTCCTGTTAAAACTCATATGATTCCTAATTATGATGATACTGCAACTGACAGTGCAGTGAACAAACCTTTTAGGGAAGCTATTGGTAGTCTTTTGTATCTATCAAATGTAACTATGCCCGACATAGCTTATTCTGTAAATTACCTAAGTAGATTCATGGAAAAACCACTAATTAAACATTGGAATCAGTTAAAAAGAATCTTTAGATATTTGAAAGGTACTAGGAATTTAGGGTTGTCTTATTGTAAGAATGGTGATTTGGAAGTTTTCACTGATGCAGATTTTGCACTAGGAAGGGAAACCAGTAAGTCTACAAGTGGTGATGTAGTAATGTTATCAGGAGCTGCTGTAGCTTGGGGTTCTAGAAGGCAAAGCCAGATAGCTCTGTCTACTGCTGACTCAGAGTTTGTTTCGGCTTGTGAAGGTATTAAAGAAGCATTGTGGATTAATCATATGCTTTTAGAACTTAAGATGTGTCATAACTCAACACCATTGTATGTTGATAACAAGAGTGCTATTCACATAATTAACAGAGATAATGGGAAAATATTGAACCGTACTAAACATGTTAGAGTTAAGTATCATTATGTAATTGATAATATAGTAAATAATTTTTCATTACAACATGTATCTTCGGATCAACAAATTGCTGATATATTCACAAAGCCTCTTGTGCAAGTAAAATTTGTTAAATTTAGAGAAATGTTAGGACTAAACCATTTATGTTGAGAAATATGTATGTATGTACTATTTTTTTTTTTTTTGTTTTTGTGTGTATTATTTAATTGTGTATTTATATATATATATATATATATATATATATATACATACATATATATATATATATATATATATATATATATATATATATATTCTATCAGTTTTGTATCTTTGATAGGAATAGTATTTAAGGAGGAGTGTTGAATGTAAATATTATTTATATTTCTGTGTGTATCGATACTATATTGCTAGGTGTGGTCAGGCGCTCCCCACCCCTTTTCTTCTTACCTGTAAGATCCCTACTAGTGCGGTGTCCTGAACCATACGTGATCTGTATTCATCTGCATAATAAAGTGCTTATTCCTATAAATACTTACCTTTTTTAACATTTATATCACTCTTTTAAACAGTCTACTGTAAATACAATCCATGCTGATTTATATAACATAGGGCTTCATTAATCTCACCGTCTATCGCCTACGGGTTTAATATCATATAATAAAAAGAAAAATAGTCCAAAACTATGGGTGATAACAAACATCAAATGCCAGAATTGGATTCAGCTAATAAAAATCAATAAGGATCAGCTCTTAAAGTAAAAAAAAAAGTTTTCAAAAATAATTTTTTATTGGCCTATGTTATCAGCAACATACCATGAAAGAAAAAATGAATATACTCGCTGAAGTAAAAATCAAAATAGAATAATTATACATATATTTATATAAATATAAATTCAGACATTTCTGTCATCTTATTTTTTTTTAAAACATTTTTTTATCTAGGCACACGGTAGTGCGCCAGGCCAAGTTCCGGCCTAAGCATACTGTGTGTACATTACAGGCGGTCTTAGAGCCGATTTTTACCCTCTCATAACTTTCAACCAGGTAAAGATAAAGTTATTAAATTTTACACAGGTATTATTCTACTAGATGTGAGTAAAATTAGAAATTTTCATAATTTACAACGAATAGTTTCTGAGATATAAGCGATCGAAAATCGGGATTTATAGGACTCACTCACTCACTCACTCACTCATCAATATTATTAGGCACTTCCCATGATGCTAGAGACTAGAAATTTTGCATGAAGATAGATATGAAGACGTTATTAAAGGAAAAAATCGAAAAAAGTTGTGTTTGACTCCGCTTCCGGGGCAGGGGTGTGCCAGTTTTGTACTTCCTTCGGAAACCCATCATTCCGTCCGAAACCCATGATGTGGGGTATCAAATGAATTTTCTCGGTATGAAGTACCTATATTTGATGTTTTAAGAAACAATTAGACGCATATAGGCTCGGTAAAAATCTTATACCAGCTGTCTGTCTGTATGTTTGTTCCTCTTACAAATCCGTACCCTTTGACCGATTTTGACCAAACTTGGGACACAGATGGGTCATGATACGGGGAGAATCATAGGCTAGGTTAAATTGTTTATCAGCTGTCTGTCTGTTTGTTCCTTATACAAATACACACCGTTTGACCGATTTTGACAAAATTTGACACACATGTCTGTCTTTATCCGGGTAGTGTCATAGACTAGTCAAAATCGTCTATCAGCTGTCTGTCTGCATGTTTGTTCCTTACACAAATTCACACCATTTGACCGATTTTGACCAAACTTGGCACACAGGTAGGCCTTGGTCCGGGGAGTGCACTAGGCTAGGTAAAAGAGGTCTTTCAGCTGTCTGTCTGTATGTTTGTTCCTCATACAAATTCACACCATTTGGCCTATTTTGAGCAGGTAGCTCTTGATACGGGTGTGTCATATTACCTATGACGTTTTCTACTTTTTGTTCCATCGAAATGTCATCATTCCTTCTGAAACCCAACATGTGGGGTATCAAATGAATCGTCTTGGTAAGGAGAACCTATATTTTATGCTTTAAAAAACATTTCGACGCATCTTAACAAAAACAGTTTTGACTTCTTTCTTAAATGTAGTAAATAAAGTCGTAGGGGTTCACTGCATAATATACTTCAAAGCAGATACGAAGTTTTCCAAAGTCGGGCCATCTAAATTACAAAGTTTAGGATCACAAACCCAAAATGTATCGTCTTTGTTCTTATATTTTTCTTGAAGGCCTTCTGCACTTTCCCTATTGTGATCTTTATCCTCGGGATAAGGTTCCTATGTATCAAGCAGTAAGGAGAACCTGGTTTTATAAGAAGTACAAATGCCAGTAGGTATGCGGCAACTAAATTCTATTTAATACTTAGAAAAAAGTAATGAGATCCCCAAAAAAACATAAATGTGAAATAGAGGCCAAGTTCCTGCCCCCACAAAGAAACACTCCCTTCCTCAAAAATATCCCCTCCTAAAACCCCCCAAAAACGCCTTACCATTCTACACTCCAAAAAAGTAGTATGAGTTGGTGTATTAATTCAACCAAAAATATTTGCCAATACAAGAGATGATACAAGAAAGAAATGTCCAAGTTCATTACTTGGAAGACCTCATAGTTACTTACTAAGAACAGTAAAGACACTTCAACTGAACTTTAAAAAGTCCGACTCGCAGGAACTGCATCATCTTTGCGCGGTTCCGTTCTTATATCTAGACTCATTTAAAATGATTAAAATAGAAGCTGTTATTATTTTGGGTCCACATTTCTAGAAAGCATGAAGATTAGATAGTTAGCCGTCGAGGTGATAAGTAAAGATGGAATGGTTGGGATTTGGCTAAAGAAACCTCATTACGATTTTTGTTAAAAAATCTATATTTAGGACGTTTTGGCTACTCATTGGAAGCCTTCGTCAGAGGAGGACCGGGAGGCAGAGGAGGACCAAAGTTGACAGTTCCATCTTTACTTTCAAGAAAGGTCTTATTTACGATCTTACCTGCATGGGTTCCCGCCCTAGGAAGGACCCCGCTAGGCATTTGAAAAACTATATCTTGGAAATCCATATCTCTAAGATTAAATTGTTTTTCTTATTTTTCTTAATCTGATTTATTATCAAATACATTATCCAACTGTAAGCAGTCAAAAAATAACAAGGAATAAAAACAGACAAAAAGAACAGTTCGAATCAGCGAAATCAATTACTTTAAAGTTTTAAGCACTTATTTCTCCGATTGACATCGTCTAATCAAAACTTTCATCAGAACCTTTTTTGTAGAGCATTTAGTAAGCTTTCTAATGGTATTCTTCCGTTTACCAAGATTCTCAACCTTCTTCGAGATATTAAGGAAAGTATACAAAGTTCCCAAAACTTTTCATGTCTGTTCATAAAATATTTTATTCTAACCCTTCCTTAACTCCAAACGTAACATAACTTTCAACATATTAGTTTTAATGAAAGTAGAACATGCAGATAATGTTTCAACTGAATCCCGTGATTCTAAGTACCCAAACCAAAAACGGTATTCAAAAACTATTGTTCCAATTTTCTCGAAAACGGTTAAAGCTATCGCCTTGAAAATGGTTTCATTCGTTTTCCTAGCCCAAGAAGCCTATAAAAAGAGTACTTACAAGCTTATGAACTCAAAAACGTAAGCGTTTCGATTTTTTCTGCGCGAATTTCGCCCCAAACGCCATCTTCCAGTGGGCGGATTTTGCTGGTTAACGAACTTGACCTTTCAAATTGGACGACTGATTTTTGTACAAACTTTCATCAAAATCGGACCATCAGGGAAGCCAGAAATGAGCGAACAGACAAATATATATATATATATATATATATATATATATATATATATATATATATATATAAACAAATATATACATATATATATATATATATATATATATATATATACAAATTTGAACCACCGTTATTTTCGGTCTCTAGGGGTTCTGAAACGCGAAATTTTCTTGTCGGCACTTCCGGATTGTTTCATTGTATCAACCTTATAAGCGGGGTTCCTCCCTATGGGGGAGGGAGGAACCGCGCTAAAACAACAATAAAAATACTTATATCCAGTTACTAAAATATCACTTTCCTCAACCAGGTATATTCTTAAACTTGGCAATGTTTTTTTTGTGCCGAAATTATCTTTAGAGAAAAACTAAACATTGCCAAGTTTAAGAATATACCTGGTTGAGGAAAGTGATATTTTAGTAACTGGATATAAGTATTTTTATTGTTGTTTTTAAAGGTCAGTTGAAGTGTCTTTACTGTTCTTAGTAAGTAATGAACTTGGACATTTCTTTCTTGTATCATCTCTTGTATTGGCAAATATTTTTGGTTGAATTAATACACCAACTCATACTACTTTTTTGGAGTGTAGAATGGTAAGGCGTTTTTGGGGGGTTTTAGGAGGGGATATTTTTGAGGAAGGGAGTGTTTCTTTCTGGGGGCAGGAACTTGGCCTCTATTTCACATTTATGTTTTTTGGGGGATTTATTTCTCTCTAATGTTCCCAAAACATTTACATTTATGTTCGACGTGTTTCAACGTTTAGATTGTTTTTTCTGGATGATATACGTTTCAAAGCGCAAAACAATGATTACCTTCCCCGAGTCAATAAAGCCGCTGGAAGCTGGAGCCGATTGCACCTCCAGATGTGCAATATCGCTGGTTCACCAATACATTTGCATTTAAATTGAAAAAGGGCCGGCCAATAACTGTCTCGAAAGAAGGGAGGGACGGCTCGGGTGTCAAAATACGATGTGCAGATCAGTCATCTATTTCCCTAAGTCCAACAGCTTCAATATTTACCTTCGATTGGATTGGCTACATCTTGAAAAGTATTTGAGAAGTGATTGCAAGAGCCTATTGAAGACGTTCTCTCACCTGCAGGATCCAACTGTACCTTGTATTTCCTGTTAAATCAGCAGCTGACTTCGGTAGCTTAGATTAACATCACTTTCAGTAACTGGTGTCTTCCATGCTGAGAACCTTGTCAAGCTAGGATAGAGCAGATTCTACGAGAAGAAGAGAGGCAATTTAGCAAAAGGTTTTAAAAGCCTCACGTAGTTATGTGCTGACCTGTGCAGAGAAACCAGCCTTTTGTGGCATCTTTCTAGTATATACAGTGGCTCACAGTCAAAATGATGCAAGATATTTAATTTTTAAAAAAATATATTTAATACCAACCCACAATTTATTCTGAAAAATCTTTGTTTACAAAATTACAGTAGGACCATCAGGCTAGAACATACAATAGTTAAAAATTTATTTGAGATCAAATCATAAGATTAAACAAAAAATTTATAAATTAATATACATTTCTAAGGTCACAGTGAAAATGATGCAAAATAGAAAACTTCAAAAAATTCAAAAATATTTTAAATTTTAGTACTTTTTTGGTAATCCTTTATTATTATTTATCGCATTCAAACAATTGGGCATGAATTGGACAAGCTTTTCTGTGGAAGGTACACATATCTCCTTCCATTCTTCTTGACGCGTCTTAATGAGATATTCTTGGTTGGATATTTTATGTTTCCTCACTTCTGTTTCTACTTAACTTCATAAATTCTTTATGACGTTAAGGTCTAGTGATTGGAGAGGTGATTTTATAGTTTTGGAGATATTTTGCGAACCCATTCTCTTGCGAGATAAGAAGAATGCTTGGGATCGTTATGTCTATAAAAAGCAAAATAATTTATTATTACGAACTTGGTTGCAATTTTTTCTTCAGGATGTCACAGGATTAATGTTTATCCATTGTTTTTTCAATAAAATGATAATATCCTAGCACCGAAGCAGCTATACGCCCCCTAACCATAACATGATCACCGCAATGTTTGATGTTCAAGCGAAGATTATTCCCATGGAGCTCTTGATCAGCCTTTCTCCAGTCGAAATTTGTTCTGTCAGGGCCAAAAAGTGAATTTTGACTTATCCAAAAACAAAACAGTTCTCCAAAAGTCAATCTCTTCATTAAATAATTCTTGGAAGAAGTCATTTGCATCTTTTTATATTTCTCGTTGATGTAAGAATTTTGCCTTGCAACTCTACCATTGTACTGCCCTTATTTTTTAAAATTCTTTGAATGGTTTCAGCACACACTGTTTTATTTAAACGTTTTTTAACTAATGTAGCCTAATTATTTTTTATTTGGGACATAATCCACCTTTTGTCATTGCTAGTAAAACGTTTCTTTTGTAGTGACTCTAGATTTTCTTATTATTCTGTTTTCCTTTTTAAAACGTTTAATAATATTTTGAATAGTCGCATAAATCCTATTGATAATAGAGGTGATTTCATGTTGTTTTGCCATTTTAAATATGTTAATCACTATTTCTCGTTCAGGAATAGTTGTATGCGTACCAAATTTAAGCAAATGCTTGAACAAGACTGAATACGTGTATTCGTATTGTTTATTTTCGGGTTTAATGAAAGAATGAGAAGTAATTAAAATATTAGTAATCTCATGTCCCCCAAAATTGAAGAATATTTATTTTCTAAACGGAACTAAACTTTGCATCTTTTTCACTGTGACCTTCGATTCCTATGAGTTTTAATGAAGAATAAATTTCTATTTGCATAAATGTTGTAGAGTTGATTTGATTACCTAAACTTAATGTATGACAATGAATCATTATGCCCTAATGTGCATTGGCATTTAAATTGTAACAAATTGAGAAAAAATAGCAATAGAAATAGAAATCTTGGTTTGCATCATTTTGACTGTGAGCCACTGTAATTATTCCACTAAGACTATACCGCAAGATCCATAAAGGACTCTAAACAGTGTCATTGACTTACACAACGTTTGCTTTATCTGACAGTCATTACACATTGCTTTTGGTGCAAATATATCTTATTAATCCCCCCCATAACTTGTTTTTGAAGTTGTACTGATAATTTTTGTGCCATTCTTGAATACAATTGAGTGGCAGCCCATATAATA
Source organism: Gonocerus acuteangulatus (assembly GCA_946811695.1). NCBI lineage: Eukaryota > Metazoa > Arthropoda > Insecta > Hemiptera > Coreidae > Gonocerus > Gonocerus acuteangulatus. Next base: position 56,971,659 of record OX328126.1, read on the forward strand.
GCAAAATTGCAATAATTTTATTTGCACATAAAAAGATCAAAAAATGACCGTATTTTTACATTATTAACGTTTACATAACTTTTTTCATTTTTGTTTCAATTTGATAGTTTCTCCTTATAAGCATTTACTACGAAAATTTATATAAATGTATCATCTATAATTATAATTGTTTTAATACATAGTCATTAAGTATTTTAGATGTAACCTGGCTATTTCTCTCCATACATAATACTTAAATGTTAAAGACTGTAGATTTTACTGTACATGTTTCTAACTAATAGGCAACGACAATTTAGTAGTAAAAAAAGAAATAATAATCTTAAGTAAAGGAATATAAAATATTACATAAAACAGTATTATTACTAAAGGTTAATACCAGGTCATTCAAAAAGTCCTGTCGTTTTTTTGGGGGAAATTATAAATAAATAAATATTTTCAAATAATCACCTTTATTCATCAAAATATCCACCGTTACAGTCGGTAACCTTCTCCCAACGAGATGGTAAAGCCCAAATTCCTTCCTTAAAAAACTGTTGATTTTTACTGCAAAAATAAGTGGTCAGTTCGTGAATTAGGTTGTCACGGTCTTGAAAACATTTCTGTCTCAGATTGTTGTCGAGATCTCTGAATAGGTGATAATCAGTGGGTGACAGGTCAGGGGAATATGGTGGGTGAGGCAAAACTTCCCAGCCTATTTCTGTCAATTTTTCAAATTTCTGTCAATTTTTCAAATTTCTGTCAAAAATTGACAGAAATAGGCTGGGAAGTTTTGCCTCACCCACCATATTCCCCTGACCTGTCACCCACTGATTATCACCTATTCAGAGATCTCGACAACAATCTGAGACAGAAATGTTTTCAAGACCGTGACAACCTAATTCACGAACTGACCACTTATTTTTGCAGTAAAAATCAACAGTTTTTTAAGGAAGGAATTTGGGCTTTACCATCTCGTTGGGAGAAGGTTACCGACTGTAACGGTGGATATTTTGATGAATAAAGGTGATTATTTGAAAATATTTATTTATTTATAATTTCCCCCAAAAAAACGACAGGACTTTTTGAATGACCTGGTATATTTAAATTATAGATGAACACATATTCTACATTACTCGCAAACGTTACAAACAATAATTTAATGGTTTCCTAAATTAATTATTCCCTGATAGGCTTATACATTATTAGGGCCAATTAGCATATTAATTATTATTTTATCCATAATTCTGCAGTATATTAATGCTGTACATACGTCACACATGCATTTCAAATATATATACACACAATAATGTATCTAATACAAGATATAAACATAATCAATTATATAGGGTTGAAGGCACTCCGTCATTTTAGCATGAAATATTCATATTGCCAATGCATATTGGGAGGTATACAAATCCTGACAGTTAATGGAAAACAAGATTAGTTATTTTTTCGGTTAGTTGTGCTATTTTCTAAAATGTTAAACAATTAATTTGTTTGCATATTTTATTTACTTTCGAGGCAATGAGTCAATTAAATGGTGTACGTTTTGATTCTGAAGACTTTGATAAACAGGTCTTACACGTTTCGTTTCCTGAATTATTAAACTATTCAGTAGGTGCCATCATGGGCGTATATAGGGGGGGGGGGCTGAGGGGCTGCAGCCCCCCCCCCTGAAATTTTAATTTGATCGGTAAAAATTTCATAAAACCCTTAAAAATAAATTAAATAAGATTATTTAGTTCATAAAACATATTCTATTTTGGGTGTAATAGCGTTTAAGTTGGCTAAAACTCTTCCAAGATCTAAATTGTTAGTATTCAATACACCGGAAATGGTCTCAGCCCCCCCCCCGAAATTTTCCCAGCCCCCTCCGAAATTATTTTCTATATACGCCCATGGGTGCCATTTCACCAAATTTCTAAAAATCCGAAAATAAATGTTGCGAATATTATTAAAAAAATATCTGATTCTCAGTAAATATTTCTAAAAAGAAAAAAAAAATAATTGGTATATGAAATAAAATATCATCGAATGACAGGGGGAGCTTAAATAACTAAATATTTACCTTTGCCTGTCCGCCATTGGTACATTGGATTCGTACTTATTGTCTAAATTGTATACGTGTTTAAGTGACTAAAGAGATTTCTCATTCTGGCCACGAATAATCAAATTACAAATCACTTATTATTGACCTATTGTCAGGAAACAAAAGAATATATTGAAATATGGAGGGTCATATGAGATATAAGAAGAGAATTAATTTGTTTGTATCGCGTTCATCGGCATAAGAGAGTGTAGAGATTTTAATTATATAATCATTTTTTTGGTTGAATTTAAGGCGTGTCTTATATAATCATTGTTCTTTTATGCACTAAAAAGCAATATTATTATAATATTAGAGTGTGCCTATTCGTAATAGTGCCTTGATGAGCGGCTTACGGAACAAGTAAATAGGAACACGGCTTCGTCATACTTCTTTACTATTCACAACAATGACAATGACCACCGCTGTTTACTTTATGGAGGAAAACATTTTGAAAATACCAACTACTATAAGATTGACTTAAATATACAGAATAGAAATCCAAGTTCCACAAACTCTTTCTAATCTTCCACCCAAACATCGAGGTCATAAAGCCCTCGAGATATGAATTCAAAACACGAGACAAAAAAAAGACAAACACGCAGAGGTGGATTTAAAATGTGGGAATGACAAGGGCTACCACATTGAGTGCGAATACATTCAGCTAAACTTGTGTTGGATTGGAGTTTTGTTACTGGTCATGCGAATATAAAACAGATACCATTTGCAACTAAAAGCTTTGTCCCTGTCGATAACAGCTAAAGCCAACATTACCACATCCTCGAAACATCTGTGATGGCATTTGCGGTGTAAATTTCATGTAGACACCTTCAATAAATTCGTATATGTTATTTTTACCTATATTATATACAGTTTAATTTATTATTGCATTTTATGTCTGAATTATTAAATAATTCAGACATAAAAATAAATGCAATCATGATATTCTAGATTTTTAAACTCAAGTAACACCAATTAAAGAAATATATCAAGATATTCTTGCTAACAATTTACGTGGAGCCAGAATATATTGTATGTTGTTTTTATTTTCTTCATATTGTTAAGAATTGTACATATTGCTAAAAAAAGTTATCAACTCAATAAATTATAATAATTGTAATTCGTTTCTTAACCATGGTCAGGTCGATTCTTCGGTTAGAAATACGAGTACACCTGCGGCACACGATTTTTTCCATTTTTAGATACCCATTTCACGTGCGCACATGCGTTTGTGTGTTTATATACATGTATATATATATATATATATATATATATATATATAAAAGGAATGCAATTGGAATAATAGATAATTTAGTAATATTTTAATAAACTATGTATGCTCGAGTTCCATAGTCAAGTAAATAATCTCTTTAGGAGTAGAGTTTACCTGGAGCCTAAATTCAGGGTCAATATGAGCTATAATTAAAGATCTCTCAGAATAAGGCATGCATGCAAGCATACATGTATATATATATATATATATATATATATATATATATATATATATATATATATATATATATATATATATATAGCAAGATGATTTTATAATTATAGGCTTGTAGGTGTAATTTAGAAAAAGAAATTTTAACATCCATTATAATGGAAATGTCCATTATAATTCATTTTAGAAGAATAAAGAGAAAGTAATAATTGTTTTTAAACTTATATAACTAAAAATGAAAAGAAGAATTAGGCATGGAATAAGTTTGAATTAATTTTGGTTTCCGGTATTTGCACAGGGCGACATTCTTCGGACATAAGAGACATTTAATTAAGCAATTAAACAAACTTTGAACCGACTCCAATTTCGTTCCGTCCCATTAAAACAACAAACTAGAAGGGAGGCGTTATCTGAGCCAAGTCCCAACGGCCCTAAACGTGGAGTCCTTCCCTCGGACCCTACCGGACATACTTCTTGGGGTGTTATATCCTAGTGAGAGGCCGTGCTGAAGGGAGGGCGGTGTTAGGGTATAGACCCTCTTTTCATTAACACTTACCCTTTCTTCAGCTGCAGGGCTTGCTCCGCGCCTTCATTAGCTCGGCAAAAACTTATCCCATTCCAGGCCAGGGGTTGGGCTCGAGTATGTCGTCATGACCCTGTTAATCCACGGCTCCGGGCTCTTCGCTACTCCACATTCTACATAATTTAAGCTCTCATATCTAATTATCTCTAATTAGGTGCACATAAAAGGCCTTATTTCACTTGATTAGTTCATGCTTGAATAAAATTAAAAATTCTTTTGTAACATGTTTCGTCTTAATCAATAAAATTCAATAAGATGGCGACTCAATTTTTCACTTTGTATATCACTAAGCCAAGAATTAAAAACATATTTAAAACACAGTACGACACAATATTCTTTTATTCGATAGGCTCAACCATGATGTTACTGCATCCGACCAAATTGTACAGCCTTGCACGTTTGCAGGCAGAGAGGGTCACGTTTCTACTCATGAAATGAGTGCAGAACACTAATTATAATTTCCTGCAATTCCTTATCTTTGAACTGATGAAACCAGATTCCCAAAATATTATGAAATCCTGTCGCTCAAAATTGGAAGAATGCTTTTATAGATCAAATATTTAAATATTATTTCTACTTATTCTTACCTTATTAAAATCGTTGCAAAAGAACTGATGCTCTCCTGCCAACGAATCTGAAAACAAATTCATATAATTAGTAATTTCATGCAATATCATCACTATTTTATAATTTATTTAATTTTCTTACTACATAGGCATAAGTCTATTTACTAGGATTTGAGTTTATGATTCACCAGGGTGGTGGGTTTTCTTTCAATGAAAGGAAATGCAAGTCACCTCTATCCTGGTATTTTGTAGGTATCGTAAAATGAGATAATATCTACATGTACACGAGTACGTGGGTGTGTCTATATAAAGTAGAAAGGTTCCACTTTCATTTCCATCAAAAGGACTTTATTAAACAAATTGCTCACAATTGATATTGAAACAATCACTCTATAAATTTCGGAGCCTTCCAGCTTTCTTCTGGGCCAACAGTGTCCTGCAGGTGAGGTCCGCTCGCATTGTCATCATGGTACTTCAGGTTGCATTTTTTATTCAATTCGATAACTTTACAAGAACACAATTCTTGAAAAACTTGAAGAGTCTAATAAAAAACGTCTAATCAAACTGTACCATTGTATTTATCAAGATGGATTCTTTTTTTAAGGTTTATTAAAAATCTGTACAATTAATGGTACAATAATGACTTGCTATTTCTTAAATATTAAATGACAATGAACACAAATGTTTTATACATAATTAAGACATGAAAGTGTTTTTTTTGTTTTTTTTTTTATATTATTATTAATGGATAAAGGGTCTCACCGTGTTTCCACATGAAATCTGCACTTGTGTCTTTCTTGACTTTGATGTATTTATTTCATTTCTAGTTCCTAGAAATAATTTTTCGTCAATTATCAAACCTCTAACTGTACTAGTTTTGAGGGAATAAGGGTTGAAACCCCTAACGTCAAAGTCGTTTTTCTATGAAACTATACTAGATATTTAAACGAAACTAATGTGAATTGAAGCTATTGATTAGGTGTACCTCGCGTATTTTTTTCATAATTTTCGAACCACTTATAAGACAAGAAAAAAAATTGTGAAGATTTCAAGGGCTGTTTTCCCTAACTACACCTTCAAGTACACCTACCAAAAAAATCACGTAAAATCAGTAATTTTTCAACTATTATCCGTAAAAGTTTCATAGATGTATGAAAGGTGCATCATATATAGAAATTACAAAAACCCTACATCGATAGCTAAACACTAAAAACCAGATGTATCGAAAATATCTCAAGTTACTCTTAGGAAGTTTTTGTTATTTAAATATGAACCCTCACATTGCTCAGTGCATAATCTGTATTATACAGATCGAAAAACTATTGTCTTATTGCAAGCCACTAAAATAATAAATACTAAACACCTTCATTTTCTACAAATGATAATTCATCTTAATCACTATTTTCCCTTATAGTTTTGCTAAGATTTAGACGGCAATAAAAACTATATTCATGTTGAGTACTTATAAGAAAATGGCAACATATTAAGGATTAAAGTTCGTTATCAGCACTTGAATAGCAAGAAATATCGAATGTTTCATTGAATACAATTTTTTTTAATATTTATTTATGAGCATCCTTGCGCATCTAAGGCGTTTCGCTCCAAACACTTATTGAATATACACGTCAGTTACAATATTACATATATACGTCTATAATCAAATGGTATTATTCGTATACATCTGGTTGATCAATTATTTATAAATTGGATTACATAATGTTACATATTCATTCACTACATATTATTCGTTCTTTACAGTTTACCAAGAGGCCAATGCCTTCTTTTTGTTTTTCATTGTACTTGTTTGAATATAATAGAGACTTGACCATGTCTTATAATGGTATTTAAAAAAGTTGTTTTGTTTTTTTTAAATACCATTACAAGGGCATAAAAAGATACACGGGTCATTACGCTAATAGAAATAATAGCATAGGTTTCTGTTCACAGGTAGCCTCGATAATTTATTTCTTATCACTTGGTCGTTACGAATAGAAAAAAATTAAACCCGCAGAAATATTAACATGTTTATTCGAAGTTACAACTGAGGAAAATATTGATTAAAATTAATTATCTTTGGTAGAAAATGACGATTTTTAGTATTTATTATTTTAGTGGCTTGCTATATGGCAATAGTTTTTCGATCTGTATAATACAGATTATGCACTGAGCAATGTGAGGGTTCATATTTAAATAACAAAAACGTCCAAAGAGTAACTTGAGATATTTTCGATACATCTGGTTTTTAGTGTTTAGCTATCGATGTAGGGTTTTTGTAATTTTTATGTATGATGCACCTTTCACACATCTTTGAAACATTTACGGATAATAGTTGAGAAATTACTGATTTTACGTGATTTTTTTGGTAGGTGTACTTGGAGGGTTAGTTAGGGAAAACCGCCCTTGAAATCTTCAAAAATTTTTTTCTTATCTTATAAGTGATCCAAAAATTATGAAAAAAATACGCAAGGTACACCTAATCAATAGCTTCAATTCACATTAGTTTCATTTAAATATCTATTATTCTTTCATAGAAAAACGACTTTGAAGTTAGGGGTTTCAAGCCTTATTCCCTCAAAACGAGTACAGTTAGAGGTTTGATAATTGACGAAAAATTATTTCTAGGAACTAGAAATAAAATAATGACATCAAAGTAAAGAAAGACGCCAGTGCAGATTTCATGTGGAAACACGGTGAGACCCTTGGTAATATTTGTGTCAGATTTCAAGATTCCTCTAATTGTTTGGTGTTACCTGGTGGATAACGAATACTTTAATTCCAGAGAGGTCGAGAGTTCAATTTTCTGTCGGAGAAAAAAAAAAACTAATACTACCGATTGGGTTGAGGTGAAGAACTAAACGACAACTATTTCAAATTTCCTTTTTATCATTAATAATTCCGATCTAGAATAAAGGATACCACATTTTTCCTGACACCCAGAGTTTCAATAATGTCTACCCTAAAGTAAGACTCATATTAACCCGAAAGCTCGAATTTCCGAAGTCTTTATCCCCGAAGAGATAAACAACCCAAGTCAAGGAAGGCATAAAACATGTAAGGAGCTACTAGTATGGAAAGAAAAAAAAAGTAAGAAAATAAATTCATTTATGGAAGTAGGTCCCGTGAAATATATCACCGCGCCCTCCTATAAGAAGAAGCTGACTGGTATTTTAGGAGCTCGGATGAACGTGACCCGCTTGAAATATGGGGATAGTTGAGGTCCCGCTGGACTCCTCGAATACTTTCCTTTCGTCTCACATGGCAATGCATATCGGATCTATAGGCCTTTATCTTACGTCATATTGGGATTATGACTCATTCAAGGATGGCTAAAGATATTCCGTCTAAATGTCTTGAATCATGGATTGCGATAGTATGGCAACACCCTAGTATTTAAAGGAACAAAATTGGATATCAACAATTTCGTAGTTCCACTTGTAAAAAACTACATCCGGTATATGTCACGAAGAATGAGAAAGAATTGTTGTAAAAAAAACTAATTCAATTGGAGAGGGGAGGGGTTCTTTGTACTATGTTTGAATTGATTTCAGGCGCCAAACGTAGGTTGGCAAAGCTAGGTGCACCTTTTTTTTGTTATTATTTTATACGGGTTATTGTTATTATTTTACACTACCACTAGGCGCTGTATCCCGTTCCTAAGTTACTATTGTAGGATGTTCTCTTTTTACATAAGGACGCTTTTATTATTCATCAAGATGAATATATCAATGTGTGAAGTTTTTATTATTCATTATGTACTGTAGTACCATGCATAATAATAACTCTGAAAGGAAAATTAATATTTAATAATTTAAACAGTTGCTCATTAGAAATGTTAAAGAGCAGAACTATTCATGTATTTATTTTAGGCAAATTATTCAAAAATGCAGACTATACTCTCCAAATTCAGAGGAAAGTGCTTACTTATTCTGCTCCTGCGTGAGGGAATTTTTAGAACATAAAAACATATGAATTGAAAAATACGTATTTAATATTGAAAATTTAATTGGCTCTTCCAATAAAATGATAGGTAGGTAGTTAAAAGAATTTTCATCTAAGTTATAGACAAATCAAGTTTAAATCCTAATTTATTTCATTCCTCCTTAACATTTGCTTTAAAATCCTGGAGAAAATAAACAAAGTTGTTCACTAAAAGAGCGTTAGTAGCTATCACTACATATTTATAAACATCAAACGATACAGTTTTATTTCATGATGCATCAAGTCCTTAGTGATTTTAACTTTAATGTTTGTAATACGAACGATTTATTAATAATGTGCATCCTGAAATAGATTTTTATTAAGGAAATTACAGATGAGGGATTTGGCTGAATACCAGCTTCAAGAAATTTCTTTGAACTGAGTGACAGTTTCTCAGCTCCATACATACTCGTCCTTGGGCTATATTTGTAAACACTTAATATGCAAGCTTATTTATTGCATCTACAACCATTATGCATAAATTTAAATAAATACATGATTAGATTAACGATAAATATTATGCTAATGTGGCTAGTATCTAAAGGGCAGTGAAATGGAAATGTAATATTTTTCATAAATATTCATTTTAATGAAAAGTTTAACATTTTGATGTGACCACAATCAATCTCCCTGTGTTTCATTCGTAGTTAGCTAATATAAATTCATTATGCTAAGAACAAAATTAATAAGGGAAATTATTTAGCAGCTTAAGACCAGAAACATTAAACCAAAGATTTTACTGCACCGTGAACTCCGGTAATCTTTCTTATATTACTTCATTTATTAAACCACTTTATAATTCACAGAACGGTATACGCTGTAATTGAATTAGTTTTCAAATCTTCAATTTAAGACAAAATAACTTCACAAGGTGAGATATGAACCCACAATCTTTCGTTGTAAGCAGATTCAACTCGAAAGGTGACGTAACATGAGGACATGGAATTAATACCTTGAGTGAAATATTTGAATTTTCTTTACAAAAATCTTCAGCAGGCCTCTGATTTTCTGTTACGTTTTGTTGTATGAAGCAGAGTAGCTCGACAAATTAGCAGTTTCTGAGAACTCGTACTTGGCTAAATTGGAACAATACAATCACGGCGAAGGTAGTTATGGTTTGGTCATAATAGTTATCAAAACTACGTTAATTGTTTTTATGCCGTCGATTCGGCTTGAATTTTAAGTAATCATCAGGAAAAGAGCTCGATAGATTTATCAATGCATTCAACTATCTTCAAGTTGATCTGAAAGGGGCAGTAAATCATTTACATGTTGTCACACATCACATAAGAAGCTAATTAGCAAGAAACGGCTGATTAAACTCCGAATGAGTTAGTATATACAGATGTTTATCTCACTGGTAAGTTTAAAATAGTATCCAACCTTTTTTTCAATCTTGTTTTCTCTTTTCTCATAAGCCCTTTGGAAATATGACGTAGGTATGTGAACATATGATGATCAACGTTATCGAGGGGGCCCAAGGTGGTCCAATTTGTATAACCGCATTATTATTCACCAGGATCGACATCACACCCGAATTCAATGTTGTCGACCTTTGGCTGGACTTCGTATAAAATACTCTGTTCAGAAGGGGAACACATACAGGAACGTCACAGTCAATTCCACAGATTTGACAAAATCTATGTTCGTCATAACAGCTGTTGTGACGAAAAGACGTACCAATCACTACAAGTGATTGAGAAATCGGAGCACTCATCTATCGGGGTAGGATTTCTAAGGTGATGGCTTCGAATAGTTTGACTCGCAGACGTAGAAGTCCTAAAAGAGAGGGGGACTACCTACATTCTGTTAAATTTATTTACATCACTTTCTACTATGTTGGCCCGAAATATACTTAATGAGAAGATATTCAGTGGCTTGGGTTCTGTTCCACTTATTTAAGGAATCAACTAATAGAAGGAATTATTGGGTAACCTCTGTAAGTACATGCTTAAGCATGATCCGTATTTTAAAAGACTTCTTGAGGGAGATGCTTTCAAGAACCGAGACAATTTTTATTTAAGAGACAACTAGATTAGAAGGACTGCAGTGGGATTGATTCACTCAATGTTCATTAAGTCCATTGAAATCAATTTTACATTATTTTGTGATTTTCGAATGTATTTGTGTGAGTGTTTTAGCAAGTGAAAGTATTTATTGTAAAAGGTTGTCAAACGATTAAATGTGTTTATTGTATGATTTAGTTAGATTTGAAATGTTACTGTAATTATGCAAATAGCCTCTTATTCTTTTGATTTAGGATCATGGCCAAATTAGCGAAAGTTTTGAAAAAAAATGAGTTAGATACAGGAATGGGTTGAGGACACCGTAATCTTGTGTATGGTAAAGAGCTTGTGTTCTCTTAAATATTGTCACTGTTGTAATATTAAGTAACTTAAGGGTTCTATGTGCGCATTCTCCAATTATTTTGCATATTATTCATAAAACAGATGATGTACTTATTATGTATCATCGATAATGAGCAGCTAACGACCTGAGGATTCGTCTATTATGATAGGAACAGTTAAAATATAGTTTTTGATATTGCTCTAACTTATCTAGTTGACTCGCCTTCCCTCAAAACATTGAATTTGTTAATTAGACCCCTTTGCCCTCTGCAGTCCTCATATATTAACTTAATAAAGCTACAAATTACATTACACTAATATAATAGATTTTGGTTAATTATAATGGATGTTAAAATTTAAATTAAATATAATCGACTTAATTGTGAGTGAGAGTAAACCTCCTTCGTACTTAATAAGAGGATTTCGAATGTCCAGCGAGCCGTGGCTTATGTACAACTGTGGCCCAATATGTGCAATGGTGCTCGGTCGAGGGGGCACATCTGGACTACATTTCTTTAGAGTTGTGATTTATTTCAAAAATTAATAATTACACGGTCGAGAGAGGATAAGGGATTTAAGCCGGGCCGACCCTCGTCAGACGCCCCCGGCCATGTGTGCGGTTTTCATTTGGACAAACGAGATTATTATTCAGTCCGATGACGTCAGGGGATGAAGCTAGCGGGGAAGCTACTCCTACGGATGAGTGCTGTTTTATTGGTCGGGAGACCGCAAGAGGCTTTGAGACTCCGCAAACCTTCGAGGAGAGGGAAATAGCACTTTCCGAAGGTTTGTCTCCGTTCATGAAAGAAGTTTTCAAATTATCATTGATCTTTTCTACTATTGCCCATTCAGTTAGATGGAGTAGTTCTAATACCGTATGCGCGAAATTCTGAGGGAAATATTCCCAACGGTTCCGCCATTTGCAATATAATGAACAAGTTCCTCTCTAGATCCCGAGCAGATTACATCTTCGTTAGTGCGTTTTGTTATCTTCTGTTCAAACATGTGGACAAACCATAACATTTTAACATTAGTTGAAGATTACCAGGCTTTAAATTGGGGACGTTGAGATAGTTTCTCTACATTTTTTTTTTTTTTTTTTTTTTGTTTTGCTTCATTATTATCCCTCCAACTATCAGAAGGAAATCGTCAAAATCAGTAGGCGTAAACCGGATGAAATTCCTAAAACCCATGGTGTCTTCCAATCGTAATTTGTTGAATAGTCCATTGCCGAAGTAAGGTCCTTCTGAGAGCACTTCGTGCGTCCAATATCGTTCACGTTTTCTCGTTCTTTCACTAATAATTATTGCTAAACACCCACTCAATCCACACAAAACAATGTCCTCAATCGTCGCCTGTGAAGACGAGGCTGAAATACTCACATCATACTCACGAAGTCTATATCTCAAGCCTAGACCGTCACAGCCAGTCTCTGGACAAATCCCTCAACAAGGTCTACCAGTGTGTAGACCTTAGTTTCATTCGGGCAACAGAAGGGATATTTTAGAGTGTAATTCATAAATGTAATGTCGAAACGGAGGTCCTAAACTATTGAAGAAAATGCGAATATTGTTTGATTATTGTCTTTCGAAATTATTCGAGGTTTCTCATTCCAGAACCTTTTGGGCTAACCAAGAGAAAATAAGAAACAGCTTTAAAAATGACTCAATCCCTTGAAATAGTATTAGAGATTCTAAACATTCTGACTTAGATGAATCTTAGCCTCATTACCAGCCTGTAATAAAATGTTTGTGGGTAAATTTCAGGAAACTTCTAATCCTCAAGATCATAGATAATATAAAAGGGGAAATGAAAAATGATTGGATTCAATACCTTGGGATAGAGTGGACGACAAGACAATTGCTAATTACTTTCATCACAGTGGGTTTTATCGCAGTGAACTTAGAAATAAAAATATAACATCCTATATTGAATCCTTTTCTGAAAATTTGATTAATTGTACTTTATTTAATTTCCGATATTTTTCATTTTGATTGAAATGTTCAATAATTAGATAAATAAAGATTGTAATGCAGAGAATATAAAAACAGAGAACAACAACAGATTCGCAAAAGTTTTGTAAATAAGTGGAAATGTCGCTCATATGAATTCATCATCATGGTTTAAGTATCATCATTGTCGATTCGATTTCGGTGGTGGACTTTTCTTCAAAAGGGATCATTTGTATCATGTCTAGAAAAGGGCAGTAACTTGTGGCTGTAGATAACTCGTCCCAAAACATTACCTATAAAACATAAATACCTATTTCTATCATATGGTGAAGTACATAACGTAGAATATTCACCTGTTTGATTTTCATGGTATACTCAGTATTTCCGTACATTTTCCTTGAAATAAGTATAGAGGGAATGGCAGACGCATACCATAGCACATCTTCCATAAGGTCTGTTTTGCATATCAAAGAGATATATCTCAGAACTCCAGTACAGCCACTGATAGCAGGTTTGATAAGACGAGGAGAGGGTTGCTTTGTCTACACCAGGCCTATGAGGGGGGGGGAAGTCCTCGGGCACTGAGATTGTATAATATCCAAGAAGGAGCTTCTGTCAACAACGCAGGTTGAAGTAATGAATAATAGCCTTTATAGGGATAACATATGCACATGCGTACGTCACGTTTCTAATCTGTTTTATTTATCCTAATCTAAAAACATTCGTCGCGCCAAAGAAGAAAAATATAATGTATTTTTCTTTAAACGTCGTCGCATGGATTCTATTCCTCTCACAACGTTGCGGCATCTTCCTCCATCGGTGTACTGGTTGCTAGAGATATATTGCGCCTAAATCCTACACTTTACTGAAGTTTCTATCTTAAAATTAACAGGTTCTATCTATCCTAGCTCTTCCCTACCAGCTACTATAATGAAGCCCTTGAGCATTCGGGCGAAAAATAACGCCAGCGCACAGTGGTCAAAAACCGCCAAAAAGCGCTCAAAGCTCAATAACATTTGATATTGTTAATTTAGAAACCTGAAATTGTGCACACTTACCAGTCGTATAACTACAAAGAAGATATTGATAAATCACTCACATGACAAATAGTTTTGTGGTCGCCTCTGAACTGCACTCGGCTGGGCTCGGGGGGTCAAAACCAATTAAAAAAAATGCATCTGCTCCTATCTCAACCAACTTTTTTTTAAATTTCAGCACAACAATTTGAGATAATTTCCGTTGGAGTAACGAAATATGCTCATCGGCTATTGGAAATTGATCTGTCAAATACTCGCATACCGAAAGTAGACTTTTGTCGTTTGAATTCCAAACAATATTTCACCTAGGACATGATTTTTCACTCGGATAACTTCAGACATTTTTTGCAGTCAGCACTGACTTGAGTACTGCAAAAAAAAATCCATCTTCGATTTGATTCCAATGTTTACATAGAGGTAATGCGCGTCTATCTGTAAACCATTTACAGAGTTGGTTCATCTCTCGAGTCGGTACTGAAGTAGGCAGACTTATGCAGCTAATTTCAGTCTGGGGTCTTTCTATACATGTCCACGGAATATTTAAGCCCGAAATTAGAGGGACGCAAAAGCTATATGACAAAACGAAATTTGATACTTGTGATATTTTTCCTTTTTCAGTATTCCCGTCCATCAAGGCGATTCGAAAAATACAAAAATATTTTTTTTCCCCTTCGAACATCCCATTAAAACAAGAAAAACATGCGTCAACCTTATCGACCTGAAAAAGTAAAGTTGAAGGAACGATTTTGGTGCATGAGGATTTGGGAAATTTTCTTCGTTTTCAGTACTTCAATGAATAACCACCGTCCTGCAATCAACGGTGGAAGCCTAAAACTCAAAAAATGGCACTCTCACAAGGTATTTAACATATATTTAAGGCGAAAGGGTTCGGAGAAAATACTTCAAAAAATCAAGTTTTGAGCGCTTTTTGGCTATTTTTGACCACTGTGCAGCGTCCAGAACACCGCTGGAGGGAGATGCCGGAACGATGTGGGAAGAAGTATTCTGTTATAAACTATATCTCTCGTAATAATAAAATATTTTAAAACAAACCCATTTAATACTTCTTAGACGTTTTTTTTTTTTAGTTAATTGAAATACGCTCATAAAATCAAACTCAGCAAATAATATTTTGCTACCAGCTCATATACATATCGCACTATTATTTCTAAAATGACACAGCTCAAAAAATAAATCAATGAAAATGTGTCACTCATGCCTACATGGGGGAATATCATTATGACAGGAAGAGTAACACAAGGACCCTCTACAAGCTCCGAACTAGTTATGTACAGTTTTGATGGTTAATAAAAAGATATATACTAAAGAGATGGTTAATAAAGAGATATATATATTCTTATATTTATATTCATATTTGTATTTTATATTTGTATTCTATATTTGTATTCTATATTTGTATTTTATATTTGTATTTTATATTTGTATTTTATATTTGTATTTTATATTTATATTGTATATTTATCTTTTATATTTATATTTTCTATTTATATTTTCTATTTATATTTTCTATTTATATTTTCTATTTATATTTTATATTTATATTTTATATATATTTTATATTTATATTTTATATTTATATTTTATATATATTTTATATTTATATTTTATATTTATATTTTATATTTATATTTTATATTTATATTTTATATTTATATTTTATATATATATATATATATATATATATATATATTTTATATTTATTTTTTATATTTATATTTTATATTTATATCTTATATTTATATTTTACATATATATATATATATATATATATTTTATATTTATTTTTTATATTTATATTTTATATTTATATCTTATATTTATATTTACTATATGCTTTGTTTTGCAAAGTTTTTCTTTGCTCTTTCATATTAAATTTAGAGGGACTTTCTGTAAATTCTATTCTACTAGAATGACATTAGATGTAAGATTTAGACTATACTAGATACATATTAGGTTAAAAATATGTTGCCCCTCAATATTGAATATAAAACTGTATATAAAGTGTAAATATTGAGTATATAGAATCTATATATTTAAAACAAAATGTAATATATAAGAAAAATGTATGTTATATGCAAAGCATGGGACATGCAGTTTAAGCTCCCTCTCTATAGGGTTACTATAGGGAGGAAATAGAGAAAAGAGATATATACCATTTCTTTCGTAGCCATATCTCAAAAACAAAGAATTTTGAGATGTGTCACTGAAATACTACTGCGATATGTTTTATTATTTTAATTCACGTTTATGTCGGTAACCACAAGATGAAATGCTAAAGTACAAATGAGGAATGTCAATTTTCATAACCAGTAGGTCATGAAAACACTTGTCGCTACAAAATATTTTTGTGTTTACACACACACACACACACACACACACACATATATATGTATATATATATGTATATTTATATATATATATATATATATATATATATATATATATACATATATATATATATATATGTATACATGTGTATATAAAAAAATATTTGGAAATATCTAGATGAAATGGGCATAAAATTATTTCACCAAAAAATCATGGTCACTAATTGGCTCACGGGCACACTTCTAATGAGTAATTTGACATCAGTGAGAATCAAATGGAAATAAAATCGACGGAAACTAGATTTTTGGTTAATTATACGGCGTTTGTATGTAACGACGTTTGCATATTTGTGTGCATTGTAGCCGTCCTAATGTCATTTATTGATCCAAAGAATTTTTACATTTGCTTTTCATTTGTTTATAAATGTAATGTTATACTAAAAACTCTTCCAAAGCAAAATATAATAAAAACACGCTGAGAGAGGCGTCCATGTTTACTTCAAATAATTACATTTTGTAATCTTGCAGATTAACATGGAAACCAAAGAAAACTAATTGATATTAATGATTTTGTAGCCTTCAGAATATAATTGTATGTCCGTCAATTACGTTTGCATAATATTATGCACGACAACATTTATTATTGCGGTATATTATTAAGATGCAAATCAAGTTCAATTTATGCAACCAGTTGTTTATTGTTATTAAGGGTAATCAGAAATGTAATGCCAAAATGAAATACAAAAATGAAGGAAAAAACAAATTAAAGTTTCAACGATACTATTCTGAAATGAAATTGAGACGTTTTTTGAGTTAAGATTTCGTAGGAATGATGTTTTACACAAAATATTAAAACTATTCAAATCGCCCATTAATAGAAAAATTACCTCTAGGCAGGGATTAATATCCAGAATCTGGCGTTTTAAGATCATGTGTCTTGCTAGTTACGCTACCGGGCTTCAAATCACGGCAACCAAATAAATCCATTGGTTTCAGGAAGACATAATAGAACTATATTTATCAGAAGACAGACACAATTATTATAATTATCATTAATTATCATGTAAGTCACTAGAGTAGCTTTAGGACTAAAGTACTGTATTATACAAAGGACGATATACACTGTCAAAGACTCTATTTCTATGAATGATTAACCATTCTATGTATTTGTGTGTGTGTGTGTGTGTGTGTGTGTGTGTGTGTGTGTGTGTGTGTGTGTGTGTGTGTGTGTGTGTGTGTGTGTGTGTGTGTATTTACATTTTTCTTACAATAGAGGAATAATTGAAAACATTTCTAGTGAACACATTTAATTCAAATTAGGAGAAAATTAAAATTTAGGTATTTCAGCGCTTTTTCTCCACTTCTTCATAAGCAGGAAATCCGCTTATGAGGTTGACATCATGAGGCAATCCAGACATGCCGACTAGAAAATAATGGTTGCTTTTCAAAACCTTACTAAATTTCCTACACAGTTCTAATGTAAATTTCGATGGCTTCTGTATATATGCAATAACTGTTTGGAGCGAAACGCCTTAGTTGCGCCTAAGTCCTCATAAATAAACATTAAAAAAAAAAAAAAAAAAAAAAGATCGACAGGGTGATCTAATTTGGTGAAATAGGTGCTTAAATCTTCGAAAATATTGGGTGTGGTCTTTTGAACTGTACTTTGTGTTCGTTTTCATAAGTTTTTATTGTGTTTTTTTTTTGTTTTTTTTTAATTCGATTTAACAGTAAAATTCCAGTAGAACACTTGGATTCCGAAGCATTTTTTATTGTCTTATAGAGCCTACCTTAAGAATGAGGAAAAACGGGGGTTGAGTAATTTCCGCTTCTGTATAATTTGACTACATTCCTGTTATTTGGGACGCCTAATATATACCTTTTATTCGAGATATTGTTCAAGAAGATGTAATTTTTGACGAAATATAAAAAAAAAAATTGTTTATTTCTATTATAAGGTTTCCAAATGTGAATAAGTACGAAAAGGCGCTAAGATGACGGAGTTCCTGAAAGTCGGACTTTTTAGTGATGAAATATGAATCCCATGGACTAGAAAAGTTTTCCACGCGTTCTACATTAATTGAGACATAGATTAATGAACATAGGTTGCTTTCGGAAATGACGAAGTATTAAAAAGAGATTTTTATATTGACATAGCAGTTTTGATGTTTTTAGTTTAGAGCCGATTTTATTTTGCATTGTTTTAATTTTATATTTGAGGCATTGACATCCATGGCTTCAGAAAGTTAGGTTTATAAACTCCATGCCATTTAAAGAAAGATTTGGAAATTTAAGTATTGCGAATGATAAAAAAAAAAAAAAAAAAAAAAAAAAAAAAAAAAAAAAAAATGTGAACTAACAAATAAAAAACAAATCTCATTAGTTTGGGTAAATTCAGAGGCAAAAGTGTTAATAATTGTGCAATGAATTTACTAGCTAATTAAAACAAATTAGGAACATTTAATTAAAGCTTTGATTATAAAACAAGGCTTCAAAACAAAATCGATTTCAAAAAGAAAAATACAAAAGTATAAACGGCAAATACGAAGACCAAGATTAAAAGGATGGCAGCATCAATAAATTTTCTATGTAAATTTGAGGAGCAAAACACAATAACCCTATAATTTTATGCGTCTACAAAGTTTAATGTTAAAGGATGAACGTAAAACTCATGATACGGTTATTCTACTTAAAACTAGGGCCGACATAAGCGTTAAATTTCATGGAGTTACAATACAGTCGTCATGAAATGGATTACATTTGTACAGCAGAGAAATTACTTCCCACAAAAGCGAATTGGTTCTTCAGATATTTGTTCCCTAGTAAAATTGTTTATTGCAACAATAATCAGTTCTTCAGTTGTCCCAGATGTTAGGAGTATCAGGCTCTTGTGTGCATTCAACCTTAGACCCCCCTCCACTGGATGCAACATTAGTTGAGCTTATTTCCTTAAAAAAGAATGCAGTAACATTAATATAAAAGAAGACTGACTCATTTCTTGACAGTAATTTATTAACAGTACACGACTACATAAGCGTAAGAGCGAACAAATAACACGCTAACCGCTCAAATAATGTAAATAATATATATATATATATAAAAAAAATGTTACAGAGGACAATTTATTAAAAAATTAACAGTAAAGTAAAATACGTACATGTTTTTGTGAAAGAAACAAAAATAGTAGGGAATACATTTTAATTCATACGAGAAATGAATTCCAAATTTTTTAATACGCTGGAATTTATATTTTCTTAATTTTGTTAGTACATTATCAATGTATGGACAGTCCTATGTGAGTCAATAGTCAATTAGTGAGTATGTCACCGCCTAACGGCGACATACCCTTTCTTCTGGGCTCTCCCCCACCTCGGTGGCTCTCAGTCCCCACCACCGTAGTTCTTCCTCCTTTACGGTCCGCCCTTCAGCACAAGTCCTATACTCCGCGAGTATCTGTCAGTCGAAGCCTGGACACCACAGAGGCCAGACTTCTCAAGACTAATCATTTGGACCAATCCTTCTACCCTTTGCCAGCTTCTTTCCTGCTCTGACCCCGTCGCCTCTCAAGTCCACGAGGAGGGAGGGGAGATGTACTACAGTCAAAAGCAGAATTGTTCCATTTAATGTGAATAATTGTTACGGAACGGAATTATTTATTTTACCATACTGTGCTTAATAATTGCTTCCTTGCGACGAAACTGTGTAAATAATTTGCTCGACTAACGAGGAAGATCCGTTGTTGAACCAGCAAAATCGATGCAATATAAATGACCGTTTTCAAGCTAAATTATAAATGTCAACCTGTTCAGTGATTTTTTTGTTTTAATGTGTGTGTTAGTCTTACTGTTAGAAGTTAGCGCAACTGGCATAGAGACGTTTTTACTGAGTCAAAAGTAAAGAGAACGGGGGCGAGGTTAGCTCAGTGGTAGAGAACTGGACTAATAAGCTGAGTTCAAATCCCGAGCAAGCACTAGAGATTTTTTCTCCTAGTGTCTTCGTTCATGGGTCGAATTCGGCCCCCCTGACCGTCAATAGGCCAACCCAGCCTTTAATAAATTTATCAATGGGTACCTTGGGTGCTAATGACTAGCAGTCGAAGCAGCCAAGGGGAAAAGCAGGTAGCCGGAGCATAGTACTGACCACACTATCTCCCCACTGTGCCGTATGGTCATGAATCCGATACCTCTATAGTATCTGCCCCTCAGGGCCCTCCTGGCCTGTTACGGGACTGATTTTTTTTTTTTTAAGTATAGTGATTTGAAAGAAACAGCCCTTTCTTGTTTATTGATAGTTTTAGGTTAACTTTTAATTTGACGTTTTACTATAAAAATGATCTATTTATGGAAATTGTTGTGGCTACGTCAGTGGCTGCTTATTATAGTCTTTGTATTTTAGGAGATAGTTGATTTTAATAATATTCACTATGTTAGAAATTCATAAGTGAATAGATGAACTGAATGATTTGCAAGGAACTGCCCATTTCTGCTTTATCTCCACTATAAATTGCGATATGAAAAATAACGGCTTCACGAGTCAGAAGAAAATAAAAGTCCGCTTCAGGCATGCTAAAAGTAGCCAATAAAGATAAGACATCCAGTTCTAAAGCACGTAGCCTCCGATAAACTGGCCCAACATCCTTCCCTCTCATGCCATGCATTCCTCTATACAGTAATGTCTTCTTTCCAGGACGAAAATATTCATAGATATTTCAGCAAGTTTAACTTGATCTATTACGATTTTGTTACATTTATTTTTAATAAGAATATATTGGAAGTCAATTAAACTTTAAAAAAAAATCCCAGCGCCAGTGAAGTTTAAGTTCAGCATGAGTCTGGTCACATCTTAAATTCCTCAAGTGTGTGTAATTTAATTTCCTTTATCCGTACATGATGGTGCGTCGAGTGTTGGATCGTTGCCTTTGGTATTCCTGGTTAAATCGAGACCTTTCAATGTCAACGATACATAAGCACTGGTCCCAATTGAGACGGACGACATTGGACATAAGCATTCCTAAACCTACAGAGCTGAATTAGCCCTTTGAGGTTTAGTGAATAAGCCAAGCTTGTGTTCGAAATCAGTTCCAGTTCGAGAGCAGCTTGGTGCAACTTAACAGGATTTTCCGAAAATCGTTAGATAACTAATAGTAAATAAAGATCATCTATCTAGTTTAAACTGTCCATTTTGTCAATGAAAATTCCATCAACGTATGCAATAAAATAAAACAATATCATATTCTTTTGAATTGTCGCAATTATTAAATCTACATATAACAGGATCGTTCATCAATGTATTTTTTATTATAAGGCAAAAAATGAAGTTGTTCGTTAATAATATACAAACATATGCATTTGCGAATATGCCTTTTCATATATATATTCTTTTTTTTTACGGCGCATCGACATTTGAGCCATTAGCACTAACATCCAAGGGGCAACGAGCAGTTTTCTCAACGAGCCGTGACATGAAAAAATCTCCCGCATGGGAAACTAAGGCGTTAGCCAGTAGACCACGGGGAGACCCTATGCATTTTCATATTTGAGGCGTATAGATGCAAAAGCGCTTCTATCCAATTTATGACTCATCATGTTTTTGTTTTTTTTCAAATCTGTACCAATGCTACCAGCATGATATCGAAAAATCACCAACGTTATAATATAGAACAGTATAATATACTGTATTATACCGTTCTATATTATAACGTTGGTGATTTTCTATATCAAGTAGGTAGGATTGGTACAGATTTGAAAAAAAAAAAAAAAAAACATGATGAGCCATAATTTGGATAGAAGCGTTTTTGCATCTATACGCCTCATTTGTACTTTAAATAATTGACCCGAGAATCTAAAAACTAAATAAATTATTGTACACCTTCTTCAGCTTCTGCCTTTCTAGAGTAACTGAACCTAAACACTAATGCAACTGTATTTAACACCGATAAAAATATATAAGATCAAATATAACTAAATTCTGCTCATCATACCTGTAACAGCTAATTAAATGTCCCCATCTTCACCGATAACTACGTTTAAATTATTGCTAGAAAAATAAAGAACTCAGGATGAACTGAGCTGATAAGGCAAACCCCGCAGAAATGAGATGAGAAAAAATGATAAGGCAAACCCCGCAGAAATGAGATGAGAAAAAATGATAAGGCAAACCCCGCAGAAATGAGATCAGAAAAAAAACTAAGATAGAAACCGGACAGGATTCTTCATAACTACTCCAAAATTTGATAAAATTGTAAATCTCCTAGAGACCTAACATATATCCGATTAAGGTTCCTTACAATGCCAGCAAAGTACAAAATATATTATAAAAATCATTGTAGTTTGCATAATTAATGAGAAGACTTTTGAAAAATAGCCAGAACTAACTTGTAATTTTTTTATTGAAAACACGCAATTAAAATAGAGGGGAAAAAGCAGGAAGCCGGTGAGATCTGAGACTCTAAGGTCGAAATCCCTTGCATAATACAGATTGCGTAAGACCTATTTGCCAAGTAAGGGTAAAAAATGAAACGTAAAGGGTCGGTGTGTAAAAAGAAAATGTAGTGGAATAACATTCAAGGCTTGGAAATTGTGTCTTATTATGATTAGATTAATAGGGATATTAACTAAAATGTCTTACATAAATATATGGATGAATAAATCTGGAAATTTGATATATGATACAATATGAGGGCTCTATTTTCAAGACCCAATTCCCAACTTCACCATCCATTGACAATAGACGGACGCTCAGATGACTTTGTAAGGGGCCTACAGACAGATCGGTGAGCAACAGACATTGCTAAATCTTCACTTAGTCACAACTTCTGATCTTCGAGTCGCCACATAATCTTCTGAGTCGTTATTTTGATGTGGACAGTGTAGGATGGAAACGATGGAATCTGGTCTTTATGGAGGTTGGAAACGTAGAACGGAGCATAAAATTGTTACCAACACTTGGGATTAAAATTTACTAAAATGTCTAAAAATAAAATTAAAAGTATCATTTATTTGGCAGTAAGTAAAAATATCAAAGTTATTGCTACAGAAAACAAAAATATATAAATGTTTTTTATTAATGGTTAGGGAATTCTAATCTTGTATACAGATTCGGTTGAAGGAAAAATCTCTAAGGCATATATCTTACACACTTCAAAAATACCCGTCCAACAAATATTAGTTTTAAGCTCGGACAATTTTTGTTGATCTGCCACCACATACATAATTCATCTTGAAATTGAAGAGCCATTGAATTAACTTCAATTCCTCCACCTTACGGTTCAACCAATTCCCTTTGAGGGCCGATTGTATTGCATTGATAGTATTGTTAACCCGTTAAGCAAACATGTTCACGGCAGTACTACTGATGAGTGTATTGTCTTTAAGAACTCCGGGATGCCGACAGGACGGAAATGCTTATCATTTCTTGGAAAGCATTACAGCAAGCCTATTTCCTCAGCGGCAACGACAGTTCTCGAAGTTGCGGTCAAAACTATTCAATTTTATATATTCCGATGTAGAGAAATTTAAGTCAAAGTTTTAGAAGTGCGAATGTTAACTCTATGGAGTGCTCATTCATAAACTTGATTGAAAAAATATGCAATTGTAATTCAATATTTTAATTATAATTTTTACGAGTGATTATTGGGTAACAAAATGCTAGGAGTCGAGTTTCAGACAAGACATTTGCCCTTGAAATCGGGCATTAAATTTTTCATAGATGATGGTGTTATTCACTTTAACTTGAAACTGAGGGAACTAAAGGCGAATCAGAAAAACATCTTTCTGACTAAAAAAATAAAGTTTAAAAAATGTTGATTTTTCAGAATCGCCCTTTCTCTTCCAAGGATCTGATATCTTCTCGGAATCCCACATACTTACAGCGACATTTACATCATTCCCAATTTATAATCTGCCTGGATTCAATAATTGTATGTAAATTCAATGAAAGTTTTATAATATAACATTAAGTAAATACTATGAACAATTCTAGATTTCTTCACGCCCATATTTTAATAAAATGTCTAGAACTGATTAACGTTTATATATATATATATATATATATATATATATATATATATATATATATATATATATATCATTTATTGCCTAACGTTGTTACAATAGGATCAGTTTCGATTTTAAATAAATTTTGAACTTAAGAGCAAAGCCGTGGTTTTGTCACCAAATGGTAAAAAAAAACTAAAATAAAAATAAAAAATAAAATAAAATAAATACCCGTTCAAAAATGTTCAGTTCTATTTATATGAATCTATTTATACTTCGAAAGCTCTCATCTCCATAATCTAATCAACTGAACATTAAATAGTGTGTTAATGTTCATTTATTTTTTTATTTTAATGGCTTCGCATATGCACTCCCCGACAAAATTATAGGCCACCCTATGTTATGTTAGTTTTTGTCATTATTTAATGTTATATTTAAGCCAAAGCAAATACATACTGTTCTAATGTCGCTGACTTTGGAACAGCATGTCTGTAATGAGTTCTGGTCCTTCATGCCTAAGGATTAGCTGAAATGTAAATATTTAGGCGCGACAAAAGTATAGGCCAGTCACTCAGTTCTTATCGAAATATTGCTCTAGGAATAGTTTTAGTGAACAATGCATTCAATAATTCAATCAGCGAGTCTAATTAAACCTGAAAAAGTAATACCTAGAGGAAAAGTGTTGTCTGAGAGAGAAAAACGCGCGATTAAAGCATTGCACGATAGAAAATGGACAATATCGAAAATCGCTCGAACTTTAAATGATATTATTAAATAATGACAAAAACTAACATAATATAAGGTGGGCTATAATTTTGTCGGGGAGTGTGAGGCGTTAACCCCGTGTCAAAGTTCTTGACTATAACTTTTCCGTGAACGTAATCGACACGAGTTCAACAAATTAGACGAAATACTTATTAAAGGAAGTATTCCTTCAATTCTTTAAATAATTACCAATTTGAACAAAGAAGTTCAAGAATAAATGAACATATACATTCAGCAGATGCATGGAGTAATGAAATTTTCCTCGAACGAATGGGCATAACTGAGCACATTCGTTGGCCGCAATTGGTTTAAGCCCTTCTATTGCCCGGTAATCCTTCCTCAATTACTGAAATATTCAAACTTTATTTCTCCCAGCCATTAATTACACCTGTTATAAAAATCGACACGAAATATTTTCTTCAAACGAAAAGAGAATGAACCATATTTTAGATTAAGCTTAAATATTTTGTGATTGAGGATTTTCTATAAATATTTTAAAATGTCTAATAAATATAAAATATAAGTAGAGAATAGTCGACAAATTGCATAACCATTGTCATCATAAGTAGAATTGTTTATGAATTATTTAGTGTAGTTGTTTAGCCAAATATATGACTGGATTGATGGAATTTCACATCGAATTTCCGACGCTCTACTAAACCTGGTCTGAGTAACAACATATTGTAACTTAATCACGCATGTCCAAGCTGTGGCATATGCGTAAATGAAGAATAATCAGAATCCTAAGGTCTCCTTGTTATCGTAAAATATTTACGAATGGTAATATTTTAAAAAGTAAGAATGGAATACCATGAAATTTACAAAACATTTCCGAAATTTTAATCTCTTTTTTTCTCTGACTCAGGAGGGTCTTATTAAAATGACGATTATGGTTACGATTTCTTTTTTTTTAGTTCAGTGTATTGAAGAAAGTATCAAAATAACCAAATATATTGTCGCATGTATGATAAAAAATTTGTTTTTTTAATGCTTACTCTATTTTGATTTTTTCCGAAACGCATATATCAAAGTTTGGATGAATTTTAAAAGCATATATATATATATATATATATGTGTGTGTGTAAGTGCCTATATATCCTAATAAAGATAAA
Source organism: Gonocerus acuteangulatus (assembly GCA_946811695.1). NCBI lineage: Eukaryota > Metazoa > Arthropoda > Insecta > Hemiptera > Coreidae > Gonocerus > Gonocerus acuteangulatus. The sequence continues at coordinate 56,997,851 of OX328126.1, forward strand.
GAATATGTATATATATATATATATATATATATATATATATATATATATATATATATATATATATGGGGGCGAGGTTAGCTCAGTGGTAGAGCACTGGACTAATAAGCTGGAGGCCTGAGTTATGTCTGACGAAGTAGTGTCTTCGTTCATGGGTTGAATTCGGCCTCCCTGACCGTCCCTAGGCCAACCCAGCCTTTAATTAATTTAATTAATAATGGGTACCTTGGGTGCTAATGACTCTAACAGTCGAAGCAGCCAAGGGGAAAATCAGGCGGCCGGAGCATAGTACTGACCACACTGTCTCCCTAGTGTGCCGTATGGTCATGAATCAGATACCTCTATCTGCCCCTCAAGGCCCTGTTACGGGACTGATTTTATGTATATATATATATATATATATATATATATATATATATATATATATATATATATATATATATATATATATATATATATATATATATATATATATATATATATATAAAACAAATTTGTGTACGCTTCCAAATGAGAAACAACAATGAAAAAGTCCGTCACGCAGGAGCTGCATAACTAAGCACTTTCCTCAGAATTTGGGTAGTGTAGACTGCTTTCCAGAACAATTTGCTTAAAATATCCTACATAAATAAAATAAAAACGTGAATAGTTCTCATTTTGTAATGAGTAACTGATCAATTATTAATTTGCATCCAGAGTTATGTTTACACATGGTACCTACTACACTACGTAATAAATACAAAAATCCACATATTATCGTATTTTGATCTAACGCAGGAACAGAATACAGTCACTCTATTGGTAGAAAGCGCTCCTTACGGCGTCTTTGTGAACCTACGTCTGTCGGCTTTTCTATTCAAATATATTTCAAATTAAACCCCCGCTTTCCAATTGACCGATTCAGCTCATTTTTACAACACTTCTTTCTCACGAGTTACCCACGACGTATACAGTGTTTCGTTACAATACAGCAGAAATTACGACCGGTATGAGTATATTAGGAATTTGGGTCCGGAGTAAACCCCCCCTTCTAATGAACCGATTTAGTTTCTTTTTACAACACATATTTACCTGTAGATTACCACTACGAATACCGAGTTTCGTCGAAATATACCAAAAATCACGGCTGGTAGTGGCGAATTGGTATTGTGGGTCCGGAGTAAACCCCCCCTCCTAATGAACCGATTTCGTTTATTTTTACAACACATATTTACCTGTGGATTAGCACTACGAATACCGAGTTTCGTCGAAATATACCAAAAATCACGGCTGGTAGTGGCGAATTGGTATTGTGGGTCCGGAGTAAACCCCCCCTTCTAATTAACCGATTTAGTTCATTTTTATATCTCACTTTTCCCTCTATATTAACACTACGAATACCAAGTTTCGTTGAAATATAACAAATTTTACGGCTGACATAGTCAAATAAGTGTTTTGGGTTCGGGGTAAACCCCCCCTTCCGGTGGACCGACTTTGGTGGTTAACGAACTCGTTCAATCGTTTGCTAATTGAATGCTATATACCAAGTTTCGTGACGAAAAAACAAAAACTCTGGCCGCTATCGTGTTAACAGACACATATATATATATGCATATATATATATATATAGATATATATAAATTTTAACGGGGGTCATTTTCGGTGTCTACTAGGTAGGATCGATAATGTTTTGAAGAAATTTTTCAAAAATTCCGTCATGAGTCCAACCTCAATAGCTACTTTCCTTCGGAGGAAAGTGCTAAAATGAGCTAGTAAGGGTCAAGAAAAAAATAACAACGGCCTTTGAAGGTACAAAAACACTTGGAACGGATGGGAATGCGATATGTGTTTGTGTGCAGGTCGAAAGCAGATGGAGGAGATTCGCTACGGAGGTGTATAAGCTGGAAAATAGGCAGCTGGTGCGAAGGGTCACGCTAATATGTGTATAATAACTTGGTTGAAGGTTCAGGATGAGGCGTGTGAAATATTGCTTCAGCAGGGGAAGGACAGATACTGGTCCACGATTCGTCTCGAGTCTCTGGATCAGCTGCTTCTTCATATACCTTCCTAATGATGCAGATCCAAGCTAAAATCTAGAATGGCAGCAAATAATCCTAATAGCTAATGTAAAACTAAAATGTATGTGTGCGATTTGCATTGTACATACATGTGTATATATATATATATATATATATATATATATATATATATATATATATATATATAGAGAGAGAGAGAGAGAGAGAGAGAGAGAGAGAGAGAGAGAGAGAGAGAGAGAGAGGCTGAGATTGACTTGGTAGAGCACAAGAGTCACGATCCGCAGAATGAAAGTTTGAATCTTATGCGTGCATCAAATATTTTACTACTAAAGAGAAAAACAGACAGCTGTCTGTTAGTGCTGCCCGTTGTGCTCTATGTACAAGAATCAGATACCCTCTGGGTCTTTTAAGGCCTGTAACAGGATGTATTTATTTTTACATATCTTTGTGCATGTGAAAACCTTGGCAAATACTAATTAGACAACAATAGTGGGAGAAAAGCAGAAAGAATCAATAAAATAAACCATAATGGAAGAAATAAGTGTGGAAATATAAGGTGTTATAAACTACATTGCCAACGATTTACCTTAAATTTCAAGACTTCATCAGGGCTTCAAGGAGTGGAAGAAGTGATACGATCTTAGAGATGTAGCGACTTCCAAACGGATTAGTTCTGATGAAGGCTGGAAATTTAAGCCAACATTTTTACAATATTAAGTCATTTTTATTGTGAACTGTAGATATATTGAATGATATGACCGCACTGTTTACAGCCCACAGTCAACGATCTCTTCTCAATGGCGTAATGGAAGGAATAGTCCGCTGAACGGACGTTCCATGACCAACTAGAGCTGGTTGATGGAATTAGACAACTGATAGATATCGGCTTAGTTATTAAAATCAAAGCAGAACAATAAATTGACCTTCTACCGATCATCTTAATCGTAGGACTTTTGTTTTTGTATTGACACAATAATAAAACACATGTCCGATATCATATTCAGTGCGATTATATTAATATAATAAAAGTTCAACTCGCAGGAACTGCGTCATCTTAGCGCGGTTCCGTTCACAATCCTAGAGTCATTTTGAAGACATAGAATACAAAACGTTTGTAGTTCGTTTAGATCAATCGTGAAACGCCTATTCCATTGGAATCTCAAAGAAAATCAAGATTGTCGGCAAGCCACGTTGTCCGACGTCCCAACGTTCCCTCGAGGAAGTCAGAAAGGTTTTAGAATTTACCGAACTTTTTTTTAGAAAAATATTCATCAATGCAATTTAAAATATTAAAATACTCATATTACTGTTAAATTCAAATAAATATACGAAGACCCCTAAAACCTTTCATGTCTATCAATAATATTTTTTTTTCCCGAATACTTCACTACTCCAAATCGGAACTCAGTAAAATAGCTGTCAGCTCCCCTAGTATGTTTCTTGATTTAGGAAGGGCATTAAAACCCAGTTCCCTCGTACAGGTGAAAATTCGGCTATCGCTTATTCTAAAGCAAGGCTCTATAATGTGAGTCAATTCAAAATACTCACATGCTTCTCGTTAAATTGTCATGTTTTATGGAAAAAATGAATTCAAAATAATATCAACCAATGAAAAGTTAAGGCAAACAGAGAAAAAAGAAACTACCAATTTAAACCTGAGGTAATCAAAGAAAAAAAAACTTATTTCACAGTTCAATGCATGGAAAAATATCAAAACGTTTCACATTTTCTTGCTTTTTTCTACTATAATACTCATTCTATAAATAAATGCAATTTAAAACCACAAAACAGCCAAGTAAAAAGCGCGCAACAACTAAAAAAACCCGTACAAAAGAACAAAACAAATACACAGACACACATATATATATATATATAGGACACATACAAAACCCAACAACAATTAATATGTGTAT